>WOXC01004440.1:0-85000 GCA_011680675.1 Gymnobelideus leadbeateri
TAGATGAACTTTGAGGCTCTTCCCAGCATGTATGAAAAAGCAAAGTTGATTCATAAGAGTTGATTCAGCAAGAAATGTTGATTCATAAGATACTGCTGCTTGCAAAAGACCACCTCTGGGTGTTTATCACATTATTATCCATTCACTCTTAAGAGAAAGTTTTGAGCAAGCATTTACTATAGGTAGGTAGGTAGGTAATAAGTATTTATTAAGGACTTACTATGTGCTAGGCATTGTGCTGAGAGTTAGGGATGCAAATAGAAGGAAAGAGGACAGCCTTTGTCTCCCCCCACCTCAAAGATCTTATATTCTGATGGGAGAAGAAAGCATATAAAGGGCAGGGGATAAGGGCTGCCCAGACAGAGGAATGGTGGCAAAGTCCTTAGAGTCAGACACACAGAGAAATGTGCTCACAGTCACAAAAGGCAGTAAGAAACAGTAAAGGGATTCAAAACCGGTTCCATTGCCCCAGATCCAATATTTTCTCATTGTTCCATATAGTCTCATTCTACAAAGTACAATGCTGTGCCAGAGAAGTCAAGTCTCTTCAGGAAGGAGATGGTAGAACTTTGGTTTATCCTTAAAAATGAATGGAATATGGATAAGAGAGAAGAGGGGATGGGCATACCAGGCATACCAGGCAAGGTAGCAACCCCACAAAATTCATGTGTACACAGATGGTGACCATGAGATCAGTCTGCAAAAAAAAGGCTGTTAAAACTGGCAGGTAATGGGAGAGGAGGTTATAAATTTAGAGTTGGGAAAGAACTTGGAGGTCATTGAGGCCTACTCTCTCTTTTTATTGATGAGGAAACTGAGATACAGAAATGTTACCTTTCTTTCCCAGGCTCAGAGAGGCAATAAATATTTGAAGTAGGATTTGAACTCATGTAGGACCACAGTGTCCAATACGCAGTAAGTGCTTAATAAATATGGATTGATTGATTATTTTACTGACTTCTTGTACACTGTCCTATTCACTATGCCATGCTGCAGCTCCATTTAATAGGCAAACTGATGAGAGAAGATAGAGGGTCTTAAATGACAGGATGAAGATTTTCAATTTGATACTGTGAGATGAAGGTTGGTCAACCCTTTGTTCAGATCTTGAAACTCCATTTTAGGAAGGATTGACAAATTGGAACTTTCCAGATGAAGGTGACCAGAGCTTTGAAGGAACCTGAAAATATAATCCACTTAATAGAGTGGAAAGAGTGCAGGAGGTAGCATTAAAGGACTTGAATTTAAATGCTGTTTTGTTTTGTATTATGGAAAATCCCTGAAGTTTAATTTTTCAACTATAAAATGAGAGAGTTAGATTCAGTGACTTCTCTCTCTCTCTCTCTCTCTCTCTCTCTCTCTCTCTCTCTCTCTCTCTCCCTCTCTCTTCTTATCTCTATTTTTGTCTCTCTGTATGTCTGTCTCTCTATCTCTGTCTCTATCTCTATTTCTGTCTCTCCTTGTCTCTGACTCTCCCTCACTCTCCAAATATTCACACATGAGTATATGTATATGTCACTTTCCAATCATTCATTTGTGTCCAACTCGTCATGACCCCATGGGCAATAGCACATCAGATCTTTCTATCCTCTACTATCTCCTGAAGTCTGTGTAGGCTCATGTTTGTTACTTCCATTATATTATTTATCCAACTTGTCCTCTGCTATCCCCTTTTCCTTTTGTTTTCAATCTTTCCCAACATCAGGGAACTATGTACAGATACACATACATACACATTATGTATGTATATGTATGTGTATGTATGTATATACACACATGCATATATATATGTGTATACAATGCTTTCCAATTTTAAACCTCTAATTCTTTTCAAATGACTCATTTATTATCAAACCAGAACATGAATGAAGGGATGAATGAAAAAGTATTTATTAAATGCTTATAATGTGCCAGGCACTATGCTGAGATGCTGGGAATAAAAGCAGAAAATATTGGTACAGTCCATCTCTTAAAGGTTTCCCACTCTCTTTGTAGAAGATAACAGTGGAGGTGGAAAAGTCCAATAGTCCTGATGACGTGGTGGTTGAACAAATGGTAAGGCATATGCCATCCATGGATTTCATATGTAGATTAGACGACTATGCTGGGACAATGCAAGGGATAGAGACAAGGCAGATGATGAGGCTTAGAGGACCTCAGGAGGCAGTGGAAGAGGTGGATGGTAAGGCCTTGTTTTCCTCCATATAGCTGGAAGATGGAGCATGGTTGATTCCTGTCTCCATCACTGTCCACATCAGATGCTTTATGATGGAACAGAGGTGACTTTGTATTCTTGAAGGCTGCAGCAGTGGGAGTCAAAGTCTGTCAGGCCTTATCAAGTATGATTGTATATGGCCCCAGAAACAGTGAGAACAGTAGAACAAAGACTAGAGTGGGTTTGATGGAAGGATGATGAATTTTTTTTTTTTTTGAAATTTATCAAAGGGGCGGCTAGGTGGTACAGTGAGTAGAGCATTGGCCCTGGAGTCAGAAGGAACTGAGTTGGGATCTGACCTCAGAGACTTAACGCACACACAAACAAAACCTTGCCATGTGACCTTGGGCAAGTTACTTTACCCCAATTGCCCTCCAAAAAACCCCAGAAATTTATCAACACAGTCTACTATGGTGCAGAGGAGTCATATACCATGAGTAAAAGTAGAGAATGAACCCACACCAACAAAATCTCATATCTCTGAATTGTTAAAAAATTCTTTGAATCTGACATGTAAAAAATAGTTTTTTATTAATTTATTTGTTTATTTTTAATTTACAAGATTCAATTCTATAGATCCTTGAGTTTCAAATTTCCCTTCCCTCCCTCCTCCCACCCCCCACAATGGCATATAGTCAAGTATAGGATCTGCAAATACTTTCACATTAGACATTAGTCAGGCTACAAAGGCAGATTGTACTAGACTTAATGAAAAATGGTAAAGAGGAAATAAAACCAAACAATGAAAAGAAAAAGATCAAGTAGTTTGCTTCCATCAGGATTCAAACTCGGTTCTTTCTAGTTATTTCTCTGGATGTAGGCATCTCTCTCCTTCATGAGTCTTTTGGGATTGACTTATATCACTGCATTGCTGAGAAGAGTACAGTCTGTCATCGTTGGTCATCACACATATGTTGTGTCTGTGATTGTATACAAATTTCTCCTGGTTCTACTCTTCTCACTCAGCATCATTTTGTATAAGCCTCTCCAGGTAAATATGATATCCGTCTCCTCCTCGTTTCTTATAGCACAATAGTATTCCATTACATGCATATATCACAACTTGTTTAGCCATTCCCCAATTGATGGGCACCCCTTTAATTTCCCATTCTTTGAAACCACAAAAATAGCTGCTATAAATATTTTTGTACATATGGTTCTTCTTCCCACTTCTATGATCTCTTTGGCATATAACCCTAGAAGTGGTATTGCTGGGTCAAAGAGTATGTTGTTTTTTTTTTTACATAAGTTCAAATCATGTGTCTGAATGATAAAAATTAGGTTGGTACTCTGGACCTCAGTTTCCTCATTTGTAAAATGTAATTAAATTCAACAAACATTTATTGAACAACTACTTTGTGGTAGGTACTCTTCTAGGCAGTGGGAAACTGAAAGTAATCAGTTCCTGTTCTTAAGTAGCTTACATTCTACTAAGGGTGGGACATACATCAATTAGTCAGTCAGGCATTATTCATTTATTAAGTACCTATTATGTGCTAGGCACTGTATTAGGAGATGGGGATATAAATACAAAACCAAAATAGTCCTTTTCTTTAAGTAATTTATATTCTATCAGTAGAAACAATAGATAGATAGATATATGATAGATAGACAGACAGATGGATGATACATAGATAGATAGATAGATAGATGTAAAAAAGAATACATAAATATATTTTTCCACATATTTTACATATAACATTTATACAAAAGTAAGCACAAGGTAAATTCAAAGGGCTTGGAGAAAGGGGGAGGCACCAGGAAGTGGTAGAAGGAGGCAAAGTAGGAGGTAACACTTGAGCTAAGTTTTGAAGAATACTAGGATTTCATTTTTTTTTTAATTATTTACTCTTAGTTTACAACATTCAGTTCCACAAGTTTTTGAGTTCCAAATTTTCTCTCCCACCGTCTCCCCTCCCCCCCCATGGTAGTATACAATCTGACATAGGTTCTACAAATATCTTCACATTAAACATTATTCAAGTTGTAAAGAAGAATTACAACCAATGAAATAAATGAGAGGAAGAAAAAAAAACAAAATAAAAAAAAAAAGAGAGCAAGTAGTTTGCTTCAATCTACATTCAGACTGTAATTCTTTCTCTGGATGTAAAAGCCTTTTCCATCATGAGTCCTTTGGAGTTGTCTTATAGCCTTGCATTGCTGAAAAGAGCCCAGTCTATCAAAGTCAGTCATCACAGATATGGTGTGTCTATAATTGTGTACAATGTTCTGGTTCTGCTTCCCTCATTCAGCATCAGTGTACATAAATCTCTCCAGGTTGTTATGAAGTCCATCTGCTCCTCATTTCTTATAGCACAATAGTATTCCATTACATTCATATACCACAACTTGTTTAGCCATTCCCCAACTGATGGGGATCCCCTTGATTTCCAATTCTTTGCTACAAGGAAGAGAACTGCCATAAATATTTTTGTGCATACTGGTCCTCCTCCCACTTGTATAATCTCTTTGGGATACTGCCCTACAAGTAGTATTGATGGGATACTCGGATTTCTAAAAAACAGAGATGAAGCAGAAAGGATTAGCCCAGTGCCTAGTACATTAGGTACTTAATAAATGCTTATCCCCTTCTCTCTTTCCTCCTATCATCTAAAGGCTCTGTTGTGCTCAGTATATACAGCATAGGATTCACTTAATTTGCTTGTGCTTCCAAATGTTTCAGTAACATCCAGTTTTTGTTTGGGTGGTCTTTTTAAATCATGTTAAGATTTAGTCTTTCAGATCTGAGGTTGCTTTTAGAATTCTCTACTTGACTCTCAAAGGCTTCATTCCCTTTCAGAGAATAATACCTCTAGTGGTAATGTCAGGAAAAATTAGTGGGGGCTGTTCTTTTAGTAACCCAGTCTGGGCTCTCCTGCTTTCTCACTCTGGAATGTTTGAAGGATAAATAGCCCCTCCCTCCTGATAAAGACATGAATAAGTTTCACCAATATAGAGTCAAACCCCAAGAGACCCATTCTCAAGATAAAATGCTCCATTGTCTTGGAATATTTCCTTAGTTAGGGCCAACAAAGGGAGGGAATTATTTGAGAAGTAACTACATTTGGAGTGATGGAATCTAAGCTTAATTAAAGCTAGACAGTCTAGAAATAGGGCTGTCCCTTTCAATAAGCTTGTGTTTATATAGAAGACAAGATCTGAGGGGGCATCTTGGACATTGTGTTAGATTATTTATGGGAAACACATATTTTATTTTCCTGGAATATCCACAGCACAAGTGATCTTTTTCCCCCCTCACTGAGGACCTAGGCTCTGAAATCGGTATTGTTTTTGCCTTCTTACCTTACAGAACAAAGTAAGCAAGGTGTTTATACAATGAGGACCCTGATTCAAATTTCACATCTGCTCACTATTACATTTTTAACTTTGGATAAGTCTTTTCTGGGACTCCATTGTGTCCTCTATATGACATAGTCGGGGTGAGGGACTAGATGACCTTTGAGATTCCCTTCCAGCTCTATATCTTAGGGTAGTATTTAGGAAAGAATCACTTTTGCATAATATCCAAGGTAATGAATGGTGTTCCCCTTTTCCCCTTCGAATCTCCATGCTCATGATACAACTGAAGGCTGATTATTTTTAAAAGTATATTTTATACACACACATATATAAAGTATGTTATGTATATGTTATATATAAGTATGTTATATATACACATATATGTGTATGTATATGCATTTACAAGTATTTAGACATGAGTGTAATAAATAATAAAGCATTTTCTTTTGCTTTTGGAAGTTGTCTCAGGACTAGTATATATGATTTGTTGCATTATTTTAAATCATCTGGGGGTAGAAGTGAGCCAAGAAAAGAAACAAAACATTCTACAGATGCAAAACCAGGTCTTCAGAGCTCTTAGAAAAGATGCCAAGCTGGTGTGAAAAATAAGAAAGCTCACTTCTGTCAGTCTGGTGCTTCCCCTATCCCCTAGTCATTCCAGAGTCAGATCTGTCTACTTGTTTCTTTGTGATTTTTTTCTCTCATCTCCCCTCCATGTTGTATACACTGCTTATTTCTTACTTTTTTTTCATTGCTTTTTCCTGGTCTGGATAACTACTTTGCCTTATGTATTCCACGCAGTCTCATATTCCTGGATGTAGCTTATTTTTTAACAAATGCTTGTTTATGGATAAGACATAGGAGTCAGAACACAGTATGGGGATGGGCAGAGGAAGACCGAAAACTAATTCACTTAGTGCATTAGAGGTGCAAAAAAAAAAGTTTGATGTGGGGTTGAAGTGGAGAAATTGTTATTTCACAGTGAGATCACATAACGCTTTTCCTGGAGGAGGGGTCATTGAAGCAGGTTTAAAAGGATAGGTGGTAACTCTGCAGATAAAGAGTGACAGAGTGTTTTAAGCATAGTGAACTTTCCTATTACTGTATAATGGGACCACCATCCTTCAATTACTCAGACTTACAACCTCAGTATCACCCCTGACTCCTCATCTTCCCTTTTCTCATACTGCAATCCACTGATAAACCCAGCCATTTCTATCTCTGTGACATCTCCCAGATCTATTCCTTACTCTCTGCTCACATGGATGCCACCCTACTTCAGCTCCTTTCCACCTCTCACCTGTTGCAAGACCCACCTAATTGATCTCCCTTTCTCATCTCTCTCCCTATTCCAATCCATCCTTCATACTGACACCAACATTATTTTCCTAAAGTGTAGGTCTAACTATATCTCAAAAACCTCCAGAAGCTCCCTATTACCTCTCAGATCATGTTTAACTTCCTCTTTTGGCATTTAAAGCTCTTTTTTCACCACCTGGCCCCTTTATATCTAACCACGTTTTTTTCCCACAATTCCTCTTGACATCTAAAGCCATATTGACCTATTTGCTTTTCCTCTCCCATGATGCCCCATCTCCCCCCTTTGAATCTTTGCCCTATATCTGCGATTTCCTTCTTTCTCAACTTTCTTAGAATCTGTCTTGCTTAAAGAATTAGCTCAAACACCACTTTCTAAAAAAGCCTCCACTACATTCTCATCCTAAATACAAGACTAAGGCTTCCCATTCAAAGATTACCTTTCATCTGATATATTTAATATGTTATATAGTTAAAATAAACAAATTAATTAATTTTTAAAATGTCATATATTTATTTATACACATGTTGCTTCCCCCATTAACATGTAAAGTCTTGAGAGAAAGGATTATTCTTGCTTTTTTCTTAGTATTCTCAGCTATTGGCAAAGTCCTGGTATATAGTAAGCACTTAATAAATGTTTGTTGGTGGATCACAAGCAGAAATGGGGTTAAAGAAGAACAAGAGGGCATTTATAAAGGTCAGAAAGTGGCCCAAATTACCTAAAGCATAGAAGAATTCATGGAGGGCAGTACTATAAGGAAAAGCTAAAAAGGATGGGCTTCCAATTACAGAGAGTTTTGCATGCCAGGCACAGGAGGAATGATTTAACTTCTGAAGCAATCAGCAGCCACTGAATGTTTTGTTGTTGTTGTTGTTGTTTTTTGTTGTTGTTGTTGTTTTTCAGAAGAATGACAGGAACAGATTGATTTGATTATCCTCCCACTAGATTGTAAACACCTTGAAATCCAGGATTGTGTCTTATTGGTCTTTGGACTCTTCCCATTCTCCTCTCCCTTCCCCCTCCCCAAACAAGAAAAGAGCCCTGAACAGTCACTTGCAAACAATGAATATCTGTTGAATGAGTTTGATGGCAAAAACTGTTTTCACTTTTTTCTTTATATGTCTTTATCACACTGCCTGGTGCATAGTAGGTGCTTAATAAATACTTATTGTGGTTTTTTTTTTTTTTCAGTTGAAAGCCTGCAACACTTTAAGTAATCAGGAAATTTTTCAGAAAAAAATATTAATACTTTTATTTCTCAGGGTCTTGGAGAATTAAAGCACAGTCAAAACAAACTCAGAAATGTACAATATTCATTGAATTTCCCAGTTGTTTTGTCTACACTATTCAAGCTGTCTGGACTAAGAGTCAGGAGACCTTTGTTCTACTCCATAATCTACCTTTAAAATCCTTTGGTAAATGCATTTAATTCAACAAAGAGGTATTTAGCATCAACTCAGGAAGGAAGTGAGCAAGTCATTTAATCTTTTTTTTTTCTTTTTGGAAGGCAATTGGGGTTAAGTAACTTGCCCAAGGTCACACGGCTAGGTTTTTGTTTGTGTGTGTTAAGTGTCTGAGGTCCGGATCGGAACTCAGGTCTTTTTGATTCCAGGACCAGCGCTCTACTCACTGGGCCACCTAGCTGACCCAAGTCATTTAATCTTGAAGGGTTTTAGTCATTTACAGGGGATGGATTCACAATTTGAATAATTTTCTAAATAATCTGTTACCAAATATTCTTGATAAACTACCTTTAACATCGAGGGATGGGCCCAAGACCTTGCCCAACAATATGATTCTCCAAAAATCAACCACTTTCTATTTAATGATTTCTGATGTTAATATTGCATTGACATCATGTAAGCTCATCCTAAATGACGTCAATGTTTATTATGACTCTCTCTATTTCTTTCTTTCTCTCTTTCTTTCTTTCTTTCTCTCTTTTTCTATTTATCTTTTTTATCTGTTTCTGTCTTTCTATCTTTCTATTTGTTTGTATTTCTCTTATGCAAGATGCCTATTTGCCCATGGCTATGCTAAAACATGTGGTCTCTCTTAGAACTGGGGTCTGCTGGTTTTCCTGGCTATGCTAAGGCACATGGGGAGTCCTGAGACTGGCATTTGCCTGCTCCATCACACTGGGGTTCAGCACCTCCATCTAGTTCGCTGAGATGGAACTTACTGCTGGGGCACTTCTGGGCCTGGAATGTGCTCCCCGTTTACCCAACTGAGAGCAATCTTTCTTGCCAATCTTCCAAGTTTCTTAGGCTAAAAGATTACTCCTCCCTTTTTTTTTTATTGGTTCTGATGTTTCAGGATTTGTTTTGGACCATTATTTTATGGTTGTTTGGAGGTGAATATGAGAGGGTTACATTGATTTACTATTTACACTACCATCTTAGCCCCCAGAAGTCACAATAGTCTTATTTAAATTAAATTTTATGTTTATTTTTAGTTTACATCATCCATTTCCACAAGATTTTGAGTTACAAATTTTCTCCCCATATTCCCCCTACCCACCACCCCAAAACAGTGATCCCACTATATACCTTCTCCCCCAATCTGCTCTCTCCTATATCCTCCCTCTTTCCCCCTCCAGCTTTCCAGTAGGGCAAGATGGATCTCTATACCCCAGGGCCTCTATATCTTATTTCCCAGTTGCATATAAATAAACAATACTAATATATATTTTTTAAACATTTAATTTTAAAACTTTGAATTACAGATTCTTTTCCTTCCTCCCTCCTCCCTCACCACCCACCTGTACTGAGAAGATAGGCAATTAAATATAGGTTGTACACTTGTAGCTACATAAAACATTTCCATAGTGGATATATTGTGAAAGACTGACTCTATTTTCCTCCTTCCTATCCCACTCCCCCCACTTGTTCTATTTTCTACTTTGACCCTGTCCCTTTTCAAAAGTGTGTGCTTCTAACTTCCCTCCATCCAACCTGCCCTCCCTTCCATCACCCCCCTGTCTTCCCCTTCTCCTCTATTCACCTGTAGGGTGAGATACCCTATTTAGTGTGTATGTCATTCCCTCCCTAAGCCAAATTCAATGAAAGTAAGGTTGACCCATTGCCTTTTGACTTCCTGTTCTTCCCCTCCATTGTAACAGTTTTCCCTTAGCTCTTATTAGGAGATAATTTACACCATTCTGTCTCTCCCCATCTCCTCTCATTATATTCCTCTCTCACCTCTCAATTTCACCTTTTAAGTATCATCCCTTCCTATTAAATTGGTCCTGTTCCCTCTGTCTATACACATATATACAGAAACTCACATATGTATTCATATGTCCATATACCATCCCATATAGACATATATGAATGTATACATACACACATACACACATATACATTTCATTTAAATTCCCTTCAACTATTCTAATATTGAGAAAAGTTTTATAAGTTACAATTATCGTTTTTCCATGTAGGATTGTAAATATTTCAACTTTGATAAGTTCCTTAGAATTTCTTTTCCCTGTTTACCTTCTCATGCTTCTCTTGCTTCTTGTATCTGAATGCCAAATTTTCTATTCAACTCTGGTTTTTTCATCAAGAATGCTTGAAAGTACTCTATTTCATTGAATGACCATATTTTCCTCTGAAACATTATACTCAGTTTTTCTGGGTAGGTGATTCTTGGTTTTAATCCCAGCTCCTTTGACTTGCAGAATATCATATTCTAAGCCCTTCAATCCCTCAGTGTAGAAGTTGCTAGGTCCTGTGTTATCCTGATTGTGTTTCCAAAATATTCAAATTGTTTCTTCCTGGATGCTTGTAATATTTTCTCCTTGATCTGGAAACTCTGGAACCTGGCTATAATATTCCTAGGAGTTTTCTTTTTGGAATCTTTTTCAAAAGGTGTTTGGTGGATTATTTCAACCTCTATTTTGCTCCCTGGTTCTAAAACATCAGGGAAATTTTCCTTGAGAATTTCTTGAATGATGATTTCTAGGTTATTTTTTTGATCATGGTTTTCAGGTAGTCCAATAATTTTAAAATTATCTCTCCTGGATCTATTTTCCAGGTGAGTGTTTTTTCCAATGAGATATTTCACATTGCCTTCTATTTTTTTCATTTATTTGTATCTGTTTAATAGTATCTTAATTTCTCATAAAGTCACTAGCTTCCATTTGTTCCAATATAATTCTGAAGGAGTTATTCTCTTCAGTGAGCTTCTGAGATTCTTTTTCCATCAGGCAAATTTGGCTTTTTAAGGCACTCTTCTCCTCATTGGCTTTTTTGAGCCTCTTTTGCCATTTGAGTTAGTCTATTTTTATGGTGTTATTTTCTTCAGTCAGGTTGTTGGCTCTTTTTTATGATTTTCTTGTATCATTTTCATTTCTCTTCCCTGTTTTTCCTCCATTCTCTTATTTGATTTTCAAAATCCTTCTTAAGCTCCTCTATGGCCTGTAACCAGTTCACATTTTTCTTGGAAGCTTTTGGTACTGGAATTCTAACTTCATTGTCTTCCTCCTATTCCATGCATTGATCCTTTTTGTCCCCCAAACAAGAATCAAAAGTCAGATTGCTTTGCTTGCTTTGCTTCCTTTTCTTGTTCATGTTGCCATTCAATTACTTGAATTTTTAGCTTTTTGCCACAGTAGAACTCTGCTTCAAGAGAGGAGAGCTCTATCCCAAATTATTGGGGTTTTCACAGCTGCCAGAGCTATTAGTTGGCTGCTCTGTCTGAAGCCTCCACGTTCTCTGGCACCTGGGCACATACTCCAGGACCTCCACCCTAGGCAGCAATACAGATCCAAGCAGGTTAAACCAAGAGTGATTACCCCTCAGAATTGTTGCTTGATCCCCCTACAATCCACAAGCCAGGAGCTCTGAAGCAGCCATGTGGTAGCAGTGCACCTCAGCTTCTTCTCCCTCTGGGGGCACAGGCTGGAATGCACTCTTGGACCCCCTGTTCCTAATGTCTACACTGATCTTTCACTTTGTCTTTGGCATTTACAGGTTGATAATTCTGGAAACAGCCACAGTTGCTGGTGATCTACTCTCCAGATGTCCCTCTAGCTGTGGCTGGTCGTGGCTGCCCTGGGGCTAAAGCCCTGGGCTTATGTGGGGCTGGGCTCTGCTCCCAGCACTGCTGATGGACCTTTCCTGCTTGTCTGCCAGCTGCACTCAGTGGGAGATTTGTTTTTCTCTGTCACTTTGTGGGTTCCGTAGCCCTAAAGTTTGTTTAGAGTCATTTTTATAGGTATTTTAGGTGGTTATGGGGGGAGCACAGAGAGTTTTCCTGCTTCTATGTTCCCATCTTGGCTCCACGCACCCACAATAGTCTTTTAAGGGTTCACAATTAATATCACAAAGAGGGAAATGGAAATTCACATGGTGAGTGTGAAAAGGACAGCTTCAACATATTACCAAAAAGAAACTTAAAAGAATAGGAATAAAAGTTGTCTTTAAGGAAATGTATGATTGAAAGAGATGTTGGGCTGGCTACATGTTAAGTGTGAGGGTGGCAGGTACACCTCCACTGGCATCTTTACAATGTCATAAGAAAGTAAGGAAGTGCTCCAGCACATTGGAGAGAGCTCCTGTGGAGAACTCAGGGGAAGATAGGGATGAGAGGCACACAAAATAAGCTGGTGTGAATGGGTTGTGATATATACTGGGGAAACTGCCAAATTAGTGAGATCACAGATTCATAATTAAGTTTTATCTCTAAAATTCTTGAAGGGATTTTTGACAGCAGGACTTCCCAATATGTCTGGACTGTTGAAATAGCCTTCTGGTTGATCTCTCTCAAGTCTCTCTCTACTCTAATCCATCTTCCATTCAACTGCCAAAATGATTTTCCTAAAACATGGGTTTGGCTGTGACACCTCCCTATTCAATAAATTTCAATGGCTCCTTATCTCCCGAATCAAATATAAAATGCCATATTTGGCATTTAAAGCTCTTCACAGTACTCTCCTTTTTCCCTTTCTTGTCTCATGCTTCACTCTATGTACTTGAAAATAAATTAACACCTGCCTTCATATTGTTTGTCATATAAGATGCTTCATCTCCCGATCCACTAGATGTCCCATGCCTGGAATGGTCCTTCTCCTCACCTTAGCCTCTGGCATCCGTGGATTGCTAGAAGGCTCATCTAAGATCTTGCCTTTTGTAGGAGACCTTTCTCAATGTGTTATCTTCTCTCACACATTGTTAGTCCCTTCTCTCTGACATTTCCTTCCATTTACTTTGTGTATGTCTTGGATATACATAGTTTTTGGAACATTATTTCTCACCTCAGAATGTGGGTTTCTTGAGGGAAGAGACAAGTTTTTTTTCCTTTTCTTTCTTTTTTTTATATCCCATATGCTTTGCACAGAGCTTGGCACATTTAAAGTGCTTAATAAATATGTGTGGACTGATGGATAAAATCACAGATCAGGTACTCTCCCAATCCCCAAATGCAAAGTTTTAAAAAATGCTTTTTTTTCACAGCAGCCCTATGGGGTATATTGTATAAATATGGTGATTTTAATTTGTAGATGAGAATAAAGAATCCCAGAAAAAGAATGTAGCAGCATGGAACAGTGGGCAAAGCATTAAGTTTGGAATATGTTAGACTGGGTTTCTGATATCTACTAGATGCCAAATCATTTTCTTCCTTTGAGGCTCAGTTTCCTCATTAATGAAACCCCTGGGATTGTTCAGGCACTGGTCTTGACACTGAGCCTACAAAACTGAGAAGTAAACAATTCCTAACCTCCAGGGATTCTACATTCTTTTGGGAAAAGCAAGATGTGCACACAAAAGTCTATAGACAATATATATACAAAGATGGGATTCAAACCCAATCCATCTGATCTATTGGAACACTCTTTCCACTATAACCTTGATAAGATATCATAAGGGACAAACACACTGACTGAAAGGTAAGATAGCTTATAGCAGATTAATGAATAGAGATGGAAGGCTGTGCTTTCCCAGAACACAAAAACAATTATCAGGCACTATTTATCGTTTTGGTCCTAGGGTGTGGATTTATAATGGATGACAAGGCCCTTTGTACAATCAACACACACCTCTCTGTAGTAGAGTGTTGTGGTTCAAGCTTATTGAAGGCCATATAAATTATTTCCTTCCCTCCTTCCATCTTGCTCATTCTCTCTCACCCCCTCACAAATCAATTTACTGCTTGACAAATAAGTACATAATGCAAAATGCCAACATACAGATTGGTATAATTGAAGAGAGAGCATGATTTTATTGGCAAGGGACTGTGTTTCGCCTACACTGCAAATCTGGTGGTGGAAAGCTTTGTTTAGAATGTTTGATATATGACCCGTTTCATCTGCTGCTTTGTGAGAAAACTAAGGACATGGTCAAGTGGGACCAGGATGACAGTGCAGGCATCCAGACATGCTTCCCAATAGCTTTAGATTTCTTCACAGTCATGTCAAAATTGGTAATTGATTTGCTATAATGAGAGCAATTTGGATTTGTAAGGATACTGCAAGATGGTTTACAAAAAACAGGAGGGATTCATATTTGTGTGTGCTAACGTGTCTTATGCTCATGTCCTTAGAACTGTTTAAAATAATTAAACTTCAATATATTACAGATTCATATTCAAAATGAAATTCCATTGATTGACTTAATTATAGCAAAATCTTATCTCAATTTTGTTGAATACTCAGTAACCTGCCTCTTTTACAGCAAATGTAGGCATATGTATATATGTGTGTGTGTGTGTGTGTGTGTGTGTGTGTGTGTGTGTGTGTGTGTGTGTAGGTGTACATATGCGAATGTATGCCTGTGTTTTTGTTTCAACCTGCTTTAAATGTTGTAATCAGTTCTTGGAGGGTTTATTTAAGATCTCTCTTGAATGTCGTCTTTTCAGTTGTGTTATATGGTTCTAATATAAAAAAGTCTCCTTTTAAATAATTCATGTTCTTTTTCATTACAAAACCAAAAAGTCAATTTAAAAAGTTAGTAAAATTTTTATGAAAGCTGGAGACCATAATAACTTTGACTTTTTAAACAGTGCAAGGTAACAACATCGGGCCTCCTATTCCTCTTTTCAATAAAAACCAATTTAAAAATTTACATCTTTCGAGGAGGGATGATTCCCATAAACAAAGCATAAGTATGCATCACCCTGCTCCAGGTTGGACGCCTGTCACTCAACTTGCTGTCACGCCGCAAGCAAGCCTGATACAATCAGAAAGGAAAATAGAGTTAGTTAGATGGGCTTCCAGAAAGATGCCTGCATGAGTGACAGATGTTTGTGCTCTGGCGACATCATGCACGTTCAATTTTTATTATAGAACAATTGCATCTAATAGCCTTTATGTTGATGTTCAATGTGTTGTAAATTTACCTGCAATTCAAAAATGATCTGAGAAGTCAGAGGAATTGGTCTTTAACATTTCTTTCCCCAAAGTCATACATGCATTTTCTTTTCTTTTTAACAAAAAAAGAAAAAGAAACTAATTTGAGCAGCTGTCGAACTGTGGATTTCACCAATCTATGGCATCTCAAATACATGGCCCAACTCTTCATGGTTCATGGAAGAACTGATATTAGGTCCAAATGGATTATCAATCATCTAGTGCACAAAATTGTCTCTTGCAAATTGGTAGGCCGATTAATAACAGCGATTTAACTGGGTTCCTGAAAACTGTTCTCTTTATTGACTAAGTAGACAGTGGACTTTCTCTTTTTGAGTTGTTTGCACTCAATTTGTGCTGTTATGGCTTCAATGAATGACTCTTTCAGTTAGTATTGGGTTCCTCATTTCATAAAGTCAATAGCAAATAACATCAGGTGAACCATTGGGTACATGCTCATCCATTTTCGTCTAAGTCCTCTTGGCTAACCCTTCCTCTCTTTCATTTGTGATTCAATGCGATTGAGTTTTCAATATGATTGAGCCTTTGACTTTCTTTGTGTTATTTCTGGGATAGCTAGCAAACAAATGGGGCAGGGGATGGTCTAGTGGATAGAACACTGGGCTTGGAGTCAGAGACCTGAGTTCAAATGTGGCCTCAGATACTTAGTAGCTATGTGACCCTAGTCAAATCACTTAAGTCTATTTGCCTCAGTTTTCTCATCTGTAAAATGAGCTGGAAAAGGATATGGCAAACCACTCTAGTATCTTTGCTAAGAAAACCCCATATGGGGTCAGGAAGATTTGGACATGACTGAAATGACTGAACAACCACAAAAGAAACAAATGTTGATCCTATTACTCCTAAGTAGCTCTTCCTGCTGGCTTCCTCAGCCTGGAGGTCCAAACCCTTGATTTATTATTTAATATTTAATCTAATTAATCTAATTAAATATTATTGATGGACAACATTCATCACTTCAGTTGAAGGTGAGAAAATCAATTCCTTCTTTGCCTGCAAAATTACAGTGGCATCACCACAGGCTTACTTTCATAAACTGGCCCTTGACTTGCTACCTTTTAATACAAAGCATGTATACCTATCTTTCTATAGTATTTGTTTTTTCAACCATTCATTCTAAAAGTGGACTCCATTTAAGTCAAATGCTTTTCTGAATCTGCACTAATTTTATAGTTGACTATGACCAATAGGAGGATATAAGTTTCCTGAAGCTAGAGACTGTTTTATTTCTCTTGCTATCACCAGCACCTGGCATAATATCTAGCACATAGTAGATTATTAATAAATATTGACTAGTTGTTTGGTTGTTTGACACAAATACAACTTGTACCCCAATGTCTTCAGATTCTTTGTGAACCCAGAAGGAAGCAGGTACAGAAGACTGTTCACTCTCTCTGACCTAGGGCTATCTTCTCTTACTGGTCCATATTCTATCTGTGGGTTCAGCAAGAACAGGTGCTGCAGGAAGAACTTTCTCCTTCCTCAACCTTCTTGTCAATAGTCGCTCTCTCTCTTTCTGACTCCTCCACGTAGAACCTCCCCCCCACCCATTTATGCTCTGGCAAGAAGGAACCCAGAATTCCCACTTCATTCAAACCTAAACACACCTTTGCCTATTATTATGAGTCAAGTCTCTGCAGCCAATCCCTTGCATGCACATATGACTACCTATACCCCAAGGAAATCACTAGTCACCATTTATTCTGGCAAGATGGAAGACAAAACAGCATTACCACTTGTACTTAGCAAAGTTCCAGACATGTTGTTAAGTGCTTATAAATAGTTGTTGACTGATCATCCTTACTTCTACCTTAACCTCTAGCCCCTTAGGCACTGCCAAGTGCCCTGTCCTGATGCCTTTAGGACCAACACACCCTTCCAAGCACTTTACTGCAAAATTATCTCATATTATTATTTTCACTACTTAGAATGTGAGCTTGAAAGCAAGAACTCTTTCATGGTTATTTTCCCAGAGCTTAGAACAGTGCTTGGCACATAGTAAATATACTTAATAAATGCCTTTTCATTAGCTCATTTTTATCTAAAAATTCATAATCGTGGTAATGCTTTCTGGAGTCTCCCTCGCATTATTATTGGAGCCAAACTGGGCAATAGCTTGACTGATTTTTGTACATTCCTTTTCAATTTTTGAATAGATGCTCCACAAAGACAGTAGTTACTAACTTGGTTTGCTTCAGTTGGAAGTCACCAGTCATCACAACTCATTTCTTATTTCTTTTGGCTCTAATTGAATGATCTCCCACCTATGGCTCTCCCATTTCACTCTGTTAAGGGTAGAGAGGCATCAGTCTTCCCTTTGGGAAGGGTCTCCTTGGTGATTCTTTGCTTTAAGTGTTCAATGGTCCTTGTTTCTCTTTCTCCTTCATATTCTCCACCTTCTACCTCCTCCTGCTTCTTCAGATTATTCATTCATTGTCATCTCTGACTCTGCACAATTCCATGGGTCATAGCATACCAGGCCCTTCTATCCTCTCCTATCTACCAAAAACTCTTCTGATTCATGTTTGTTGCTTCTGTGATACTATCTATCCATCTCATCCTTTTCCATCCCCTTCTCCTTTTGCTTTCAATATCTCCCAACATCAGAGTCTTTTCTAATGAATCTTTTCTTCTTATTACATGGCCAAAGTATTTCAGTTTCATCTTCGGTATTCATCCTTCCAATGAGTATAATGAATTAATTTATTTAATTATTGACAGGTTTGATTTCTTTGCTGTTCAAGGTACTCTACAAAGTCTTTCACTGCACCACAATTCTAATTACTTTATCTTCTTTCTTCTGGGGAGTGGGGCAACTTGTACTTTGGGCACAGAGAGTGAACACTTAGCCACATCTGATATATAAACATTACATCCTTAGTAAACTGCCCCAGGTATGTTTCTCTTCTCTGTATTTTGTGGAAGGGAGATATAGAATCCTTTGTTGTTGTTTCTGGTGACAATAATCATAACAGTGATAATGATAATGAACACTTTTTATAGTGCATCCTATGTGCCAGACACTGTGCTAAGCTCTTTATAAATATTATCTCAGCTTATCCTAACAACAACCCTGTGGGGCAAGTGCTATGATTATCCCCATTTGGAAGATGAGGAAACTGAGGTAAGGAGAAGTTAAGTGCTTTGTTTGAGGTCACAGAGTGTCTGAGGCTAGATTTGAACTCAGATCTTCCTGCCTCTAGGTCCTCTGGAGAGCTTCTGTGGCAAAGTATTAGAATTTTCAGCTTTAAAGTTATGTCTCTTGTTAGCCCATTTACAACTATTCAACTTTCTTTCCTAACTTCTTGCCTCATCTTACTAAGACGTCTTCGTTCCCTTGTCTTATCCACCTTGCCAGATTGATTTCTTTCATCTTGAGTTCTTCTCCTTCTCCTCCTCACCTCTTCCAAAAATTCTTTTCATCAAAGGCTCACATCCTTTTCTTTCTCTCTTTGTTCCCTCTTTGTTTCTATACTTCTGTTTCTCCTTCTCCTTAGATCTTTTTTATTGAGTTCTAATTCTTCTCCTTAAATTCTTCTTTGTCTCCTTTAACTTGAGCCCTTTCTTCTTCCTGCTCCAGCCCTTCTGAAAGAATAGTTTTTATAATCACTGACTCCATCCCCACCTCCTCATACCTCTTTCTCCTGTAATACTATTTCTGCTCCCCCTATTACTCTATATTTGTTCTGTCCTATAAAATTGACACTTTAATCATTAAATAAAATATCTTTTTTTCTGCCATCTTTCTTCACCATCTAGAGTTTTTGACACCTTTGGTCAGGACACCTCTCCTTGGCATCCTATATTTTGTAGCTTCTGTGATGTGGCATTCTTATTGTTTTCCATATAACTCTATTCCTCTATTTCTGGATACCCCTAGGATTCTGTCCTTGCTCCTCTTCTTTCTTTAGACTTTTTGTGTCTCCATCCACTCCCATGGCTTATGACCTCTACACAGTTAACTCCCAAATCCCTATTTTAACTCCCAAATTATTACATGAGACATCTTGAATGTACAGGTTAGATAGAGTAGACAAATTTTTTCTCCAAGCCCTTTAATTTGAGGAATTATCCAAGTATGCCTATACCAAAGTATTTATACCATATACCTACCAGAGGGTCAGAGAATTCCAAGTATCTTAATCACATCTCTAATGTGATACATTATCTCCAGAGGGCTCTTGCTAAAGTATACTTTTATTACTTTGAGTTAATGAAATATTAACACACGAGACCCATTAACATAATGGAAGAAATTCATTTATGTAATACCACACAATTAATAAAAAATTAAGTCTCCATTATGGTATGGAATGGAGATAAAAAGTCGGGATTACAGATATAGAGCTGGAAGGGATCCAATAAACTGTAAGTCCTATAGAGGTTATAATATTCATCCAAAGGGGTCTTAACAACTTAATGTACTTGAAATCCAAGTCCAATATTCTTTCCACAGCACCCAGGTAGGCACAACAGAGGCCTCCCCCTAAAGGAACTTCTGCTATGAAGTTGGAGGGTTGGCGAGAGCTTAGATTTAAATATGGAAGGGCTCTCAGAAGTTATTTAGTCCAAATTCTCCATTTTGTAGTCAAGGAAACTGACACCCGGGGCAGGAGGGGAGGGGGGTGGGAAGTCACACAGTCAATAAGTGACAAAGATAGGATTTGAACCAAGGCAATCTGACTCTGAATGTACCTAAATAACAAGAGAGAATATGATAGGTACAAAGGAGAGGACCGATAAGAGTCCTATGATAAAACTGAGTATCATACATGTGTACTGGATTGGATGGGATTAGAGGAAGGTATAGTCACTTGCAGTTAAAGTAGTAAAGGATTCCTTTCAGAAAGGAGGTGCCACTTAATTAAGGTAGGCCTTAGAGAAGGGAATAGATTGCAAGAGCAACCAAATTTCTCAACAGTTATTCTGACTAGTGGAGAAGGTATGGATGGGAATGGAAAATACAAAGGAAGGGAACAAGCAAACTCAGAGCTAAAAATTTATCTATCTATCATCTATCTGTCTGTCTGTCTATAGATATATGTCTACATATATCTTTATCTGTCTATCTATCCCTATTATCTATTTATCAACTACCTTTCTCTCTCTCTCAATATGTCTATATGTATCTTTATCTATTTATTAACTACTTTTCTATCTCTGTGTCTATCTATAGATATGTCTATATGTATCTTTATCTATCTATCTATCTATCTATCTATCTATCTATCTATCTATCTATCTTTTGGCCAAAGTCACCTTATGTTCTTAAAAAATGTGTACAACATTGCTTCTATAAATAAATATAATTGAATATATCCTCTACTTGAATTATAGAAGCACAAGGAGATGTGAATATAACACATAATAACTCCATTTTTACCAAAAACAGTGGAGAAAAGTTGATGAGATGACTGAAATATATGGGGACTTCTGATGATCAAATTGGTTGTTTTTAACATGTAGAAGTATACAGACTTCCATTGGTTGGAAGTCCTAAGTGGATGAGGTCACTAACCTTTTTAAGTATTTGGGAACAAAGATAGAAGTTACATTGGATGAACCAGCATGAGGTAGATGGCAAAATCCATTGTTCAGCTATACCTGAATGTTGGTGATCACAGATTCCTGGGAGATTTGGAATATTTGAGCATATATTATAAGGCGGCTTTTTTGTCATACTCAGAGGTATGAGCTATATAGTACATGACGGAATCACTTATGGGATTTCTTGGGGATAAATATGAAATGTTTATTAAATTTCATTTAATAGATGCTTTTTGTTCAGGGAATTGTAGCACATGACTTAGAAATGGCTGATTCATTATGGATGTGGAACAGTTAAGTCTAAAACCACCTGGATGAGAACATGAAATCTCTTATTTGTCCTCTGAGATATAAAGAATTGGGCCATATTTTATGAACTCAGGAAATATCTTTTGGGTTGGTTTTATTCAATTCCCTTTTAGACTCTTCCAAGTGTTCTCTAATTATTTCCATTTCTTAGACAGAGAAGCCATTCCATTCCATTTTTCTAGTACCCGATGGGGACACTTATTTGAGAGTATGTGTGGCTGTATAACACTGCCTAGTTTAACAAGTAAAATATCGACCCTGTGAAGGCCCTGAACCACTTTCAGAAGTCCCTTGGTATTACACTTGCTCAAGGACACTGAGAAGTCAGTTCCCTGAAAGAGTTAATTTCCCTGCAGGGTCATTACTAATGACAACTTGCCTTGTTTTCCCATGGTATGAAATACAAGGTTAAGAGGAAATAATCTGCATCTCTCCAAAATAATAATCTAGCTTTACAACTTCATGTTGCTGACCAGTCCTATGATATAGAAGATGACATTTTACCTATTTGTCAGTGTTTAGAGAATATTTGATTTTAAAAGAGTGTGAGTGTACAAAGAAGGGGGACTGGGATGCAAAGTCCAAATTAACAACAACGGGTCTATGAAGGAAGATGCTATCTGCATCCAGAGAAAGAACTGGTAAATAGAAGGATATTTAGAATGATTTTACATACACACATATAGGTCTACAAATATACACACGTATATATTGTGTGTATATGTATATGCATATGTATATATATATATATAGTATATGTGTGTATGTGTATGTGTATATGTATATGCATATACATATTTGTGTCTAATGGCAGTCATCTCTAGAGTGGGACTGGGGATAGAAGAGAAAGAAGAAAAAGAGAAAGTTACATGATAACTTTAACAGGTATTTAAAAGCTCTATATAATAGATTTGCATTTTCATGTGCAATCAGTTTACCCCTATTCTACTATGTTATGGGCATGCTTGTTTTATTTCTTAAATTCAAAATAAAACAATTAAAAAGAAGAAAATGGTAAATAATTATCTGGAATTATTTTGGAATATTTCTAGGCTTGAATTGCCATTTTTTTAAAGAGCAAAGTATGGAAAGATTAAGACTCAAGAAACTTCCCTCCTTCTGTTTATAAAATAATTTAATTTTAACAGTGTCTTTATAACTTAAGATAATCAAAATATAATGAGTTTCCAAGAATGATTTTCAGACTTGGAAATAAGAAATAGAAATATTTATCAGAGAGCTGAACCCAAGGTAAGTAAGGAAATGGTAAGCATGGAGGATCATAGAACCATAGAATAATAGATATAGAAATAGATAGGTGATGATGGATAGAAACATTGACTTAGAGTCAGGAAGACCCAAGTTCAAATCCAGCCTCATAAACTGTTGTATGACCCCATGCAAATCACTTACCTTTGCTCTGAGTTTCCTCAGCTGTAAAATAATATCAGCTATTATTGTTAGGATCAAAAGAGATGATATTTGTAAAACTCTTAGCACAGCTTCTGGCACATGGTAGGTATTTGATAAATGCTTGTTTCCTTCTCATTCCTAGAGCAAGAAAAACCTTAGAAATCATCCAGTTAACATCCCCATTCTATGGGTGAGGAAACTGATGCCCCAAAAGGTTAAATGACTCACCCAGGATGACATAGCTAATGAGTTACAGAATCTACTTACCAACTCAGATCCTTTGATTCCAAATTGATCATTCTTTCTGTTTCACTATACTGTTTTTGTTTTTCAATCTTTCCTCCCCCAGTTCCTGCCAAATAAGTGCTTAATCAATATATGTGGACTGGATTTTACTTACTATACTTATGTTTCTGCAAAATTCCTACTTCAGTGTCTCTCTATGACTTGGAGATGCTCTGTGTTTAGAGAAGGCCGTGTTGGTAGAATACAAGTGATGGGAGGTTACCAAACTGGAAAGGCCTGGACTGTGGGCTCAGTGATGGGCTCCTTGCTGTCTGAGGAACAATCAACACTCATCTGGAGATGCTCTCCATGGGGCTGACTGCAGAATCATTCATTTTTGAATCTCAGCCCCCTTTTGAAAAACATTTCTTAAGTTGCAAATATAAAATACATTCATCTCAAAAGCAATACCCAGTGATAAAATATCACCTTGTCAAAATACTGAATTCTGCAGTCACGAAGTATTGAGATTTCAATATCTTGAAGAAAAACTCTCTAATAGTAAGAGCTATGCAAGAGAAGATCAGTTTAGATGGTGATATTTCTTCCAGACCACAGTCTCTGAATATCAGTTGGAAGGGGCCCCAATAGACAGATATTCTCAGTCATCCCAGAACAAGAATGGTCTCCTTGTCATAGACAACCAGTATTCATCAGGCTTTAACTTGAAAGTCTTCTGGTGGCAGGAAGACCAATACTTCCTGAGGAAGCAAATTCCACTTTTGATGGTCTTTAAATGTTAGGAAAAATATCCTTACACCAATCCTAATTTTGCTTTATTACTTTACTGCTCATTTCTTCCAGTGGATATCTAGAATAGTGTAATGGACATATGACTATAATGTGAAATCTAGAAGACTTCTGTTCAAATCTTGCTCAATATAATCATTAGTTGTGAGATGCAGGGTAAATCATTTCACCTATTAGAATCTCACTTTTGTCATCTGTAAAGTAGGTGTGAATAAATGCATAACTCATAAGGTTGTCACAAATGTCAAGCTTCACAAATGTCAATGTATTTCAAAATGTCAATTGTTATTGTTAGTCTTGGGCCAGCTGGGTGACATAGTGTATAGAGCACTGGGCCTGGAGTCAGGAAGACCTGAGTGCAAATCCAACTTCAGTCACTTACTAGCTATATGACCTGCTCAGATCACTTAACCCTGATTGCTTCAATTTCATCATCTGTAAAATGAGCTGGAGAAGAAAATGGCAAACCACTCCAGTATCTTAGCCAAGAAAAACTCAAATGGGGTCCTGAAGAGTTGGACATGACTGAATTGGTTGAACAACAATTGTTAGATTGGTTCTATGCAGAAAATAAAAACCATTCAAATGTCTTCCCTACATGAAAACTCTTCAAATATAGGATAGTTATCATGTATACATCCAAATTTCCTTTCACAGACCTTCATAGAAAAATGAAACTAAGGAATTAGTATCATGTTTTCCCCTTCTTGGTACAGTTTATCAGTGTCCTTACAAAAATATGGCCTCTAGAACTGAAATAATAAACCATTTGTAGAGCAATCATTACAGAGAACAAATTCCCTTTGACCATACCATGGCACTGGAAATCAATGGACACAAAGTGGTTCTTGAGTGAGAGAGAAAATCTCTTCCCTTAGTTCTGGTTCCTATACCTCTTTGACACAGCCTTAGATTGTACTAGTATTATCAACTATTACACCACACATTGTTGACTCTTCTTTAGTTCACAATAAATTAAAAAAACAATACAAAAAACATCCTTGATCTTTTTTTTTTAGATGGTCTAATGCCTGGACAAACATCCCCTTTTTTGTATTTCTGAAATTTCCTTTTTGAAACCATGGTCTCTGAAATTCTTTCTACTGCTGAGATTTTGTGATTTTATGTCCTGATCTCTGGAGGACAGTATGAAGAGGACTCAAACCTAGTCTAAGGTGAAAGAATCATCCCTTGCAAAAATGCAGTGCTGTTATCGGGACACTCTTCTCTCTTTGCCAACCTAAACTTTAAGTACCAAGAATATGAAAGGTGAGCTGGTAGTGGTAGTTCTTCAATTACATCATAAGGCATAACTTTGTTGTTCAGTTGTTTTTGCTATGTCCAGTTCTTCATGATCCCATTTGGAGTTTTCTTGGCAAAGGTACTGGATAGATTTGCCATTTCCTTCTCTGGCTCATTTTACAGATGAGGAAACTGAGGTAAACAGGGTTAAGTGCCTCGTCTAGGGTCACATAGCTAGTAAGTATCTGAAGTTGGGTTTGAATTCAGGTTGTCCTGACTCCTGTTCCTATGCTCTATAGTATGGTTCAACCCAGCTGCTTTGAGGCATGTCTATATGCATTTAGGTTGTTTGACCGTATTCTTTATCTTGAAGCAGCTGCGTTCCACTGGTCATAGATCCATGTATAATGAAACATTGTGTATTATCCACCTATTATATCAAGAGTTGACTATTTGGTAGTAACGGAGATAAATGGGGTATAAGCTTGTCCTTCAGAACTTTCCACTAAACCCTGAAGGGGCTGCATCAACTGAGATCTGTGGTGAACTTGTTCATTTGTACTTCGCATTTGGTGATTGTATAAGTGGTGGATGAACAACTCCAGAGTTTTCATTACAAGTACAATTTCCATTATGCATGGATGTTTGCAATGAAGAACCTTTGACACAGGAGTTCGTAATGATTTCCCTGCAGCAACTGTATTGAACTATCTGTTACAATATTTTCTCCTTACTTTTTGTTTAATGGCTATTTTTTTAGCAACAGGACAAGAAATACGTCAAGCAAGAAAACCCTGATGCTGTGGCCTTTCTAAATTAATAATGGCCAAATGGATTTCATTAAAAATTGTTTTTAAAAAAAGCAGAAAAGAAAATGCTTCTGGGCTAAGAGCTATATGCCCAGTTTCTAATGCCATCACATTTTTTTTAATGGATGATTTATAGCCCTCTCAGAAAAGAAGCTATAATGGAAATGCTGACACATCCTTAACTAGAACAGGATGAATTCTGCATATTTGAAGAAAGATACAAAGCAGAGGAAATAGAATGAATAGACAATATCATTCAAAACATGGCAAAAAGACTTAGTGTTTACTCTGAAGAAAAGATGCTTGGTTTTTATTGTTTTGCATTTCACAAAGAAAGAATGTGTATGAGCATATGGTAGGGTGGAAGTAATAACAAATTATATTTCAATGATCAATACTTAGTATATTCTTGGCACATGCAAGGGAGTCTTTGCCATCTCCCATAGTCTTTACTGTAAGACACTGAACAATGCAGTCTCTGAAGAATTAAAATGAGGGTAATGGGGATGGGTCTCATTGTGGGCACGAGTAAGCTGTAGCACTCCAACAAAGCCAAGAATTGCCATGGAGAAGCTGTGTAAAGTGTAGCATCTAAGAAATGTGTGAGTAAGAAGGAAGATGGACTGGGTCAGTGCTTAGATGGAAGGGTAAATAAATGAACAATCTGTACAAGCATGCTGTGTTTTATCATGCTTTGATTTATTGCACTTCTCAGCTATTTAGTTTTTTACAAAGTGAAGGTTTCTGGCAACCTGCATCGAGCAAGTCTATTGACTCATTTTTTTTTTCCAGAAGCATGTGCTTACATTGTGTCTCTAAGTAACATTTTGGTGATTCTCACAATGTTTTAAACTTTTTCATTATTATTTTATCTATTATGGTGATCCTTGATCAGTGGTCTTTGATGTTACTATTGTAATTGTTTTGGGATGTCACTAACTGCACCTATCCAAAGAAGTGAACTTAATCAATGAATGTTGTCTCTGTTCTGACATTTTCCATCAACCTGTGTGTTTTCTGTCTCTCTCCCTCTACTTGGGCATCTCTATTCCTTGAAACACCAATATCGAATTAGGCCAAGTAATAACCCTACAATGACCTGTAAGTGTTCAAGTGAAAGGAAGGGTCAAGTAATGAGTCAAATTTCACTGTTGATTATTTTAAGAAATTGCTATAGTTACCCCAACCTTCAGCAACCACCACCCTGATCAGTCAGCAGCCATCAATGTAGAAGTAAGACTCCACCATCAAAAAGATTATGACTCACTAGAGGCTGTGATGCTGATTAGTTTATTTTTTAGCAATAAAATGTTTTTAATTAAGATATGTATATTTTAATCACAATACTATTGCACACTTAATAGGCTGTAACATAGTGTAAAAATAAAATTTTATGGGGCGGCTAGGTGGCGCAGTGAATAGAGCGCCGGCCCTGGAGTCAGAAGGACCTGAGTTTGGAGCCGGCCTCAGACACTTAATCCACACAAACAAAAACCTAGCCTCGTAACCTTGGGCAAGTTACTTAACCCCAATTGCCCTAAAGGGGCGGCTAGGTGGCGCAGTGAGTAAGAGTGCCGGCCTCGGAGTTGGGATGACCCGAGATCAAATCTGTCCTCAGAAAATGAGCACCCACACATAAATAATGACTAGCCGTGTAACCTTGAGCAAGTTACTTAACCCCAATTGCTTTTAAAAAAATAAATAAATAAAATAAAATTTTATGTACTAAGAAATAAAAAATCATATGAGTTGCTTTATTGTGATATTTGCTTTATTGCAGTGATCTGAAACCTAACCTGCAATATTTCCAAGGTATGCCTATATTCTTCAGTCACTTCCTTATAATGGATGTCAAGTAAAAGTGAAGAAAGCCCTTGGCATATTTTATGCAAGGCCCTGAGGGGCAGGCATAACTAAGAGTTGCCAGGATGGACAGACATGGTTAGGTTGTGATCTTCATTATTGAAGGGAAATACATACATTGAGGAGAAAGTGATTCCGTTTTAAATGTTGGAGATAATATTAGAAAACACATTGTTAGTAGAAAGTCTTTAAGGGGCCATTTTGTTCTATTAAATTTAATGGCTTTAAAAAAAGTCACCAAACAGTAATTAAACTTTAGAGAGGGTACATTTAAATAAGTACAGAAAGTAAATAATGGTAAAGGGACATGGAGATCATGACACATAAAGATTATTTACCCAAACTGGGAATTGTTAGCCTGGAGATAGGAAGACATGGTAACTACATCAAAATATCCAAAAGGTTGTTATATGGAAGAGAAGTTAAATTTTCTGTTTGATCCCAGAGAATACAACTAGGAACCCTGGGTGGAAGTAGACACCATAACTATATTTCAGTCCCTTGTGTCTCTTATAGATTATGGTCATTGTTTTCTATTCAATCTCCCTGCCTCAGTTCTCCTCACTCTAGTCATCTTTCATATTATTATCAAATTGATTTTCAGGGCAGATCTGACCTTTATACTCTCCACAAAATCCAGTGGCTTCCTAGTGTCTCAAGGATAAAATACAAACCCTTCTGTATAACTTTTGAAATCTTTTATAACCTAGCCACAACCTAGATACTTGCAATTATTATTTTTTATTTTTTTCAAATGCTTTATCAACTTCTGGTTTACATTATTCATTTCCTCCAGATTTTGAGTTACAATTTTTCCCTGTTTTTCCCTACCCAGCACCCAAAAATATTGGTCCCACAGGATGTCCCCTCCACCAATCTGCTCTCTCCCATCTCTTCTCCCATACCCCCTTCAACTTTTCCAGTAGGGCATAGTGGTTCTCTATGCCCCAATGCCTGTATATCTTATTTCCCAATTACATGTAAAATAGTATTAATAATAGTATTTATATATTTTTAAAGATTTGATTTAAAAACTTTGAATTCCAGATTCATTCCCTTCCTCCCTCATCACCCACCCTTACTGGGAAGATAATTAATTCAGTATATGTTGTACATGTGTAGTTATGCAGAACATTGCCATAGTGGATATATTGTAAAAAACTGACTATATATCCCTCCCTCCTATCCCACCTCCCACTTGGTCTATTCCCTACTTTGATCCTGTCCCTTTTCAAAAATGGGTGCTTCTAACTTTCCTCCCCCACAGCCTGCCCTCCCTTCCATCATCTCCCCTCTCATCCCCTTCCCCCCTACTCTCCTGTAAGGTGAGATATCCTATTTAGTATGCATGTCGTTCTCTCCCTGAGTCAAATCCAGTGAAAATAAGATTTTGCCTTTTTGCCTTCCTGTTCTTCCCCTCCATTGTAACCATTTTCCCTTGCCTAGTTTACCCCATTCTGTCCCCCCATCTCCTCTTGTTGTATTCCTCTCTCACCTCTTAATTTCACCTTTTAAGTATCATCGATACTTCTACTTATTTACAAAATTATTTACTTATTCTCTGCCATTTAGCCAAACTGGCTCTGTTCCTTACAGATGGCATGCCATCTGCCCTCTTTATGCCTTTGCACTGACCCTCTACAATATCTGGAATTAATTCCCTCTTTACTTTCTTGTAGACTCCTTCTCTTCCTTCAAAACAGTGAAAGTTCCTCCTTCTTTATGGTAGCTTTCCTGATCCCTACCAGCTGCTATACCCTCTCTCCCTAATTACTGTGTATCTATTTACATTTATTCTCTCTACCTTAATATATTTACTTTTGTCTCCCTTGTTAGAATGTAAATAGCTTGAGAGCAGGGACATTAAGTATCAAAAGTATGAACAGAAGGTGACCTGGTATTGTTATTATAATATACTGTCATCTGAGGCATGCCTACATGCATTTATATTGACCATCATTTGCCTTGTCTGAAGTAGTCAAAAGTTCCACTTGGTCATAGATAGTTAAGAGTTGTATATTATCCACCTATTGTGTGAAGATTTGATTATTTGCTAGTGTGGAGATAAATGGGTTATATTCTTGTCCTTTAAAACTTTTAGCTGAACTCCAGAGATGCTGCATCATTTCAGATCTACCATGAACTTGTTCAATTCCACTTCCCATTTGTTTCATTCTCTGGATTTGTATCTCCAGTGTCTAGTATATTTCCTGGAACATACTAGGTGCTTAATAAATGCTTGGTGGTTGATTGATCATGGTACTCAAGGAATGAATGGAACAATAAATGGGATCATTGTAGTCAATGAAATGAAATCATTGAGTAATGATAATAGAAGATGAAGTTCCAAAACTACAACGTAGTCAAAACTACAAGGCATAGGGCCTTGAACTCCCATTCCTGATCCTGTGAATCAGAGAAAGCATGAAAAAGAGTAGGTATCTGAAGAGAAGTTTTCAAGAAATATGGGATCCTCAGTTTACGAGTCAGATTTTAGTTAAAGTGAAGAGAAGGAATATTGCCTAGAAAATATGAGAATATTATACATTATATATTATAATTATGTAAACAGAGAGGACAAAAACAGTTATACATGTTATATATGTATTATATATAATTATAATAATGAATGTTGACCTCAGAGAAGAGTTTAGAAAATGTATCTACCTTCTTTAAATATAGAAGTTGGGCATTATGGGTGTGGAATGTTATCTATACTGTTATACACAATTGATTTGTTATTCTTGCTGAATTGATTTTTTCCTTTTTTTAAAATTATTGTTAGAATGTATTCCTAACTGCAAAGGGATGGGGAAAGGACTGTCTTTGGAAATAAATGTAATATAAGAAAGTTATTGAGCATTTTTAATTCTGGAGAATAGAAGATTTTGTAGCAATGATGAAGTATTTTAGCGTTTTTTTTTTATATAGAAACAGGATTAGACTTATTCATACTGTCCCTCAGGATAGGAACTAAGACCAAATGAATGGATAAGGAAGAAGTTTTTTTTAATAGTTTGACCTGTCCCAAAATGGAATAGAAGGTAGTACATTCTTCACCATCAGAGGCTCTCAAGCAGAGGCTGCCTAATCCTGTGGTGGTGATAATGTAGAAAGAATTCATGACTTAGGTTGGCAGTGGGAGTTTGGTTTCATTCTCACTGATGAAACTACAGGTCTGACCTCCTCCACAAATGTTAGGGAGATGATTTTAGATATTCCAGAAAGGCATCAGCAAAGATATACTGATTGTAAGACCAACAAAAGGAGGACAGCAGAGATTGTATTTAGAAATCAGCAGTTAAAAAATAAGTTGAAAGCAGTACTAATGGATTCTATAAAGCTATTTAACACTTTTTAGAGTGTGACTGATAAATTAATTTAGATTTTAAATTTGATTTAAAGTCCACACTCAAAATCAAGAAAACTTTTTTGTTTTAATCTCCTCTTTGTCTATCATTATGTTCAAGACTATGGATATAAAAATGTAAGTAAAATAATGCCTGCTCTCAAAAATCTTATATACTATTAGAATGGGACTAAATAAACTCCTATTGGCTCTGAATTTTCTAATTTAGTCTTTCATAAAGCAAGATCTTGTGCTACTTCATCAAGATATCGAGAATAGCGTGTCACTATGAGAAACCTGCCCATTGAATCATTCCCATCAATCTTCTCTATCCATTCAGACTGACCATGCCCAAGATATTGGATAATAATAACTCTTAGATAATCAGATTTCTATCCACAAGTATAGGTGATGAGCAGGTCAGCCAAATGATTTTAATATGCAGAGATGAATTCAACCTCGCAGGTATCACAAAGTGGTTGGCACAGAAGTTGTTTTTTGGATATGGCACTGGAAGGGTGTAAGATATCCAAGAGTCATTCAGATAAAAGTGATGGCAGAACATATGGAGAGATGATCAAATGAGGAAAGGCACAAACTCAAGTTGGCCAACATGGCATTAAGAGTGACATTCTTTTCCAGCAGGAGTACACGAAAAGGAAATGGGTTCAGGAAGCAAAATATGAACCTGGAATGGAAGGTTCAGCATCATAGTGATGGAAGAGGACAACTCTCCAGGTACATAGGTATTGGAGGACTCTTGTAGAACAGTTGATGAATCAATTGTTGGCTTTAAGGGTAACTTCATTCTTCCCAAACTGGGGAAAGCAATATGGGAATTAATATTCTGGATAAGAGAGGTGAACATCTTGGCTATGGCATCTTCCTCTGATCTTTTATTCAAATATAGTAGTTTGATCTATGCATCAAGGAAACTGCCAATCCTTTAAATTCAGAAATTAATCAACTGAAAGGCTTTGAGGGCTAGTGAGCCAGGTGGGAAGTATTTGAAAATGACACCAATATGAATCAATTAATAAATCAGCAAGTATTTATTTAGCACCTACCATATGTGGGCACTCTTCCAGGCATTGGGGTTTCAAAAACACTAATGAGACAACTCTTGCCTTCAAGGAACTTCCATTTTATAGGGAAGAATGTATTCATGCAAGTTTGTAGAAAATAAACCCAAAGCAATTCACCAAGGGCAAATAATTAAGGGCATTTAGATGGACAGATAGGTGGCACAGTGGATAGAATACCAGGCCTGGAGTCAGGAAGACCTGAGTTCAAATCCAACTTCAGAAATTTAGTAGCTGTGTTTCCCTGGGCAGGTCACTTAACACTGTTTGCCTCAGTTTCCTCATCTGTAAAATAATTTGGAGAAGTAATGGTAAACCTCTCCACTATCTCTGCCAAAAACTCCCAAATAAGATCAGGAAGATTTGGACATGACTGAAATGACTGAACAATAAATGACAGAGGGGATAGAACTCCAGGCCTAGAGTCAGAAATACCTGAGTTCAAAGCCAGCCTCAAATATTTAACTAGCTATATGACCCCTGGGACATCTAAATGCCTCAGATCCCTCATCTATAAAATGTGGACAACAATGACTCCTACCTTCCAGGGTTGTTGTGAGGATAGTGCAAGACCATAATTGCAAAGCACTTAGCACAGTGCCTGGCACATAGTAGGACATAGATAAATATTAGTCATAATTATTAGCTCTTATTGGCAAAGTCCACAGCTGGTAAAAAGATGAAGAAAGGCCAGATGTAAAAGATTTTGCCTAAGCTGAGTTTTGGTGGAAACTAGGACTTGTAAGAATTAAAGGCAAGGAGAGAGGCCATTCTATGGTTCTAGTTATTTACTATAGATGTAATTATCGTTCACCTTTTTCATAATTACTCCAGGAGAGAAAATAGAATACTCAGACCTGAGTTTTGATTTCAAATTACTCACTTTCAGATCTGGAAGACTGTACTAATGTACAGCCACAAGTCAGATAGTGATAGCCTTTAAGCAAATATGGATCATCAGCTATTACAGTTATTGTAGAAGGAAGACTTCTTGAATAGGAGACTGGAATAGAGGAAAATTGAGGTCTCTTTCAATTCAAATACAATAAAATTCTACTACTGCACCTGACTTTGCTAAGGTTTCACTATTAGTTATATTGAACTGTTGCTAAAAAAGAAAGGAATTATCCCAGGCACCCAGACAAATAGGCCATAGCAAACTGCTGGAAGCATTGACTAGTCTAGCAGGTGGACAGCATGTCTGGCAGAAGCTCAAGGACCAGCTAGCCAAACATGAATGGCCAACATTCTAGATAACTGAGTAATAAAAAGAAGTGCCAAATAAGTAAATTATTTAACTCAATCCTGGCAGCAAGTTGGTGGATAACCAATGGGATTGTTGCACAGACAGGTGATAATATATAACATATAATTGCAGGACTTTTGCATGCTGGAGATTATACTCACTGAGAGGTTGAGTAGACAATTCCTAGACACTTCTGAAATCTACAGGCTATCATTTAGATTCTTTCCTGAGATACTGTTTGTTATTTGATTCTTACGCTAGTGAAAATTCTGTCATACAAAGTGACAGAGTTTTAGAATGTCCAAAAGATCTTGTGAAAATATTGTGCATGCTGACAAAAAATTCACAAGGTCAATGTCTCTGAGACATGTTAGAAGTGACCCTGGGCAAGACACTTAACTTCAGTGGGCCTCAGTTTACTCATCTGTAAAATGAAAAAGTAGCATGTCATTTAGACACCAGCTAAGCATTGAAAGAGACCCAGACACACTCATAGTGCTTTAATTAATCCAATCAACATTTCACAGAATTGGAGAATTTGGAGAAAGATTGGACTTTGGAGGGCATCTAGTCCCAATCATTCATTTTACAGAAGAGGAAAAAACTAAGGAATAGGGAAAAGCCATTATAGTAAAAGAATCAGAATTTGAGAATATATCTTCTGATTCCAATTTCAGAGCTGTTTCCACAGAACCATACTTAATTGCCTGCAATTTACATAGTACTATGCTAAGTGCTATATATAGAAAGGCATAAAAAAGGCCCTGCCTTCAAGGCACTTAAATTCTTTGGACAGTAAGGTGCCATACCATATATATATATATATACCAATGAGTTAATACAAAACTATTGGTGTTTTAAATCTTATCTAACTTTGCCAGTATAGGGAGCTTTTTGTGAGGAATTTTCTCTATCAATTCAGATCACCCCTTTGTCTTTGTCTTATGGTCTTTGTGAATTTCCCTGGGGATACTAAAAGGATAAATGACTTCCCAGGACAGTGTGAGTCAGTGGCAGGCCATGAACTTGTTTGCCATCTTTAACTTCTATATCACAGTGTCTCTCACATACAAAGTAAGGTGAAGTAATTTCAAAAGGAGAAGGCACTAAAAACTGGAGTATTTGGGGGAGTGTTAATAAAGATTTCACATAGGAGATGGTGTCTGAATCAGTGCTTTTAAGAATGCTAAGTTAATATAGACTCACTAGGTGGCTCAGTGGATAGAGCACCAGAATTGGAGTCAGGAAAGCCTAATTTTAAATCCAACCTTAGATACTAACTGTATGACCCTGGGCAAGTCACTTAACCCTGTTTGCCTCAGTTTCCTTATCTGTAAAATGAGCTGAAGAAGGAAATGGCAAACCACTCCAGTATCTTTGCCAAGAAAACCCCAAATGGGACCCCAAAGAGTCAAACATGACTAAACAACACACACACACACACACACACACACACAAATTAAGCAAGGGCTTTGTTTGAATTGAATTCCTTACTTTTTTTTGTGGGGGGGAGGGAGAGAATATTAAGTTTTTCACAAAAACTGAATCTTCTATAAATTCCTGCCAACTTGATAAAAGGGACACTAACCACAAGTAGAACGCTATAGAAATATTTATATTCCCTCACTGGGAGCATGGCAACAGAACAGATTTCTGTTGTTTCTTGATAGAAGTTTTTGTGCATAGCCAAAAAATGGCAGAAATTCTCCCTTTTCTAGGTATATTTGGCTGAGCTGGATATGAGATCTGTCACTTCCATTCCCCAGTATCCCCAGCAAGACTATCAGAAAGTCAATGAGAGTAATTAAAACATAATGCCATTTCCTGATAAAAACAAAAATCTGAAATTGGTTAAGAAATGAAGGTCATTTTTAAAGAATGTGCCCTATTCTTTTCATTGGTAGCTAGTAGACTACTGTGAGTTTCAGGGTTATCATGAGCTATAGGCATATGGGCATACATTCTCAATTTGTATAATGTATCAGACATTCCTACTCTTTTCATATATCCAAATATTCATCTTGGCAAATCTGATTGACTTCTCCACCAACCCCTGTGATTCATCTTCTCCAAATTGATAGGGCTGGCCCCCTGCTGACGGCTATATATTGCCCTCCTGCAGTTTCATCCACCTGTTTAGAATTTACATCCAAAATTCATCTAAAACATACCATTTTGTCCTCAGAATAGTACATTAATAAACTTACAAATTCTTGATGAACTCAATCTTTTCTGAGGTTATTAGAAAGTTTAGATTCCCCCAAACCCAGGAAATGGAAACAGCTAATGGTCACCTCTCCCTTAAAGCAACGGTTATATCTTTCTATTGACAGGTCCCGAAAATATTTCCTCTTAAAACACGCCATGCAACAAACACAGGGTCAGGCACATTTGGGCTATGAGCTATAGCTTTGGAGATGATTTGTGAGAAGAGTCAGAAATTATTTCTCCCCTCTTGCATTATGCATTCTTACTGAAGTGCTGGGCTGCTGGGCCCACCACTAGCCCCCTATATGCATCACAGCCCAGGGCACAGTTCAGCTTTCTCCCTCATTCCTTATGTTAGACAAATTACATTAGCATACATTACTTTGCAATGAGTTTCTTTTTTGGATTGATTTAGTCCAAGCCTACAAAGTCCTTGAATATATCAGCTTCACTCATTAATTTCTGTTTTCTGTTTCTTGGGGTACCTGGGTGTGTGGGAGAGATGAGATTCTTTCTTTAATTGAATCAGAAAACTGAGGCTGCTAGAGAGAATTCTGTGGAACAGCTGCATGCCTTCCCAAATGACAAACAGGCATCTGTTTCCCTAGATGTCAAAACAATGATAGGGAAGCTATAGTGAAAACAAATAAAAGCTTGTTGGGTGTTTTTGAGACGCAGATCCGGCCCTTATTTATATACATCTGAAAAAACCTGCCACGAAAATATGTGAATTATCTTACATCCAGAACGCTGAAGTATGGAAAGGACCGCAAAACAGAGAGACAGAGACAAAGTGAGAAAGACAGATACTATTATTATTGCTTTTATAGAGGAGAAATTGAGTCGATGCCTTGGATACGACAGCTGTATAATGCATCCATGGCTATCTCTTTAAATTATCCACTCTGGTTTCTTCCTTTGACTCTATTTTTGGCTTACCTGCATCCATTTAGACACACACTTCCTTATCTCTGAATCAGAGCATATTTCTGGCTTTGTTACCTGCGTTGTTCCAAATGCCTTCATTTATGGTACATGGCCAGGGACCAATATGGTCTGGGGTAAACTATGTTTATTATTTCCTCCTGTTCAGTACGAAAGTTACAGGAAGGATAATTCACCTTCCCCCGCCACCTCCCTTCAAAAATAGTGTTTGAATTTATTATATAAAAGAGGACAGATTTTGAAAAGGGATTGTTTAGAGTGTCAATATTTCCTATCCAGAATTGCAAAACATTTAAATGTAATTAAGTATTAGGATTAATTTGTTAATCCGTATATTTTCCCTTGTCCATTCAAGAGATGTATCTCTAATTAAATTTCCCTTTGGTCACACTAATGAAAACAATATCGTCTACAACTCTCCCCATAGTCAGCATGTGTGGATAGCTGTGATAAGGCTGGATAATTAGAGGATTAATAATTGGCCTTTTCTTGAGGCTGAAAGCTGTGAACTGCATAGAAGTTCATTGAGTAACTTGAAATCACATCCATAAGACCCATGTTGTGTCCCGTGGCTTGTAAGGATTCCAGGCTCCCTCCTCCATCTCAAAAGGGTAGCAATTGTAGCATGGCTACATAATTGTTTCCTGTTTTCTTCGTTTGTGTTTTACATGGTTCTCCCACTGCCATCGGCAAGAAACTCAAGGAATTCTATGATGATAACAATAAGGATTGGGTTTTGCAAGTCCTTAGTATGAGGAACTCATAGTCAGGGCAAACTTCCTCAATCATTATGCGTCTTCATCTCTACAAATTGACTGCCTAGGGCATACAGAGAGAAAGTTACTTATCCAGGTTCAAACAGTCAGCATGTATCAGAATTGGGACTTGAACTAAGGTTCTCTTGGCTTTTGGAGGCCTTCTCTCCATCCACTACACCAAGCTGATTCTCTACAATATGTATAAAGGGCAGGAGATACAAAGTGATTTTGTGATAAAGATTCATTCAGTTCAGTTCAATTCATTTTTCAAATTCAAGTCAATTTTATTCAGTTAAACAATTATTAAATGTCAACACAAATGACTCCTGGTGCTGGAGATAAAAAGGAAAAATGAAAAATGAAAAATATGCCTCCTTCCACCTTGCTCTGAAAGAGGTTAAATGGTGTTGGTGGGTGGGTGAGGAGCAAGGGGGATTGTATATATTGGGCAAGACCAGTGATTTCATTGATATAGGGAAATCGCAGTGTGGAAATCCCCTTTACCAATGAAGATCAACACTGGGGTGATTTATATTAGAAAATTACCTGGGGCACTGAGAGGTTACATGACTTGTTCTGAGTCACACAGTAGTTAGTGAGTCCACTAGCATTTATTAAATGCCTACTAAGTGCCAACCACTGTGCTAAGTCCTGAGAATACAAAGAAAAGCAAAAGACAGTTCCAATTTTCAGGGACCTTGCATTTGATGCAAATAGCTACAGACAAAAAAAAAAAAACTAGCAATAATAGATAGTTAATATAGAAAGCTACCAAATGTGTTTTTTTTTTTTTTTGCCTGTCAGTCCTGCTTTGTTTACCATCCTACACCCTGAAATAGCTTATCTATTTTGGATTTAAGGTGCTCTTCTCCATGGGGTCCAATGTTCAACATTTCTGTATTTCTGCCATAGGGTGGTATTCCTAAGTGCCTCCCATGACCAAATGAATTTGTTTTAACAAGGTGATCTGAATATTCATTTTATGATACCTAGCGCCTTTTGTGAAACTTGGCTCAAATTTCCAAATGCCTACATAATCCAGGCTCAATAATCACACTATAGAATCATTCATTTGGAACTGGAATAAATCTTAGAGGCCGTCCTCTTTAACCCTATCCCTTTGGACGTTAGGAAACTGAGACTAAGGGAGATTATATGGCTTGCCCAAGATCACATGTATCTTAGATTTATAACTTGAAAGAAGTTCAGATACCATCAGGTATAACACTCTCATTTCATAGATGAATAATGTGAGACTGAGAGGCTATGTGACTTGTCCCGAGTAACAAAGCAAATCTAAGGTAGGATTTGAACTCAGGTCTCCTTGATGCCAAAGTCCAGTGCTTTATCAGTGGTGCCAGCTAGCTGGGTAAGAGGCAGGATTTGACATGTTTTTTTTTCCCACTATTCTGCATTGCTTCCCAATGAGATAGTGTTCACCATAATATAAAACAGTAAGATTTTCTCCTGCTTTTTTTTCTATAGGCCTATGAGATTCATATGCTCTACCAAGGAGGATGATGTATTAGGCAAAGCAGCATACTAGACACCCAGGAAAATCTAAGTGAAAATCCCTCTGTAGACACTTATCATCTATGTGCCCTGGGCAGGTTATTCAACTTCTTTGCCTCAGTTTACTCATCTGTTAAATGGGAATAATAATGCAACCTACCTCACAGGGTGAATGTGAGGATCAAATGAGAAAATATATTCAAAGAACTTTTAAACCTTAAGTTTTTTTTTATGAATGCATACTATTATTTCTACTCATTTTTTAAAGAAAGAAAACTGCCTGATTGTATACTTAAGATGAGGTAGCCAGGTTGCACAGTGGATAGAGTGCCAGGCCTGGAATCAGGAAGACTCATCATCCTGAGTTCAAATCTGGCCTGAAGAATTAAAGAAATTAGATGAACTTCACAAGTCTTTCCGATCTAATTTCATAACATCCTTGATGCCCAGTGACTTTATGACTAACTTCTATTTTCTTTCACTGATACAATTACAACAAATCCAGTTTTAATGCCCAACCAAGTTGATATTTGCCCATTTGGTTGTAGTTTCTATCTACTCCTGTTCAGTTATAAAATGTGAAGATTCTCCCAGATCTAGCTGCAGAATCTCTTTCATTAATATTTGTGGAAACCTAAACTACACAGGGGCTGCCTCGAGGACAGAAGATGTATTATTCTTATTTGGGGTTATTTAATTGTTTAATATTCCTTTTGCTATCTCTATACATTAATATTTATTAGCATTATCTAGTTGGAGCTTTATACTTGGGGATATATTTTCTGGCATCATTTACATAGTTAGTACTCATGATTTCCAATGTGCTTAGCAAACTGGATGATTAATCTCAGTAAGTAAAATGTAAACTAAGTAGAGTTAAAAATGAGGAGATAGGGCTCAAGGACACCTGAAGTACATAGCGTTTTTTTTTTTAAACTACAGGCTAGCAAAGTAGATTGATTGCTCATGGGTTTAGCAATGATTTAGGTTTCACTTAAAAACTTAAGGCTTGTATTCAATAGTTGGGTGACATATAAGCCTTCCTCTTGCTTTCTCTAGCCTTTCACCATATATTACCATGAAAAGGACAAGAATTCTTTGACACTCTTTACTAGTTTCCTGTGAACTACAAAAGTGTAATATACACTGGGCTATGTGTCTATTTGCAATTATAGTTCTAATTCTGTATGCCTATTAACTGCCTTTTCCTTCTATTTGTATGCACAGCTTATAAAATAATCTTATTGACTCTTTTATTATTCAACATGTTAATTTAATATTTTTAAAAAATTAATAAAATATAAATATAAAAGGAAGAGAGATTGCTTCACAATTCAATGAGAATCATATAAATATTCAAGGTTTTCAAAGACAAGATATTGGAAGGGGATATTTTAGTCATATGAAGGTTTATTTTTCACATCCCTGAAAAAGTGACCCATAAGACATAAGCTGTCTTTGCCACTAGGACTTTGAGGTAGTAGGATGTGATGGGAATTCATCTGAACGCACTTATTTGTCAATGGGTGGGGGAGAGAGGGAGAAATAAGTTATCTGCATTGTTAAACAGATGTTGGCACAAGGAATCACTACTCTACCCACCTATTCTCCCAACAGGGTAAAATCTTGAAGTCAAAAATATTCAACCTTAGTCTTCTCTTCCCATTTTCTGGAGTGAAAATGTCAGTTTATGTCTCCACAAGAATTGCTTCCCAGGATAATTAATGAGACCTCTAGGCTGGAAGCATTGCTTTTGTAATACTCTTTCTTGGGTTCAAGGTCATCATCTGAGGAGAGATGGTGATGAAGGTAGGGATGGTGGTTTAATTTTCCCAGCACATTATTTCCCATCTCTCCCAGAGTGTGCCTTGTTGCTTTAGTTGAGCTGGCTTTCTAGCTCCTAACAGAGAAGAAATAGTAGTTATTTTAGAATCCTCTGCAAGTAGCTAGGTTGTAACCTAGTGAGCCCCTAGGTGAAACTAAATGCCATACCCAGAGAAAATATGATAAGAAGACATTATATATGATTACAGCTCCAACCTGGTTTATTTAATAAAACTACTGACTCCAAAGACTGGGGAATAGATATAAGGAAGGATTCATCATAGAAATCTTTGACCAATTATATGGGTTCCTGGATTGAGCTAAGGAGATGAAAAGACACAGGTCCTTGTTTGGGGATAGCTCTCAGGGCATCTCCAGGTGGCGTATGGGCACATCCACTGATAACTTGCTGATAGCTAACAAGGAATTCAAGATGATTAGCTGGATGGATTAGGAGGGTGGACTCTGACTCCTTCTGTTTGATCTATGAAAGTGAGTAGATCAGATTCTGAGAGGACAAAATAACATGTAGTACAATTCATTTGCTCTTCCCTCTTATCTCTACATCAGTGCACTTCTGCTCTGTCCAATATCTTCATTTACCCTACCACAACCTTGGACTCCACCCATCAATCTTCAGCTCTCACAGGTGAGCAGTCATCTTATCTTGACTGGATTCAGGATACCAGCTACTTGTAGGCATTTCTATCTGCAACTGGTCTTTGTGCTCATCCCAACTGTCCTTCTTTTCCAGTTTCCCTTTATGTTCCAGCACTTAGCACATTGCCCGACGTATAGTAGATGCTTAGTGGTTGAATAATGATTGTCTTCCCACATTATAATGCAAGCTCCTGAAAGGCAGATACTATACTTTTTCCTTTTATTTGTATCTATAGAATGTCCCACAATGTCTGGCACATAGTAAGGAATTAATAAGTGTCTTTTCTATCTCTTTATCCATCTATAAATCTGATGCAGGGAGGGAAGTATGCCCATGCTCATGAACTTTTCCCAGAAATTCAGGTGATGGTGACTTGTGGCAAAAATTAATGACTACACATAACCTTAAAGGAAAGATCCCAAGAGTAATTTTCCCCAGGTCAACAGATGGTAGAAACAGAGACACTTATAAATTTCTTGCTGGAATTTATGATAGAGACTAACATGTGTGTACTTGCACACTCTGTCTCAGAGGGGAGTTCATAGACAATGTTTGAAAATGTCAAACCCCTGTGGGAGAATGGGGTATAGTTTTAATTGCATTGATAACATGATGCAAGAATCATGCTTTTCATACAGAGAAGGAAAATTTCCTAGACTGTACCACGTGGATAATAATGATGTTGTGAGATCATTGCCTAATTTCATGAGTTTGGCCAATGAGGGAGAATGTTTCCTTGGAATTAAGTCAATAGCATGCTTCTTGTATATTGAAGAGGATTGACAATTTGGCCTCTGTAGCTAAAGGGCTAGACCCATGGTGGGTAGGGGTAGGGCAATAGATTTATATCTTGCTCCCTCCCCGATACTATTACTATGCAATTCTGATGGGAAGAGAAATGCATGCTCAGCAGCTTTCAGAGTATGTTTGCCCACTGGGAGGATTCTAAAACACAGGGTGGCACTACAATTCTTATTTGTTTATTTATTTAGTATTTTATTTTCCCCCCAGTTCCATGTAGAAATAATTTTTAACATTCATTTTTAAAATTTTGAGTTCCAAATTATCTACCTTCCTCCCTCCCAACCTCTGCCCACCCCCATTGAGAAGGCAAGCAATTCAATATAGGTTATACATGTGTAGTCATTGTACCAACAATCCAGTATTCACAATGTCTATGGTAACTATAAATATGCTGATATGGTTATTAATCACAAAATATACCAGGCTCTCTACATGTGGAATAAAGCTAGAACATTTATTCAAATACCAGAAAACTGAGTCCCAAAACCAGAAAGTCAAAGCCATCACAGTAGTTATAAAATTGGCACACATAGTTAATGTAGTAAACACCCACATTCTCAAGCCTTCAAAACAGAACAGGCTACCTCAGCAAAGATCCTACTCTCCCCACTCAGGGCAACTACTCAGCGTCCCTGAAGCCTGCCCCCAGCAGCTCCAGCCCCGACACAGTTCAAGTCCCTGGTAGTCCTCAGAAGGAGTCCTTAGCAGAAATTCTGGCTGGCTCAAAAAAAGGAAGGGGTTTGCTCTACCACCACCACCACACTGCTGCCACCACCACTGCCACCAGGCTTCCAGTCACAGCTCACACTTCAGCTTGGCTTCTACTTCCTCTTGCCCCACTCCTTCCTGCTACATCAGAAAATTCAAGGGGCATGGAAGATCTTTAAAGCCCAACAGTCACGTAAAACATATCCAGAGTAGTCATATTGTAAAAGAAAACATGGACCAAAAAAAAAAAAAGCACAAGAAAATAAAGTTTAAAAAAAATTATGCTTCAATCTGTATTCAGTCACTACGGATTCTTTCTCTGGGGCTGGACAGCATTTTTCATCATAAGTGTTTCAGAGTTGTCTTAGATCATTGTATTGCTGAGAATATCTAAGCCACTCACAGCTGATCCTCTTACCATATTGCTGTTACTTTGTACTCAGTATATTTCACTTTGCATCAGCACATGAAGCCTTTCCAGGTTTTTCTGAGAACATCCTGTTCATCATTTCTTATAGTAAAATAGTATTCCATCATAATCACATATCACAACTCGTTTAGCATCCCCCAATTGGTGGGCATCTTCTTAGTCTCTACTTCTTTGCCCTAAGAAAAGCTGCAATAATTTTTTGCTCCTGATTTACTGTGGCTGGGGTTGTGTTGGACTGGGCTCCACTCTCATCCTTGTGTAACAGACCTTTCCTGCTGACCTTCCAAGTTGTCTTGGGATGTCAATTTGTTTCACTCAGTCTTTTTGTGGGTTCTATTGTTCTAGAATTTGTAGAATGACTCTACATTTTAAAAATGTGTTTGGAGGGGTTTGAGAGGTTTGAGAGAGACCTCAGATGAGTTCCTGCCATCTTGGCTCTGCTTCCAGCACTACAATACTTGTTGGGATATTAGTGGTTCTATGGGAAAGAGGGGCTCATTTGAAGCCATAAGTTTGCACCTATAGCAATCCCAAGTTAATTTCTGTATGGTAAAAGTTGATGGATTGTTGGAGTGTTTTCTGTGTCTATTTAGTGACTCATATTTTTTTTCTTCTGCTGAATTTTTTGTGGGTTGAAATCAAGATAACTCCATTCCTAATTTGTTTTTAACACATTGAGTGATTTAATAAGAGATGGAGATCCAAAATGCTATTCACATTTAGAACAACTTTCACATGAGCTACACCATATGTATATTTAGCTTTGTTTTGTTTTTCTGGAGCAGGTGGGTGTAATAAACTAAAGAGGAAAAACTGATGCTGAAGGGCCAGCCCCCAGAAGTGATCCAGATAGATCTGTGTGAGCCCAGAGCTTTGAGGTGGGGGCTGGGCCATGGATTATGGCAACAAAATGAAAGTCCTTGACTCTAATGATCACTGATTCATGGAGGAGTTTAATCGATAACAAATAGGAGACTAAAAGAGCCCCTCAACTATCTCAGGAAGTACATGCTTGATCTTTTTAATAGCAAGGAGACATAATAACCAAGGAGGGAAGCACAGGTCTAGAGTGCAGGGTCGTTTGAAAATCTTGGAGGAGGCTGATGGAATATTTTGAATAGCATGTATTTCTAAAACAATAAGACAGTAGAGAAAATCTCCTCCCTTCTCCATTCTCCCTTCCCTTCCCCTCTTTTCTCCTCCTCTCCTTTTTTCTCTTTTAGTTGAAGTTCAAACCACTTTAAATATTGGTTTCCATGAGAATGTTATTACATGTCAAAAATACAAAATTGAAAAAGCATTCCGAAGAATCTTCCCCAATTGGGCATTTTCCTCTCTTCTGCAAAGGAAAATTGTAAATGCCAACTCATTTTGCTTCTGATGCTTCAAGGCCATTATTTATTATCTGAATGAAAATGGAGATGCAGTAATAGACTTTGATGATATGACATCCAATCATTTAAAAGAGATGCATTCCCTTCCTGGCAGCCTTGATGGTACTTAATTCAGATCTCTCACAATAGCTCCTAAAGAAAAGCTGCAATGAGATGTTCAAACCTTTGGGTCAGCTTTGATTCAATCATCAAACTCAAGGATGCTGAAAATATTCTGTAGCCTATAGTCAGTCCCAAGGGTTCTTCTCACAGGCACCTCTGACAGCAATAACATCTTTTACAGTGGTTGGCAAATAAATATGTTTTAAAGAAGAGCCACTTGCTATCTTCTGCAGCAACTGGTAAGTTTATCTTAATGAGCATGGTAGATATTTTATTAATTTCCATTGATAACAACTCTGCTGATCTAATTGCTTTGTCCATCTCTAGAATCTGAAAAGGAAACAAAAAGGATAATGTACTAACATACACTCTGCTCAGTCTCTGGCCGCATCTGGTTATTGGTCACATTGGATCTGATGGAAGGTATATTTTCTGGAAAAAGAGAGAAAAACTGATAGGACGAGAGATTTAAACCTTTCGGGGGTGGATAGTACAATCCTTTCATTTTCAAATATGAGGAAACCAAGGAACTGACTGTTTGAGAGGCCAAGAAATAGTGTGGTGGAGCAGTAAAAAAGCTCAGGCTTTGGAGACAAATGAATTCTTCCATCAGTAAGCATTTATTAAGTGCCATGGATGTGCTAAACCCCACAGAAACAAAGAAAAGTAAAATCATGAAAACTGAAAATGGTTCCTGCCCTTAGGAATTGACATAGACTAAAATGGAGATAAAGACTGGTTCAGACTCTAACTGTGTTACTTCTACCTGTATGACCTTCTTGAATCACTTAACCTCTCCAGGACCTAGTTTCCTCATCTGTTAAATAAGGGGATTGGATTAAGCAACTTCTATTATCCCTCCTAGTTCTTTATCTATGATACTATAGCATGTCCAGAATAACTTTAATTTAATTAGTGGCAGGGACAGGATTTGAAACCTTTGGTTTTAGAGCTCTCTCCGTTATACCACCCTACCTCCTGCAGGATTTCCAAGCTTTTATATGGATCTATGTATACTGAGCCAACCCTTAGGAGATGTTCTTTTCAGTACCATCCTTGACAGCAAGCTCTTTGACCTGACACATTTTGTCTTCACAAGCATAAAACCCCAGGAACAAGTAGAGGGGTTACTCCCCATGAAATTGGTACCCTATGCATTCCAGAGCTATGCTTATCCGGTCTCTCCTCTGCCTGCCCATCTCAACCCACTCCCATGCTACTGAAGCACATCAAGAAAACTTGTAGTAGAAGGCAGATGTCACCAACACTATCATTAGCCCTTGTTACCTGAACACTGGGGTGCAGAGAGGCAGGAGGGGGAATAAGAGGATGGCCTCAAATGCACCTGTTATTAATAGGCACTCCCATGAGCAATATCTTCTTTTATTATTTTTTTTCAAAATTCTCAGAAGCTGAAGCTTATTCTAATGCTGTGGTACAGAGAGTGTTACTGAAATGAAATCCACTTAGAATAGGCACTAGCTCCATTTATCAAAGCAAAGTTGTTGCTTTGGCTGCTGCTGTTACTGCTACTGTTGTTGCTATAGTTTTTTTTCCCCTTATTATTACTGTTATTAGCTTTCTGTCCTTCCTTTATTTGCTTAAAAAACCATTCTGCCTCTGTAAGTTGTCCATTCTACCACCAGATCTCTGGAAATGATGCCACTGTTTATAGGATTCACTGAATTAGAAAGCAATAGACAACTGACCAGAAATGTGATTAGAAACAAGCATTAGGGTGCATGGTCAAAGGTAGGGCACAATGCAAAGTAACAGAAAAGGAACAAATTCCATATCATAAAGGGGATGGGGGGGTGGTACATACATGTCTAGATGACTAAAGTCTAACTTTTTTCTGGAGTGATATAGTCTCCTCTGTCAGGGTACATGAGATTTGAGAGATGAGATGTGCATGTGAATACTTTGTCAATCTGAGCTGATTCTTGTTTCTAAGAGCAGCCTATTAGTTTTGCTTATTTCTGAAGAATAGGTACAGTCTGCATGATAGTAACTGCAGGCTGCAAAGCCCTGTTTTTAGTGGTTAATGGCTCTCACAAAACAACTGATCCTTTTCCTCTTAAGTCTTATAACCATGAGGATATTTTTAGTGACCACATTGGAATGGATCCCTTTTGGCTCCAGATTCTCTGGAAAATGCCCTATTGAGTCACAGAGGAAATTAGGGCAGAGTTGACTTCCCGGTAGACTCCAAACAATCAAATAGGACAGCCTGTCCAGTCTGTGATAGCATGTTTTTTTTTTAATACAATATGTTGCTTTTTTTTGGGGAGGGGGGCTGCAATTAGTAATCAACTCTATCTAAGAGGACCACACCCAGGTAACTTCATCCACTGGAGTCTAAGATGCTCAAGGAAACTAGTAATTCATCCGTTGTTTCCCAGAAGCCATTTTTAAAGTCATTTCTGTAAAAAATAATAATGAGCAAGAGCTTTGGAATGTCTGTCTCAGAATGAATTCCTTATGAAGAGAGGAACAAAATTATTACAGAAATAATATTCTTTAGAATGGCTGGCAAATAACTAAGCTTAAGATGCCAAGTTGCTGCTTCCTTCTCTAAGAATTATTGTTGAAGTTTAGTTAATACAGGTCCATTTATTTAATCTTATTCAATTCAGTACATCTTTCTACATTATTGAGACTCTTGATAGTTGCATCTGCCATCCAGTATATGTCCGCCCAGTTTGAGGTAATGGGTACCTCCCATCCATGTTTTTAATCTAAGGACAAAACCTTTAGCATTTCAATAGAGCCTTCCACCAGTCTAGTCTTGGAACCACTATACATTTGATGAGGTATAGACTCTAGGAGCCCGCTTGAGCTCTCCTTGAGTCCTTGAGATATGGGCTCTGGGAACCTCCCTTGGACTCTGGATTAAATTGTCTCATTTGGCATTTGCATGAGGCATTTGCATGAGGTATTGGCATGAGGCAATAAGCCTTGTGCCTGGGCCCAGACCTCTAGCCTAGTTACTAACTGCTAACTACTAGCCTAGCCCTCCATTGTTCATCTACTTCCCACCTTTGAGCCTATCAAAATATAAATACACCTTTGAACTGGCCTAGCCCACCACAGTCTGTAGCCTCCAGCTACCCCCCACCGTTAATCACTGATTGACCTCATTAACTCCTCTTGAGGATCCTCCCCAAACTCCTCTTCTAGACCATCCTTAGATTCCTCCCACAACCTTCTGTATATAAGACCCCATCTCACTGTGGTGTGAGAGCTCCATGGAAGAGTGAGAGAGCTATAGATTGCCACAGAATAGTGAGAGCACCATAGGATGCCATAGAGTAGTGAGAGCACCATAGAATGACCTAACCCAGACTTACTCTGTGTCTAATGCAAGCAACCTTTTGCAAAATTTTACTTTTCTTTGGCTGAGAAGACTCGAGTCAAATTCGGCAGGACCCTTTGTGTTGGTATTTTGGGGTCTTCAGAGCAACTGTAACCCTCTTAGTGGGTAACCTCTTCACATTGATGACTCTTAATCTCATAATTAACTTTGTCAGATATAATGATTAAAATGTGAAATAACCATGGTCATAAGTACATTGTCCATACATACCATAAGTACATGAATACATTGTTCATGTATACTCATAGGTAGATACAGTTTCAGGCATGTCCATGGTTCCTGAGACCCTTTATCCTATTTTAGCTCCCTTTTTTTATTCTAGTTTACATTATAGTTGATCTGATCCCAGTTAAATAAGCCTATTAGAAAGACTAATTAAAGGGTTTGCAACAATTCACTTGCAAATTGAAATAGTGACTTGCAAGATAGAAGATAAAGAAAACAACATAATTACTTTATGCCCATTTTCATGCAAGATTTTTCTTCTCAAATCCAAATTACACTAATTCAAAACAAATTATCAAAATTACATGGTGCTACATTGGAAAACAGTACCTGTGACTACATTAGTATAGGGAAATACTGGATGAGGAAGAGCTGTTTACCAATGAGGAGTGGTGTATTATCTGTAACTTGTTGTCTTAGAGAATTGCTTAGAATACAGAGAGGTTGGGTATTGCCCAGACACATACAATCTGTGTCAAAGACTGGCCTCTACCCTGGTCTTGCTGAGTCTGAGGACACTCTCTAACCACTATACAACACTGCTTTCCTGTATCATATTGTATAGCATAAAGTCCTGCTCTACTTAATGGGGTTAGCCAAACAATTCACTTTGCATCGTGGCTGCCCTTATTTGGCTTCTTATACTGACCAAATCAATGAGATGATTGCCAGAAATTCAGAGCTATTTGCCCTATGAAGTACATACATCCCAAGCAAATAATAATAACAGCTTTTATGTAGTTCTGTCTATATGTTAGGATATATACTAACAGCTTTACAATTATTTTCATTGGATCATCACAACAACCTGGGGGTGGGGGGAGCTGGTAGGGACTGTTATTGTACCCATTTTACAATTGAGGACACAGAGGCAGAGGTAAAATGACTTGTCTAGGGTCACACTGATAGTAAGCAAATGTGTCCAGATTTGAACTCAGGTCTTCTTGACCTGAGTTTTCTCAGTCAGTTAGTAAGCATGGGCAGCAACAATAGCAACAACAACCAGGTGCTGCCCTAAACCATTGTAATACAAAGAAAAACAAAGCACAGTCTCTGTTCTCAAGGAGCTTAAGATCCAATGAAGGATAAAACATCTGATAAGGTAAGATCAGATCAGAAGCTAGATTGTTGAATTAAGAAGACAGAAGAGAGGAAGTGGAGGCCTCTATGGTAATTAGTCTTCCCAAGGAGTTTAGCCAGAAAAAGCAGGAAAGATATGGGATGAGAGTGGGGTTGGCTGGATCAAGTGAGGACTTTTTGAGGATGAAGGAGTCATAGGCATATGGGGAGGTGGTCAATAGACAGGGAGAGACTGGAGATAGGTGAGAGCCTGGGAATAATGAGGTAATCTGCTGGGAGAGATGGAATTAAATGAAATCACTTTTGCAGGTGCTAGATTTTGCCTTGGCAGGGACAATGGCCACCTCTGTGTGGTAGAAGGCATCTAAAGTAAGATAGGAAGAAGCTGGAAGAGCTTAGCAAATAGTCTAACATTTTTTTTTCAATAAAATATTAAGTAAGGTTCTTAGCTAACAAGGTGGGAGGAGAGGAAGCCATAGGAGATTTGAGAAAGGATTAAAAGGTTTGGAAGAGACACTGTAAAGAGTGGGATATTAATTAATGAGGTGTAGAATGATTGCACAGCAGCAGTGAGGATTCAACTGAAGTTATATACATCAATTGTAGTGGACCTAGTCAGAATGATTGTGTGATTTTTTCCATCTTCATTTGGCAGCATTTGTGTGGGGGCAAAGGTCAAGATCACCCCCGATTGTGATGTGAGGTGACAAGAGATTTGAGAAGAGGATGAAGAAGAGCTGAACTGATTCACTAAGGGGACAAAACTCTATCAAAACCTTAGTCACCTTTCCCCATATGGATTATTCTGAAAGTGACTTCAGCTCTTGGTGATAAGAGCAAGAAATTCTGCATGTTATGTATGTACATACATACATACATATATAAATATACACATACATATATAAATATATATATACATACATATATACATATATACATCTACATACATATCTACAAATCCCTTAAATTATTCAATCAAAAACATTGTTACATGTAACCATGACTTATATTTTAGGAAAAGGAGGATATTTTTGACTGAATAATTTAAGGGATTTGTAAGAATTAAATTATTAGGTACAATAAATAGTAGAATAGTCCACTCTGTGGGCTAATATTCAGAGATCAATATAGTCCAGTGGAAATTGAATTTTCTGTCTTTGGAATTAGCGGACCTGGGTTCAAATTCTGTCTCTTCATTATACTTTTTGTGTGGCTTTGGGTGAATGACTTAACCTCTCTGGGCTACCTCTGCATTGGAATTTCCTCCAGTGTAAAATGAGGGTATTGGAATAATAACTCACAATTAAATAGTACTTCATAGTTTGTAGCCTCTTTTATGTATATTAAATCTCATTTGTCCTCACTCCAAGTCTGTTAGGGAGGTGCTATTAATTATCCTATTTCACATATAAAGAAACTGAGACTAAAAGAGATTTAAGTCATTTGCCCAGGGTCAGATAGCTAACCCCCAAGATAGAATTCAAACTCCAGCTTTCCTGACTCCAAAATCAACCAGTGCCTTATCCATTAAGCCAAGTTGGCTTTCTAGTTGGCCCCAACAGTATCCGCCAGCTCTAAATTTGTGATCAGATGATCTGATGAATCTGTCATTTTCTTGAGCAGAGGGGGCTCTGGCATTTGAACAGATAAATAAAGACAATATTATTTTAGTAAGGAGAGAACACTAATACTTCGGGTGTGGGAGAAGGCTTCTCGCAGGAAAGCCTTTATTAAGAAGGACAAGTGTCATGAATTTCAATGCTTATCAAATCCAGGTTTGCATAAAAATGTTTTCCAGAAAAGCAAGTAAAGCTAATGATGGAATCTAATGACCTTAAATTGTTTGCATAGTATTAAGGTAGAATAAAAGTAACTCTTCTTTAAACTAAGCAGTTTTGATTAAATCTGCTCTGATATGTACAGAATTTCTAGAGAATTGGGGACAAAAATATAACTCTGTCAAAATGTATATGTCAAGTAGGAACATTCATAGAGTATGTGATTATTGGAATGATGGGGAAATGACAGATATGATGAGATTTTTTTCTTTAATGTAGATTTGCCTTAACTTTTCTATTTCTGTGAAGGAAACTAGTAGAGAGGAGTGTTATAATCTAATACTGCTTAAGTTTTCTTATAGAGAGCTGGAGAATTTTCCTTATTATATATCTAATGCAATATCACAATGCCTGTTTTAATTAAACACTACACTTACCATCTATTTTCCAAGTTTTCATAAATTAATAAGATTAATGATAGCAATAGAAAAGTAATAATGCTAATAACTGCACATTTATTAAGTGTCTGTAGCATACGAGGTGACATACAGCTTCTATTCTGTGGTGCTTGTACAGTCTATTCTAAGCAACTTCCCTGAAATGGAGGTTTCTTCCTTTGGAAACTCTGATTCCTTCTTTGAATCCCTTTGCTTGCTTCTTCTCATTTCTTTCTGTCTTCTATCTTGCTGCTTGCTTATTACGATCAGTAGCACCTCTTCCTATGGGATCTAAATTAATTTATTTGATCTCCCAACTTCTGTGGACCAGCAGGAAGTTAGCCAAGCAAGATCTATTGAGGATAACTCTTTTTGTATGAGTTCTGATTACATAATGACCTTTAGTAACATAGATATCAAACACTGGTTCCAAGTTGTGTCTCAGAATCAAGTAAATTTACTCAGCTCTGATTTTGTCTTGTATTATGAATGGATGGAAATTTTATTTATCAAGAGCTTTTATTAAAGGCATATATTAAGGGCTCATTGTGTGCAAAACACTGTTCTAAGCACTGATGATACAAATAGAAAGACAAAGAAGGAAAACCCTCCTCTCAAGGAGTTGATATTATGCTATAGAAGCTTTATTTCCAGGAACTTTCTCTAATCCTTCCTTCCCTACCATGTTCTCCATAATTCCTTTCCTATCTTTAGTTTTAGCTTCCATTTCACATACCTCCTCTCTTTCTTGCCTCCTCACCTCCCTTACTTCTAATAAAATCTCCGATCTCAGTTTTCAAGTGATTAGCTCAATGACCAGCATATTATAGGTATTTAATAAATTGCTCTTTTATTTTCAAATTCATCCACATTATCTTTGTTAGGGTAATTCAAGAAGGGATGAATCAATCTTATTAATCAGAATAAAACATAGAATAACTATCTTATTCTTCTCTTCATAGAGCAAAAAAAGTAGATACATGTTGTTAAAAATAAAAAATTCAAGCTTCTCTCTTTTCCCTTGGCCCGGACAGTGGCAGCATGGGTAAGTGCCGTGGTCTTCGTACTGCTAGAAAGCTCCGCAGCCACAGTAGAGACAAAAAGTGGCATGACAAACAATAAAAGAAAGTTCATTTGGGCACTGCCTTGAAGGCCAACCCATTTTGAGGAGCATCTCATGCAAAAGGGATTGTCTTGGAAAAAGTTGGTGTGGAAGCCAAGCAGCCTAATTCTGCCATCAGGAAGTGTTTGAGAGTTCACCTGATTAAGAATGGCAAAAAAAATCACTACCTTTGTCCCCAATGATGGCTGCTTGAAATTTATTGAGGAAAATGATGAAGTTTTGGTTGCTGGATTTGGTTGGAAAGGTCATGCTGTTGATGATATTCCTGGAGTCCGATTCAAGGTTGTAAAAGTTGCAAATGTTTCTCTTCTGGCCTTGTACAAAGGCAAGAAGGAAAGACCAAGATCATAAAAATTGTATGATGTCTTTGACATAGTAAAAATTTTTCCTGTAACAAAAAAAAAATAAATAAACAAATAAAAAATTCAAGAAGGACTTTAAAAATCAAATAAGAGAAGTGGAGGAAAAATTGGGAAGAGAAATGAGAAGGATGCAGGAAAAGTATGAAATGAGGGTCAACAGCCTGACTGAGGAAAACAACACCTTAAAAAATAGACTAACTCAAATGGCAAAGGGGGCCCAAAAGGGCAATGAGGAGAAGAATGCCTTAAAAAGTCAAATTTGGGGAGCCAAGATGGCGGAGTAGAAACAGCTTGCCCAAGCCTCTCTGCCCCCAGATTCCCGCCAAACTATGTAAAAGGGAACTCTGAACAACTTCTGGAGCCCCAGCACCCACAGAACGACACAGAGAAGCTAACCTCCTGCCGAGGACAGCCCAGCAGCCCTTCAGGAAAGACCAGCGCAGAGGTCTGGGTCCTGGCAGCGCGCAGAGCAAAGAGCACAGGAGCCGAGCCGAGCCCAGGTCCGCATGAGCCGAGGTTTTAGCCCCAGGGCGGCAGGGCCAGCAGCCGGCTGGAGGAACCCCAGAACACCAGGAGCTGTGGAGACTCCAGAATTATCAACATAGACATGCCTAGGACAAAGTAAGAGGTTAGTGTCCTATGGACTTTGAGACCTGTATTTGGGGAATGCGTCAGCTCCCTCCCCTGGGGGCTAGAAGCCGCTGAGGAGACACGCCATTTTGTAGTTTTCAGAGGCAGCTCCGGCTCCCAGGCTACAAATTGTAGGAAGATCCAGCAATCAGTCTTGGGGGGTAATCACTCTTGCTTTAACCTCCCTGGACCTGGATTGTGATCTAGGGTGGAAGTTGTGGGTGGGTTTACAGCTTGCCAGAAACGGAAGTTGCCCCCCACACGTTTGGGACAAAAATTCCTCTATCTGACCTTAAAGCCATAGTGTGGCAACAAGCCCAAAAGTCAAGCAATTAAGTGGCAACATGCCAAGGCAAAGGAAACAGAAAAATGCAACCCTAGACTCCTATTTTGGGGGCATAGAGTGGGAAAAGGACTGTGAGTTCAGAAGTCCTGCTCCAAAAGCCCCAGGGGAAAACATGAGTGGGTTGCAGGCCATAGAGGACCTTAAGGAGGACTTTAAAAATCAAATAAGAGAAGTGGAGGAAAAATTAGAAAGAGAAATGAGAAGGATGCAGGAAAAGTATGAAATGAGGGTCAACAGCCTGACTGAGGAAAACAACACCTTAAAAAATAGACTAACTCAAATGGCAAAGAGGCCCAAAAGGGCAATGAGGAGAAGAATGCCTTAAAAAGTCGAATTTGCCAGATGGAAAAAGAATCTCAAAAGTTCACTGAGGAGATTCATTCCTTCAGAGTTAGACTGGAGCAAATGGAAGCTAGTGACTTTATGAGAAATCAAGATGCTGTTAAGCAGATCCAAACAAATGAAAGATTAGAAGGCAATGTGAAATATCTCATGGGAAAAACCACTGACCTGGAAAATAGATCCAGGAGAGACAATTTAAAAATTATTGGACTACCTGAAAGCCATGATCAAAGAAAGAACCTAGAAATCACCCTTCAAGAAATTCTCCAGGAAAATTGCCCTGATGTTTTAGATCCAAAGGGCAAAATAGAGGTTGAAAGAATCCACAGATCACCTCCTGAAAAAGATCCCAAAAGAAAACTCCCAGGAATATTATAGCCAGGTTCCAGAATCCCCAGATCAAGGAGAAAATACTACAAGCAGCCAGGAAGAAACAATTTCAATATTGTGGAAACACAATCAGATTAGCACAGGACCTGGCACTTCTACACTGAGGGATCAAAGGGCATGGAATATGATATTCCAGAGGGCAAAAGAGCTGGGAATGAACCCAAGGTTCACCTACCCAGCAAAACTGAGTATTTTGTTTCAGGAGAAAATATGGTCATTCAGTGGAATAGAGGACTTTCAAGCATTCTTGAAGAAAAAACCAGAGTTGAATAGAAAATCTGACATCCAGACACAAGAAGCAAGAGAGGCCTGAGAAGGTAATCAGGGAAAAGAAATTAAAAGGAAGTTATCAAAGTTGAACTATTTACATTCCTATATGGAAAAGCAATAACTGTGACTGATGAAATCTTTCTCAGTATGAAAATAATGGAAGAAGGGTGTATGGTCATATGAATACATATGTGAATGTGTGTACATATGTTTACAGTTATATATGGATAGAGGGCATAGGTTGAATTTGTTGGGAAGGGAGGATACGAAAGGGGTGAAATTATGAGGTGAGAGAGGAAAGTGACAAGAGGAGATGGGGAGAGACAGGGTAGGGTAAACTATCCCATGCAGAAGAAGCAAGGGGAAGTGGTTGCAAAGGAGGGGGAGAATAAGGAAGGCTAAAAAGGCAAAACCACATTCACATTGAATTTGGTTCAGGGAGAAAATGACATACATACTAAATGGGATATCTCAACCTGCAGCAGGATAGGGGGAAGGGGGATGAGAGGAGGGATGATGGATGGGAGGGCATCCTTGGGGTGAGGGGAGTTTGGAAGTACCCACTATAGAAGAGGGACAGGATCATGTAGGGAATGGACCAGGTGGGGGGTGGGATGAGTGGGAGGGAATTATAAGCAGCCTTGTACAATATATCTACTATGGTAATGTTTTGCATAGCTAGACATGTACAACATAAACTGAATTACTTATCTCCCCAGAGGGAATGGGTGACAAGGGAGGAAGGGAATGGACCTGAAATTCGAGGTCTTAAGATTAAATGTTTCAAATATATATAAATTAGAAAAAATAAATAAATAAAAAATAAAAAATTCAGTTTAATACTATGAAAAAAAATGGATTTGATACCCTACTCTATTCTTCTCTCTTTGCTCTGTACCTCTAAAAATGGTTCTTCTGTATATGAGGTTCCTAAGATGTCAGGTATGGTCATCAGAGAATTTCTTGCCAACCTAGGCTCATATAATGACTGATTTTATTCTTATCTATCTATCTATCTATCTGTCTATCTATCTATCTACCTATATATCTATCTATCTATAGATTCATTCATTGATTCATTTATTTATAGGTTCTCCTGGTTCTGCTCTTTGCAACAGTAAATCTTTCCATGTTTTTCTGAAATCTTCCCTCTTGTCATGATGACTGATTTTAGAATAGCAAGGGACTTTAGGGGAAATCTAAGCCCTCATTTTACAGATAGGCAAACTGAGACTTAGAGATATTAAGTGACTTTCCCATGGTCACTCATCTAGTATGATTTTTTTTCAGTGTAGGTTTAAACATTTAGTGGAAAAGGTTCAGATCAGTTGTTTAAATGCCATCATTATTCAATTGTATCACTTGGGGAAAGGGGAAATTTGTCTTAATACAGGTTGATTGAGGTTCAGAATTATAAAGTACAGGACAAGGAATCTAACTGGGGCCCCTACAATGTAAGTAACAGATAAGGATTCGCCACTTTATATTGCCAGGGGTCCCCTCTTAGTGCTAGGGTCCCTAGTCACAGTTTTGGGGACCAGGTCTATCTTTGGGGCATGTGCAGGTCACATAGGTTCCAATCTAGCCTCTGTGTTTTATGTCCCCTGAGCTGAGGCTTGGGAGGTAGATGTGGCTACTGACCCTATTGATCCTGGCCCTGAACTGATGCTTCTAAGTAGAAAACTGGTCTGTCTGAGAGTTTGAGTACTACCAGATAGAACATAGCACAAGATGGTGATGGAGTGGGTTTTTATAGGGTTCTTTTCTAGGTCAAGCAGAAGCAAGCATTTAGGAGAGGAAGTGAGGTGCTTAGACCTAAGGTAGAAGTCAAAGTTTGGAATAAGTGCTGACAAGCATGGGGAGGATGTGTGGGGAATTTGTGGCTAGCTGATATTTGGACTACCTGCCAGAAGGAAAGGAGGCTTTCTGCCTTTATTGTAGGTCTTGCTTTGATGGGGTATCCCAGGGGACTTGAGGTTCTCTGGTTTTTTAATTTAGTTGGAAGGAGGGTATTGAAATCTTTACAGTAATATTCCTATACAGTTAGCATTCCACCCTCCATGGGATAAAAATAGAATCAGGCTAGATTTTGAGGGAATGGTTCTCTCCCACCACCCTAGTGTTAGACTAGAAAAATAACCCACCCTGAACATCTCTCTGAAGGCTTTCTTGAGCCTGCCCTCAAGTGCAGAAAATAGCCTTGGTTTATATGTCTTGAACTTATAATGATTTATCGTCATCAAAAACCCTTTTGTAAATGACTAAATAAATGTGGTACTATACAAAGAAAAGGTCACTTATGCTTGCTTTGATGAAAAGCAATGTCCTTTTTCTCCTATTTTGTATGTTTCCAAGTGCACTGGGAGTGTCTAATAAATGTAAAGTAACACCATGATAGGAGTAAGATTAATAGTCTGATCTAACAAAAGCTTGGGGATATGGAGCCAAGAAATACCAGTTCCTTAATAAAAAACCAATATCATGGAAGTCTCAGTCTGTATCAATTTCCCATAAACCTAGAATTAACTGCTGGCGTGGTGGACCAAGGAAAATAATCTGTTCACTCTTGTACTATAGCCATCAAAGGCAGCACATTATAACATCACATCAGAAAATCACTGTGTGATTAAAATTGGGGAACCATAAGCTACTTTTCAAAGGGCATGTCTTGCCAAGTAATGGACCACCTGGGGAAAGCGACACAAAGATGGTCGTCTAGTTACTTACTATCCACCAAACAGTAAAGAAATTCTGATATATACACTTAGTCATTCAGCAAGCAAAATATTTGAAGGGTAAGCCCTCTTTTATCTCAGGATCAATGTGAAGTCTCCAAAATGCATCAGATCAAAAGCATTAGCTAGCCTCCAGATATCTTTTCAAATGCCAATTTTAAATTTAAATTATCCAATCCAGAAGTATTTAATTCAATTTTCCAGCAAGATGAGGCTATAAAAGTCCCAGCCCTGTCAAATTATACTTTAAGCAATATTACCTTATTGAATTTAAAAAAAAATATTCTGTTTAAAATGAAGTAGAAGACTACATTCAGTTCAACAAACATTTCCCTCGATTCTGAGAAGACAAAGATAGCGATGAACCAGTTCTTACCCTCAATGAGCTTACAATTTAGTCAGGGGAAAAGGCAAGTCTTAATAATCACGATAATAAAGATGGTAGTAGTAGTAGCCAACATGTTTACTATATGCCAAGCACTGTTACCTCATTTATATTGACAACCATGGGAGGTAGGTGCTATTATTATCCCCATTTTCCAAATAAGTAGTCTGAATCAATGAGATTGTGACTTGACCAGAGTTGCCTAGCTAAGCGTGTATTTGAACTCAGGTCTTCCTGACTCCAGGTTCATTACTCTATCCACTACACCTCCTAGCTGCCCTTTTGTAGGCATTATTAGGATTGTCTGTATAGTGAACTCACAATTGAGATGATAGTAGTTTCTGAGGATTCTTAATCAGTTCACATCCCTTAAACCCAGGATAAAGAAAAGATTTATAGCTATAGGAGAGTTCCAACAAAGAGGTGTGAGAGCTGGGGGATGTGTGGATCAGGAAAGGCCTGATGCAAGTGGAACTATATGAGTTAGGCTTTGAAGAAAATAACATTTTTTGACATGCAGAAATGTACATGGAGTCTTGTACATGGACAGGGAAGAGCAGATGCAATTACACAAATGTAGGAGAAATCATGAGAGAAGACTGGGGAATAGTGAGTAATCCTGTCTGGTTGGTAACATAGGAAACATTCTTGGAAGAGTGGAATGAGCCAGAACATATAAGACCATAAATATCAAATAAAGGAGTTTGTATTTCATCTCTTAGGTAATGGGAAACTAAGAAAGTTTCTTGAGCAGAGGAACAGAATGATCGGACTTGAACATTAAGAAGATTACTTTTCCAGTGATTTGAAGGGTGAATGAGAAAGGTTGGCGAGGGGAAAAGTTAATAAAATATTACAATACAGTAAGTGAGTGGGGATGGTAATGAGGTCTTGTTCTAGGCTATTAGTAGTGGAAATTAAAAGGGGGAGATAGGAAAGAAGGAAGCAAGCATTTTTTAAGCTTCTGCTTTGTGCTAGGAACTATGTTAAGCACTTTACAAAATCATCTTATCTAATCATCACAACAACCCGGGGAGAGAGGTGCCATTTTAATCCCAATTTTGCAGTGAAAGAACTTGAGAAATACAGGTTAAGTGACTTGCACAGTCACATACCTAGTAAATGTTTGTGGCTGGATTTGAACACAGACCTTCTTGACTCTAGGTCCAAAGGTTTCTATGCACTGACAAACATTGATTGAGGGCCTGTTATGTGCCAAATGTGTAACTGGGGACATGGGGGAAGAGGGGTACAAAGATGGTAATGAGACAGAGGCTATCTTTAGGGGGCTCCTATTCTATCGGGGGAAAGATAAAATAGTCAAAGATAATGTCAAGCTTTTGTATCCGAGTATCTTGCAAAGTGAGATGCTATTAAGAGATATATGAATGTTAGGTGGGGGAAATGGCTTTTTTGTAGAAACATATTAGTTCAGTTTTTGAAATGTTTTCAACTGCTAAAGATAAATGTGCATTTTAATCTACAGAAAAGAGGACACAAGATAGTATACACCTGCAGCAAAGGGTGGGTAGTGAGAGTATCTAGCATATATCTAGTGCTTTGAGGTGTGCAAAGAGCTCTACATAGGTAATCTCATTTGAGCCTCACCACAACCTTGGGAGGTAGGTATTATTATAATCCCCATTTTATAGTTGAGGAAACCGAGGCCAAGGGAAGCTAAATGATTTGCTCAGGGTCACAGAGCTAATAAAGTTGGAGGTTGGATTTGGTCTTTGTGACTTATCCACTGTACCATTCTTTCTTAAAACAATTCTAATACAAATTACATAGAAAGCAGAATTATAAAACTCCTCTGCTTTCTTTTCCAGGAATAACAATTTTTGTATTAGAAGCAATAGAACAATAATGATTGAGCTGATTTCCATCTTGGATAAGTTAAGAAGTCAGCAATAAGAGGGTTCCTAGCTGTCCTCAATGAGTTTCTGCCACTCCAGGTGAACTACTACCCCTAATACTAAAAGTAATAATAATATAAACCAAAATGTGATTTCTGAACCACCCCTCTCTAATCTTCCTTTTATCCTTCCAGTCATACAGGTTCGCCAATTAGTATCATACTTGACTCCTCACACCATAAATATCCAATCTGCTGCCAAATCTCATTTGGCAACAGCTCTTACATGTGCTATTTCCTCTGTACTCACACAGGTACCATTTTAGTTCAAGCTTTCATCATTTTTTCCCTGTGTAATTCAGGCATGAGTGTGTGGGATGTCTGCAACCAGTGTAGTGCCTCTTACCTCTAACCAAGGTAATTTGACACTCTCTGGGTTGGCTCGATCACTCTAAACTCTTTATATTAGTAGGTCTAGGTTCTAAGAAAAGAATCATCACTAGACAAGTACCTTCAATTTCTTTCAGAATGATAGAAGTAACCCTATTGTAGGAGGATATATGGCAACTAGGAGGTACAGTGGGTAGATAGAGTGCTGGGTTTGGAGTCAGGAAGGCTCATCTTCCTGACTTCACTTCTGGCTTGAGATGCTTATTAGCTGTGTGACCCTGGGCAAGACCCTCTCTTCTGTCTGCCTCAATTTCCTCATGTATAAAATGAACCGGAGAAAGAAATGACAAACCACTCCAGTATCTCTGCCAAGAAAACTCAGATGGGGTCACAAAGAGCTGGATGTGACTGAACATCAACAAAATATTCCCTGTACTCACTGTGCTTGCTCTTGAGCCCCAAATAAATTCCTATTTACACAGTCACTCACAAAAAATGAAAATGTTAGATGGTAAACAAAACCATTTATTTATTAATAAGGCAAAATAAAGAGTAATAACATCATGAGAGTGTCTGAATAACAAAACATGTCATAATCCATACATAAATCTCTGTTACACTCTTCCACTATTGTATTCTATATCTATGTGGAATAATGAGCACACATAGCAACCTGGTAGGGATTACATAAAGGAGAAAATACTTAGGACTAGAGTAACTACTAACTAGAGGCTTGGTATCACTGACCCATTCAGGAACATCTGTACCACAGGAGTTTCCTTCTCTCCTGACTACTTGTCTGCTTATTCTCAGTGCCCTATGACTGGGCAAATTTTCCTCATTTCTATGCTTAAACCAACATAGCATTTATAAGTTCTTTTGATATTTAATCATTGTTCTTATCTTGAGATCTCATTCAGATGGTTCTAGGATATCAGGGACACTTTTCTTTTATAATTACTTGAAATATTATATTTACATTCTTTCATCATGACTTTCAAGGCCAAGAATTCTTAAATGATCTCTTCTCTATTTTCCTTGTTTTTCCTGATGGGTTATTTCACATACTCTTCTATTTTTCATTATTTTACCTTTGTTTTATTGTTTATTTATTTTTCATCCCTTTTTTTTGGGGGGGGGGGCGGAAAGCAGGGCAATTGGGGTTAAGTGACTTGCCCAAGGCCACACAGCTCATAAGTGTGTCAAGCATCTGAGGCCAGATTTGAACTTAGGTCCTCCTGACTCCAGAGCCAGTGCTCTATTCACTGTGCCACCTAACTGCCCCAATGTCTTATTGTTTTTTGATGTTTAAAGAAGTTATTTGCTTCCACTTGTCCAATTCTAATTATTAAGAAATTATTTCCCTTATTTAGCTTTTGTAACTCTTTTATTATTTGGACAATTCCTTTTTTAAAAAGTATTATTTTCTTATGGTCTTTAATAAGAAAATATTTGCTGCCTCTTTTTCCATACTATTAATTGCCTTTTTATAATTCTCTTGCATCACTCTCAATCCCCCCACCCCCCAATTTTTGCTCTATCACTCTTATTTGAAAAAAAATATTAAAACTCTTCTTGGTATTCTTTTTAGGCTTCTTTCCAATTCACATTTTCCTTTGAAGCTTTTATTTTAACTGTTTTGAGATTGTTGTCTTCTCAGTTTATGTCTTGATCTTCCCTGTCATGATAGTAGCTTTTTATGTATAGTTTGTTTTGCTGTTGTTTGCTTATTTTTCTAACCTTTTTCTTGACTTTGAACTTCGTATTAAAGTTGAACTCTATTTTGGTTGTGGGGGTAAGTAGGAGGAGGTACTGTAACAAGCTTTAGGCCTTTTAATACTACTGTTTTCAGGGTCAAAAAGTTTTCTCTACTCCAATCCATCCTCCAAGCTGCTGTCAGATTTTTTTTCTCTTTAAGCACAGGCCTTATCATGTTACCTCTACCCCATCTCTACTAGGAGAGAGCAACTGGAGGTTGCCTCTAGGATCAATACAAATGCTCATGTTTGAAATTTAAATCTCTTGACAATCTGGTCCCCCCACCCTTTTCCATTCTTCTTACACATTCAAATCGATAAATATTTATTAAATGTTTACTATGTATCAAGCACTGTATTTATTACCCTCCTCACATTCTTCCCAAATCTCCTATCTCTATACCTTTGCACTGGCTTTATCCCATGCATAAAATGCACTACCTCCTCCTCTTATCTTTTAGCATGCCTGGTCTCCTTCATATCATACACCTTTTTCACAAAGACATTTCTTTTCCTGTTGGCTAATAAAGTTTCTCCTCCACAAACTACCTTGTAATTATTTTTTGTGTGTTCTGTACTGATACATGTGTATGTTTTCTCCATCATTAGAATATAACCTTCTTGAGATGAGGGATCATTTCACTCTAGTTTTTATTTCACCTAGCACTGTGCTTCACACATAATAAATACTTAATAAATATTTTTGATCAATTGAATTTAAAAGTTCTCTCATGACCTTGGGAAACTTGGTATAAGTTAGTTTTGTTGAACTGTTGATTTTCTTCTTTTTTTTAATGTGAGATTTCTCTCTGGTAGAGGCAGTGGGGAGAGATATAATAGGAAATGTAGATGATTTAAAAACAAAAGAGAACAATGAAATTTAGCTTTTAAAATGGCAATGGGGAAGGAAGAATATGCCTTCTCCTCCTGGCCAATAGCTCCTTATGTTCCAGATCCACTCACACATATGCTTTCACATGCTGGCTTTGGTTCCCCTCCTATTCCCATAGGTGCTCTCTCCTCCTCTGTAGAGATCCAATCAAATACTTCCCTTCTGTCAATGTTGTTGATTTAAAAAAAATCCTAAATCTCAAATGTTAGAAGTGCTACATGAGGTTTGGCACTAGGATAGAACATGCATTTGATCTTGCTGGTTGGATGTAGTTTAGGAGCACCTGTTTCTGTGTGTTGCCAAGATGTTCAATCATTTCCAAGATCCTGAAGTGGAGTTTTGCTCTAAACATTGCTCTGAACCCTCTGGACATTTACACCTGAAGTCTTGAAATATACCCACCAATTGCAGAGAATTCACACAAACTAAAACAAAACAAAACAAAAGCACAACAACAAGAACAACCACAAAACACCCAAATCTAATGGTGTTTCTACCTCTATAAAGTTCCATAAATTAATCATTCTTTCTGCTTCACCCACAGTCACTTAAACCAATCCCTCTCTGTCTTTGACAGTCAAACAGCCACAACACCTCATCATACCCGCCCAGAGTACTGCTACTTCATATGAAGCTGTGACAGTAATTTATAAGCAATGGAAGTTTAATACATAGTTGCCACTTCTGTTTTTAAATTCTATCATGGGATTGAGTTTGAAACGAACAGAAATTTCATGTAAAATTTTTAGGCTTGGCTTTCATGGATGCTCCTGAAAGATCACTGAAGTGGAAATATATAACCTTTAGAAGTTAGTACCATACATGTATGTATGTGTGTTTGTAAGTATGGGTATATGTGTATGGATATATATATATATATATAAGTATGTGAATATATGTAGGTATGTACATATATGCATATATTAATGTATATGAATATATATGTGTATGTATATGTAGATATGTGTATGAATGTATGCATATATGTGTGTATACATGTGCGTATACATACACACATAAGGTTACACTACTTATTTTATTCTTTGAGTGATCTGTGGTTTCACTGATAGAAGTATTCCTTTTACTGGGGCAGACAGTACCCTATTTGGAGCTTCTTGTCTTATTTATGTCTTGTCCATGTTTTTCCACAGATCTATTCTCTATGAAAACCTTCTAGCCCTGTTATTATTTTATGGCTATATGTTCAACATTCAGGCTGCCCATTTTATTACCCTTTATATAACTAGCCTATCTCCCTACCCATTTACACATGCTGTTGATATCTTTTAAATCATTTCTTGACCAAAGACCAACATTAGTAGCATATTATAGTCTATTTTCACCCACTGTACATAACTATTGTCCTTTGACTCACCTTCAACTTTGATTATTCAAAGTAGAATATCATGAGGAAGATATTAAATATTAAAAATATATACTTTGGCAGCAGGTAGGGAGCTGAATGACTTTATTGAATTTTAGACTATAGTTTAGCCTAATTTCCTTCTCTTATTCACAGATCTAGGTTTAGAGTGAGATGAATCCTCAGAGATCGGATGACCACTTATCAAGTGTGTTGCAGAGAGGATTTTTCTTCAAATGTGTATACACTTGAATGACTTCCGAAGTCTCTGAGATTCTGTGGCTTGGTGACTTGCCTCAAGTTTTAGACTTTTAAAAATAAAATTGTCAATTCATGTATTTAATTTTAAGCTGCTATTTTATTACATGAACTGAAAGTAGAAATGCCATCTCAAAGGTCTAGGTTACCAGAATATCAGATTTGATAATAATGCTAAATCATATATCCAAAGAGGGCCTGCTGCAATAAATTAAATATTTTCTTTTCATTCTGGCCAAACCTGAAAATATACAATGATCTTCATGCATTTAGCAAACTCCAATATGACAAAGGAAAGAAATATTTTCTCCTAGATGCATTAACTCATTTAGTTTTTCTGTGCTGTCAATTAGAATCTACATTTAACCTATACTATAAATGACTTTAGTCTCTGATTTAAGATGGTGTGCATGTCGACCCAGTTGTGTTCCTATCCATCAGCTAATTCACTTTTTTTGCCTTGGTATTTCTGGTTTTCAAATAAGTTATTATGGAGGTTTACAATTCACTTTCCCCTTAAGAAAAACAAATGGGAAAATGAATGCCATTTATGAGAGCATTACTGAATTGGTGCATTTTCCTTTCATGAACCACGGATATTCTGTGACATGGAGATGAAAGATAATGAAACTAAACTATTTCTCTCTTCTCACTTAATTCTCCTTAAACTATGGAAAACTTTTCATTGACTCTTCCTTGTAGAAGATTATAAATGAACCAACTGCAGTTACAAATTCTCCTATATTTTTGCTTATTTCTATTAAATGAATGAAGAAAAAACGATTTATTAGGTGCTTACTATGTGCAAAGCAAAATACTGGGGATACAAATACAAAAGTTAAGACACTATTAGGTAATGAATTTATTCTCCAGAAGATGACATTCTAACAGATACCTCATCTCTTAGGGTGGCCTGGAAGGGTGGCCATGGAGGGCTGCTATGATTTGTAAAGCTATAGAAATATACCTGTGTAATGCCAAGCAAGAGCAGCTTTCAAGGTTTGGATTACGAGTATGGTAACCTCCATTTATTCAGTGACAAATTAAGGCAAAACATTCACAGAAAATCAAAATACAGCATACACATATACTATGTGCAACTCAATCATTTAGTAAGTCCTCAATCCAACCACAAAGTACGAAAATGAGAGTCCTCCACCCCTGTGTAGTACATTGATTTAGTCAATCACAAAGTCTTCCTTCTCAAGTGGATATTAGTTTCCAATCATAAACAAAATACATTCATTTGGTCAGTCACAAAGCACAAAGGCCATCCACTGGCTAGGTCACAACTAGATTATAATATCATCACTGCATTCAATACCCAAGGAGAGGTCTTTTCTTCATCTTGACCTGTAGTAAGTTCTCAGCAATTTCTGTTCCTGGGAAGACAAAGTTCAACAAAGACACCACAACATTTATGCACACTGTCGGCATCCTCTTCAATTCACCTTCTCCCTGTGAAATCAACCTAGGCCCAACATGGTCTGAGGCCTCTATCAACAAACTACTCTTGACAAAGTAACATCAAAACAGACAGATAAAATACGGTCAGCACAGTCATGCCTTCTCAGTTCTTGGCAGCTCCAGGTGGCAACTCTCAAAAGTCCTGGGCAGCTCCAACTGGCCCTCAGCAGTCCGGGCAGCTTCTGCTGGCATCTCTCTCTCTCTCTCTCTCTCTCTCTCTCTCTCTCTCTCTCTCTCTCTCTCTCTCTCTCTCTTTGTCTCCCACTCTCTATCTCTTTCTCTGCCTCCACAATGCTGCTCCCAAAAGTTCTTCTGGCCTCTCTCAGCTTGGGCCTCTCCCTATACAGGTCATGAGTTCCTCCCTGTTTATCCCCCTCTCATCACATCAGCAAGTCCATCCCACTTGTGGGGTTCACAAGCTCTGGGTCTTAACACAACCTGAAAACCAAGCCAATACAAGGGGATCTTTAAATTCCATTACCATTACAACCTAAAATGATATTGCCATTAAAACAAAACAAAACAAAAACATCATGCCTACATGAAATGCATATTGTAAACAAAAAATATTTGTCTTATTGATTAAAAACCTTCACTTGTTATACCAGTGCCCATGGTTATGAGTCTCTACAGTCAGGAACAGCCTACAGTAGTTCTAAGAGTAAGCAAAATTTACCTTCAGTGGCCAAAAGTGAAATAGTCAGCCCCTCAGCAAGCATTTATTAAGTGCTTTCTATATACTAGGCAATGTGTAGAGTCCCAGGTATAGAAAGAAAGACAAAAATATCTTGAGATGCCTCATGGATCTTACACGCTGACTAGGGAGATACCATGCAAATAATTGTTTGTATATTATATACATGTGTGTCTGTCTGTATATATATATATATATATATGTATATGTATATTTGTGTGTGTATGTATATATACATATACACACATACAGACATGTATATAGCATACAAACAATAATTTGTATATACACATGTCCTAATTCATTTGATGATCCCAGAAGTTCTCAGGGGGAAGATGCTATAAATATTATTATGTCCATTACACAGATGAGGAAACATTGAGAGAAGTGAAGTGACTTATCTATTTGCTATCTATTTATCTATCTGTCTCTGTCTATCTATCATCTGTTTATCTATTCATCCATCCATTTATCATCCATCTACCTACTTATCTCTCATCAGTCTATCTTTCCATCTACCATTTGTCTATTCATCCATCCATCCATCTATCCATCCATTATCTACTTATCTACCTCCATCTATCTATCTATCTATCTATCTATCTATCTATCTATCTATCTATCTATCTATCTATAATCTATCTTTCTACATATTTAAGGCTATCATTTATCAGTCCATCACTTTCTATGTATACATTTATCTCCATCATCTATCTTTCTATCCACACACATACATTTATATATGTGTATGAGTTTTTTAGCATGTGTATACATATATGAATATATAGGCAAACATACATACATACATTACACACATACATATAAAGGTAATCTCAGAGGTAAGGTCGTAAAAGAAAAAAGGCACTGGCTTTTTAAAATTAAATATAGCATTTTAATCATTTAATATTATATATATATATTTAAATTAATTTATTTGTTTACTTTTAGTTAAGGGCACTGGTTATGAAGTCTGAAGATTTCTGGGTTTAAATTTTGACCCTGACATTAATTTTTCTGACCCTGGGCAAGTTATTTCACTTCACCAAGTGTTAATTTTCTTATCTCTGAGATAAAATAATATCTAAAGTATCTACCCCCAGAGGATTTCTGTGATGATCAAGTGAGCTAAGCTATATAAACCACTTTTTAAACCTTAAAGAGTTATATAAATGATAATTATTATTTTCCATTGAATCTCCTTTCTTAATGCCTTTAACTACTTATTGAATCAAAGGTGAATTAGATTTTGGCACTTACACTCTAACCTCAAGGAGTAGTTGCATCTTCATGCCAGATGGGGCTTTTAAGCATTCCACAGTGGAGCCTTCAAATCCATACTTTTTTTGGATCTATTCGTCTCCATCCAACAAACTCTCCTGTGTTTTATTTCTTCAGCCACCTTCTCCTTGCTAAAGAATGACTAAATTGAATAGAAATGCCCCATGGTCAATCATAGTTGACTTTGTGATTTTTTTCCAGGTTTTAAAAAATAACAACATCCTTGAATGCAGTAACTGAACTGAATTACTAATGGTGGAAATTTTGGTCACCGAGGTAGTTGATCAATCCCCAAAACTCTTTCTGACGAGTCTTCATGTACCAATCACACACTGCAGATATAAAGATTAAAAAAATGTGCCTGCACTACAGGAGCTCACATTCTTTAGGGGAAGACCAATATATACAAGATATATATTGGCAAGTAGTGAACACCTAATAAATGCTCACTGACTGACCTAGATGGTTTTATAATGTTCCTTCCCTATCAAACTTTTAGCATTCCTAGTTTCTTTCAAAGCTCTGCTCATAGGTTACCTCCTACATTAGTTCCTTCCTACCCTGTGCATGTGTGTGTATGTATAAACATATGAATACATACATGGGAATATAGAAGTATACCTATATACATACAGAAATATACACATACACATATAAACATACATATGTGTATATACCCAAATGTGTGTGCAGTGTGCATATATCTCCACATATATGTGCACACATGTAGATATCTCTCTCTATGTGCTCCTGGGTATATCTCCATACATATGTGTGTCTATATATATATATATATATATATACACACACGTATATATATATTTATGTGTATATATACACACATATATACATATATATGTTTAATGACATATTACACATTGTATTATATATAATATGGCATTATGAATTATATATAATTATATATAATTATAATATATCATAATCACAAATTATATACAATGCATGTGTGTCTACACACATGTACATATACACACATATCCATAATATGTGCATATATACACAAGTGCACAGACAAGGATACACACACACACACACATATATATATACCTATAGATAAAATATGTATGAATGTATGCATACATAAATATATAATATAATAATATAATGGATTGTGTAATATATGATATTTCAAGTAACACATAATGATTATACATAAATACATACATACACACATATGTACATGCATGAAGAGGCAGCTAGGTGGCATAGTAGATAGAATGTTGAGCCTGATATAAGGAAAACCTGAGTTCAAATCTGGCCTTGGACACTTACTAGCTGTGTGACTCTGGGAAAGTCATTTAATCCTGTTTGCCTTAGTTTCCTCATCTGTAAAATGAGCTGGAGAAGGAAATGCAAACCACTCCAGTTATCTATGCCAATAAAACCCAAACGGGATAAAATAGAATAGGCTAAGACTGAACAACAATACTTATGCACACACATGGAGATGTATAAAATACATACACACATGTATATATGTCTACATATATGTATATATACACACATGCACACACATACACATGTGCACCAGACATACACATGTATTTATGTATACGCATCACATGCAAGCATGTATGTTTATATAGTTATATGCATATAGCACCACATATATGTGCCTATATGTGCATATACCCACATATAAAAGATAGCAAGGGACTTATGTAGGGGGTAGCATATGAGCAGAGCTTTGAAACAACACTAGGTGTCCTAAGGGTTTGAGGTGAGGGGGCATGACATTCCTGGCAGGAATAACAATCGCAAAGCTACAGTGGCAGGAGATGGTATGACACATATGAAGGACTGCAATAAAGCAATCTCAAAGAGTATGAGAAGGACAGGGATACATAATTGGGCTTGGAAGGTATGTTGAAGACAGGTTGTGAAGGCTAATGAGCAGAGTCTTTTATCCTAGAGATAACAAGGAGTCTTTGGAACAGAAAAGTGCTATTGTCAGACCCATATTTTAGCAATATCACTTTGGAAGTTGTTCAGAGAAAGAACTGATGATGAGGGTGGTAAGGATGGGAAATGAAGCAAGGAGACTATGAAACTTTTGCAGTAGACCTGGAGAGAGGTAATTAGAATCTAAACTAAACTAGTCACCATATTACTGTGTAGAAGGAAATGGATATAAGAAATGTTATAGAGGAAGGCTAGGAAGACTTGGAAATGATTGGAAATGAGGTGGAATGAGGGAGAACAAGGAATCAACAATGACTTACTTTAATGGGGAAATGGGGAAGTTAAAAAGAGAAGTGTGTAAATCAGGTAAAGACATCTTGGTGGGAGACCCTACAAAATTATGACAAGTAGTCAGAGAGTGGTCCACCCCACTTTTGGAAAAGTTCAATACTTAATGTAAAAAAGAGCTAAAGTGAAGCATACTGATCATTTATTCTCAATACTTTGATCTGAATGCCATTCTGTGGACCTAACTGTAGTCTTTCTCAACTTTAGGTCATCCTCCAGTTAACTTACAAAGTGATTTTCTTAAAGCACAGGTATGACCAAGTCATTTCATCATTATCCCCACTCAACTTCAAATTGTTCTTGTTACTGTAAAGTCCTCTCTTCGGCTTTTGAAATACTTCATATCCTTACCCCTTTTAACCCTTTCAGTCTTCATAATTTACTCCCCTCTAAACAATTTTAAAATTAGTGATACTGGCCTCCTTGCTGATCCTTACACATAGTACTTCATCTCCAGACGCCTTGTCTTTTCCACAGCTGCCCCCATTCCTGGAATGCTCTTCTTCTTTGCCTATACTCCCATGTTCCTTCATTAGTTTAATGCAATCCTTCTGTAGAAGGTCTTTCCTGGTGTAATGGTAATGTGAATTTGAAGGCCTTCCCTGCCCTTAATAGTCTGAATGTAATCATATAAAGTCCACATTGGGAGGAGTTTGCTGAAAGGGTGGAGCCAGAAGAGTGGAGCAGAAAGGAGCAGAGCAGAGCACAAGAAGAGCTGGGAGCAAGCAGAGCTGAGGAAGAGCAGCTAGCATTAATGAAAGGCATTTTTGCTTAAGGGGGCCTGTTTTGTTTTGAAGGCCTGACAGAGGGAAGGTTTGGAGTTGTTGGTGCTTGCTACATTGGTAATGTGTACCAACTTCTTGGCTGCTATGATGGATTTGGCTTTCTGGTTTGGGGATTTGGCTTTCTGGTGTTTAAATAAATGTTTTGGTTCTGTCTTCCATGTGGAGAGTCTGTTTTCCCTTTAGGATGTGAGCTCTTTGAGGGAAAGAACCATGTTTTTGCCTTTCTTTATATCCTCAGCAGTTAGCAATGTCTGATGAGTAGTGAGAACTTAATAAATGCTTATTGACTGGCCTAAATCGTTTTTTAACCAATTAAATCTCTGGTTTCAGGAATTTGGGATGAGGTAACAAACTATTCCCATTGGGCATTTATAGAAAGTCTCAGTGTTTTAGATTATTAAATATATAGCAACAAAATAACATTTGACTTTCTTTCTGTTTTCTTAAATGATTGCTTTTTCTTCATGCCCGTGAGATGAAACAGTTATCTTTCCAGAGGTCAAGAACTTACACAATTGAGTCCAGAACAAGTCAATAATGCTAACCTAAATTATGTACATATTACTGTTTTCTCCCTCTTTAGTATGCAAGTTCCCTGAAAATAGGGGTTGTCTAATTTATTACACTTATATCCCAGATATAAGTACAGCACCTGGTACATAGTAGGTACTTAATAAATATGAGTTGAGTGATTAATATCTGGATTGACTCAAAGAATTCAATAAGCCTGTGGTTTCATCCATTTGGATCTTCCCTCCAAAGATGCAGGTTGCAAACCACCCAACTTGACACCACCTTTGAGACCCTTATCCATGTCTTTCCCTAAATTTGCACAAGAGATCTACACTAGAAATCGTCTAGGGGCTTCCTCTTCTCCTGAAATATGAGAGAACCAGATGAAAAGTATGGCTGCTCACTTATCATCCTTTCCTCTCACCACATAACCAGACCACCATTCTTTCCTGTTCTATGTTTTCCTGACAACATCTTTAACTCCTGTTCTTTATCCAAATTCCTCATTGGATAATTATTATAGCCTGCTCACATCCACTTGTTCCCCACCATTTTATTCTGTGTAAAATTACTCTAGATCCACAATGAAAAACAAACAAAAAATCCCAAACGTATCTTATGTAATAAATAAAAATGTACCTACAGACTCTAGACCTTCAGTTCCATTCATATATGGAACACCCAGGAGAGGAAACTCAACCTCCCAATAAAGGCTGGCATTTTTCTGCAACTTGTAGTCTTAAAGAATTGCCCAAATCATTAGAGTTGAAATGATTTACCTAGGGTCACACAACCAGTAGATGTCAAAGAATAAGAAAGCAGTATGTTAAGGATTTGTAATTTTCTCAGTATTTAGCCATTAGGCAGGAAATCTGCCTGTGATTTAGTCTATAATCTCAAGCAGTTGTCTGAGGCTCACATAGGTTAAATGCCTATTGTCTCACAACTAGTAAAAGCTAGAGGTAAGGGTTTCAACTCAGACCTCCCAGATTCAAGGTGAGCTCTTTTAACCCCATACTCCTGGCTGGTTCTCATTGCTTTTATCAGATTAAAAAAAAAAAGCAACAAAAGCAAATTGTATCTTTTATTCATTAAACACTGAACAATGTGGGTGATAATGTTATTGTGAAAAGGGCAGATAGACATGAGAGATTATTAAATAGAAGGAGGAATGTGCCCATCGGAAGGCATTAGTGGCTGTGCATGCATATTTCCAGTTCATCAGTTAATTGTGTTAAAAAATGACAGGTTAAGCAGACACTGGTTCTTCAGACTTGACACTTGGATGTCAGCAGGGGTTCTTAATTTGGGTCTTTTTCAAGGATATTAAAATATTAAGACCTCTGACATTAGGAGATTCTTTATCTCTGAAATTATCTGAGCCAGGGGTAATAGCTCAAAAGAATAGCTTAAAGTACAAATAGGAACTGACGCTTATATAGCACTAAAAGATTTGCAAAGGACATTATGGGGATCAGCTCATTTGAGCCTCATGATACCTTTGAGGTAAGTGCTAAAAGTATTCTGATTAGATACACTTAACTGCTGAAATAATTGAAGTTATGAGGGGTAAAATGACATGTCTCTCTACTATCTCTCCATATCTATCTATCTATCTATCTATCTATCTATCTATCTATCTATCTCCGTTTATCTATTCATATTCATCTATCATCTACCTATACATATCTATCATCTATGCATCCTTATCTATCTGTTCATATCTATTTTCTCTCTATCCATTCATGTTTATCTATTCATCCATTTATATACATCTATCTGGTCAATCCATATCTGTTGATTCATTCATAGCTATCCATCAATATTTAACTATCCATTCATATCTATATTTTCATCTATCTATCTATCTATCTATCTATCTATCTATCTACCTATCTATCTATCATCTATCATTACACAACTAATAAATGTAAGAGGCAGGATTTTAGCCTAGACCCTGTCAGACTCCAAGTACAGTGGTTCTTAACCTTGTTTTTATATCTTGTACCCCTCTGGCAGTCTGATTAACCCTATAGACACTTTCTCAGAATAATGTTTTTAAATGCATAAAATAAAACACATGGTATTACAAAGGAAACTAATTATATTGAAATACAGATATAAAGTTATTTTTTAAAAAAAAGTTCATAGACTACAAATTTTAAACTCCTGTATCTTGTTTCTGGATGAAGTAGAAGTTAAATATCTTTTTACAAAAATATATTTTTAATATAAGAAACTCCTATTTACTACCAGAATTTCTGGGTGATAAGTTCTATGATGTGGATCTATACAATCTAGTCAATTTGGTGGGAGAAAAAGAAAATAAATAAATTGGTTGTTTCTTCAATCAAAACTGAAACAAGTAGAAGTGATTTTCTGCAATACAGTCTCCCATGATCTAAATTATTCCCAATCAAAGTCTTTGTGTTTGCAAAAGTCACCAGGCCTAGAATGAATGATTTTTGTGTCTAGGATAGTGCTTGGAGCAAGAAGCACTAAATATATCCTCAATCATGCACCATGAAGGGAGATCTTGAGGGGTTACATAAGGCCAGTGATAAGGAGAATACTACTCCTCTAGGAATAAGAAGTAGAGATTTTATCAAGCACAAGTGTTTTCACCCTCTAACCTGAGACAAAAATCAAGTGGATTTACATTAGTTATAGCTCTAGGACACAGAATCATATTTTACAAAGTAAAAATAAAAGGCCAGCCTAAAGAATAAGAGTAGAAAGAATCGAAGTTTGATCAAGTCAGCTAGGTGGAGTGGATAGGGCAGTGCCTTTGCTATCAGGAAGACCTGAATTCAAATCCTACCTCAAGCACTTACAAGATGTGTGACCCTGGGCAAGGATCTTTTTTTTTACTTTAAACAAATGCTTTATTAACTTCTGTTTTACATCATTCATTTCCCAGATTTTGAGTTACAATTATTTTCCCCCCTGTTTTTCCCCTACCCACTCTCCCTGAATAGCAGTCCCACAAGATATCGCTTCCTCCAATCTGCTCTCTCCCATATCTTCTCCCATACCCCCTTCGACTTTTCCATTAGAGGAAGGTGAATCTCTGTGTTCCAATGCCTGCACCTCTTATCTCCCAATTACAAGCAAAAGAGTATTAATAATAGTATTTATATATCTTTGAAACATTTAATTTTAAGACCTCGAATTTCAGATCCATTCCCTTCCTCCCTTGTCACCCATTCCTTCTGGGAAGATAAATAATTCAGTATATGTTGTACATGTCTGGCTATGCAAAACATTACCATAGTAGATATATTGTACAAGGCTGCTTATAATTCCCTCCCACTCATCCCACCCCCCACCTGGTCCATTCCCTTCTTGATCCTGTCCCTCTTCTATAGTGGGTACTTCCAAACTCCCCTCCCCCCAAGGATGCCCTCCCATCCATCATCCCTCCCCTCATCCCTCTTCCCCCTATTCTGCTGCAGGGTGAGATATCCCATTTAGTATGTATGTCATTCTCTCCCTGAACCAAATTCAATGAGAATGTGGTTTTGTCTTTTTGCCTTCCTATTCTTCCCCTCCCTTGCAACCACTTCCCCTTGCTTCTTCTACATGAGATAGTTTACCCTACCCTGTCTCTCCCCATCTCCTCTTGTCACTTTCCTCTCTCACCTCATAATTTCACCCCTTGAGTATCCTCCCTTCCCAACAAATTCAACCTATGCCCTCTATCCATATATAACTGTAAACATATACACACACATTCACATATGTATTCATATGACCATACACCCTTCTTCCATTATTTTCATACTGAGAAAGATTTCATCAGTCACAGTTATTGTTTTTCCATATAGGAATGTAAATAGTTCAACTTTGATAAGTTCCTTTTAATTTCTTTTCCCTGATTACCTTCTCAGGAATCTCTTGCTTCTTGTGTCTGGATGTCAGATTTTCTATTCAACTCTGGTTTTTTACCTCAAGAATGCTTGAAAGTCCTCTATTCCACTGAATGACCATATTTTCCCCTGAAACAAAATACTCAGTTTTGCTGGGTAGGTGACCCTTGGGTTCAGTCCCAGCTCTTTTGCCCTCTGGAATAACATATTCCATGCTCTTTGATCCCTCAGTGTAGAAGTGCCAGGTCCTGTGCTAATCTGATTGTGTTTCCACAATATTGAAATTGTTTCTTCCTGGATGCTTGTAGTATTTTCTCCTTGATCTGGGGATTCTGGAACCTGACTATAATATTCCTGGCAGTTTTCTTTTTGGGATCTTTTTCAGGAGGTGATCTGTGGATTCTTTCAACCTCTATTTTGCCCTCTGGATCTAAAACATCAGGGCAATTTTCCTTGAGAATTTCTTGAAGTGTGATTTCTAGGTTCTTTCTTCGATCATGGCTTTCAAGTAGTCCAATAATTTTTAAATTGTCTCTCCTGGATCGATTTTCCAGGTCAGTGGTTTTTCCCATGAGATATTTCACATTGCCTTCTAATCTTTCCTTTGTTTGGATCTGCTTAACAGCATCTTGATTTCTCATCAAGTCATTAGCTTCCATTTGCTCCAGTCTAACTCTGAAGGAATGAATCTCCTCAGTGAACTTTTGAGATTCTTTTTCCATCTGGCAAATTCGACTTTTTAAGGCATTCTTCTCCTCATTGCCCTTTTGGGCCTCCTTTGCCATTTGAGTTAGTCTATTTTTTAAGGTGTTGTTTTCCTCAGTCAGGCTGTTGACCCTCATTTCATACTTTTCCTGCATCCTTCTCATTTCTCTTTCCAATTTTTCCTCCACTTCTCTTATTTGATTTTTAAAGTCCTTCTTAAGGTCCTCTATGGCCTGTAACCCGCTCATATTTTCCTTTGGGGCTTTTGGAGCAGGGTTTCTAACTTCATAGTTCTCTGACTGTTCCATGCTTCGATCTTCTTTGCCCCCAAATTGGAGTCTAAGGTTGCATTTTTCTGTTTAATTTGTTTCCTTTGCCTTGGCATGTTGCCACTTAATTACTTGACTTTTGGGCTTTTTGCCACACTATGGTTCTGCCCCCAGATAGGGGAATTTTTTTCCCGAACGTGTGGGGGACAACTTCCGTTTCTGGCAAGCTAGAAACCCACCCACAGCCTCCACCGCAGATCACAATCCAGATCCAGGGAGGTTAAAGCAAGAGCGATTACCCCCAAGACTGATTGTTGGATCTCCCTACAGTTTGCAGGCCAGGAGCTGGAGCTGCCACTGAAAACTAAAAAATGGCGTGTCTCCTCAGAGGCTTCTAGCCCCCAGGGACTCGTTCTCTAAGTACTGGTCCCAAAGTCCATAGGGCACTAACCTCTCACTTTGTCCTAGGCATGTCTATGTTGATAATAATGGAATCTCCACAGCTGCTGATGTTCTGGGGTCTCTCCAGCAGGCTGCTATTCCAGCTGCCCTGGGGCTAAAACTTCTCAGGAGGACCTGGGCTTGGCTCTCTGTGTGCTGTGCTGCTGGCTCCCAGAGTGCTGCCTGCTCCCAGAGTGCTGTGCTGGTCCTTCCTGCAGGGCTGCTGGGCTGTCCTCAGTAGGAGGTTAACTTCTCTGTGTCGTTCTGTGGGTGCTGGGGCTCCAGAAGTTGTTCAGAGTCCCCTTTTACATATTTTGGAGGTGATCTGGGGGGAGAGTGGCTTGGATGCGCTATTTCTACTCCGCCATCTTGGCTCCACCCTCCTGGGCAAGGATCTTAATTGCTCTTTGTCCTAGTTTACTTATCTGTAAAAAGAAAGGGTTGGACTGCATTGCCTTTAGATCTATATCAGTGGTCCAAATATCTAACCTTTATATCTCATGTGAAAAATGAGAACAATGGGCATGTATCCCAAAATGTACCTAGAAGCCAATTGTCCTCATTGCCTACTGAGTGACCAACAGCCACATGTCTCACTGCATAGAGAGAGCTGGCTGGATTTTTTATTCTGCTGTTGATGGTTGACTTTATTTAAACAAGCATAGCAATAGATGAGATATATAAGGAAGGACAAGAGCTTAAACAATTTCATTTACACTGCAGTCTAATTAAACTAATATTTAACAAGTTCCTACCCCATGTAAGACTCTGTCCTAGGCAATGAAGATACAGGGATAACAAATTATGTGATTCCTGCATTATCAGGAGTTTGCATTATACTCAACCCAGCATAGAGATTATGAAATATATGCTTACAAGTAAATGCAATATATTTTAAAACATTTAAAGTTTTCAAAACTTTTTGCTTATTTCACTGAGTCCCCTTAACAGCATAATAGAAGAACAAGAGTTGAAAACTGAGATTCAGAGACATTAAATGAATTGCCCATGTTCACTTAGCTAGCATGTCTCAAAGGCAAAACTTGAACCCATATCTTCCTGACCTCAAGTCCAGCAGTGTCTCTATTCTACTGAACTGTGATTCCATGGTATGGTATGTTGGAAACAAAGTGAAGAACCAGACAAGATGCTCTTCAAAAATGTAGGATTTGGGGGCCAAATAATTGGAGAATCAGAGGAAAGGATCTAGAGGGAATCTTTTTTTGGGGGGGGAAATTATTACACAAATGCCATCTCCAAATGAGGTCTATCCTCCCCCCCACTCACCTCCCATTTACATTTCTGTATCCCATTTAAAACTACTATGTATTAACTTTGTGGCTATTACTGTATTTATTTGTGTACATATAAATCATTATCCCAGTCCCCATTGGAATGTATATGTCTTTTAGGCAGGAACTCTTTTGTTTTTCTCTTTTTAACCTCAGCACCAACCAAATACCTGACAGAATGGGTACTTAATAAATAATAATAATCAGAATTTACATAGTGTTTCCTGTGTGCAAGGCACTGTGCCAAGTGCTTTACAAATATTGTCTCATTTGATCCTAACAGGTTTGGGAGGTAGGTAAAATTACATTCCCATTTTATAGAGGAGGAAACTAAGGCAAACAAAGTTAAGTGATTTGCCCAAGGTCAAATGTATCTGTGGTCACATTTGAACTTGGGTCTTCCTGATTCCAGGTTAAGTATTCTATCCACTGTGCTGCCTGGCTGCCCCTCAATAACTATAACTTATATAACTTAACAAATATGTTCTTGTTGAATGAACAAACCCACTTACTTTAATGCCAGAAAATTCCTCTCTCTATGATACATTGGCATTTATTTTGTGATTAGTGAAGTCACATATGTCACAATGAAGGCTCACAGCCTCCAGTGAACAGTAATGCAAAAAGAGAACATTTGAAATGGCAGGATTGAGGGAATGGGTGCGATTTTCAAACCTTGCCTTAGGAAGACAAATGCCTCATCCCAGCTCTGCACATCCCCATCAGATAGATCGCCATTCGATCTTGCCTCAGAAAACTCTCCAAGGGTCTAAGTGCCACTGAAGTTCGGCATTCGGTATTGTAGGGCTGGCATAAAATAAGGGGGTCCATTTCAACAAATACCCCAAAGAGAAGTAGACCTCAGAATGAACCAATTTTCTGTGTACAAGAATGAAATCTTCAGAAACAGCGACACCCCGCCCTTCTCGCCTTTAAAATGAATGTCCCTGACAAGACAAATAAATTTGGAAAAAGGAATAAACTTCCAGTTCCCTGAAAGGTAAAATCAGTAGAAAGCCAATCTGATAAATGATTATTCACAGTCCAAGCAATATTTCATAAAATAATGGTGCCTTGGTAAATAAATATATGTTAAAGAAATAGACATCTTCTACAAGAAGGTGATTCATTTAAGACGTTTCCTCTATTCCTCTCTGATAGTCAGTGGCCACCAGAATGCTAAGTAATACCCATTTGGTATGTAATTTCTCAACAGTCATATGCAAGAAGAACACTGCACAAACCCATGTAGTTTATTTGGAATCTGAAAAACTCTGAATCCCTGGAACACCAGAAAGGATTGTCTGTGGGAGAATGCAGTTTGCTTCAGGCTCAAAAAAAAAAAATTAATATTTTTACATCCCAATTTACTAGTAGCCAAAGGGGAAGGGGGACAAGCAATCAAACAAACAAACCCCATCAACTCACTGTGTCATATTGGTCTTTACAATTCTAGATTGGTTTGGCTGTGGTGAGTTCCCATGCCTGTCAAAGACAGGAGTGAGGACTGAGCTGCTGGAGGCCTCCGATGCTGATGATGGTGGAAAAGTTTGAAGCTCATTTCCCAAGCTCGTTCCTTAGAGCCACTGCTTAAGGAGAATCTCATCAGATGAGAGGAAGGGTGGATATGATAATTAATGAACAGGATTTAAGTGGTATAAGGAGATTCTTTTTTTTTTTTTTTTTTGCTTTTTGGAGGGCAATTGGGGTTAAGTAACTTGCCCAAGGTCACTCGGCTAGGTTTTTGTTTGTGTGTGTTAAGTGTCTGAGGCTGGATCTGAACTCAGGTCCTTCTGACTCCAGGGCCAGTGCTCTACTCACTGCACCACCTAGTCGCCCTGAGATTCTTTTTTCTTAAGGGGATATTGATATATCTAGAAAAAAAAAAACAAGATTTGGCATCAATTACAGATTAAATTAGTAAACCTACATAAAGGATTTTTTTTCTCCCTTTTGGAAGGGGTGGTCTCAATTCTTACCCTTATACCTATTAACAAAGAGAAGAAATAAACTTTAATTGCACCCCCTCCCTTTTGTTTTAGATTGCTGAATTCAGGTTACGAGTTCTGAATTTGCTTTTGATGGCTAATAATATTCATAGCTAATATTTATAAATTTCAAAGTTTACCAAGTACTTTACATGTATCATCTCATGTGGGAATGTGTGTATATGCATATCTGTTTAAAAATCAATATATATCATACTCTTTGACTTAGGATAATAGCATCACAGATATATCTGGAAGGAGTCTCAGTCCAACCTCCTCTTTCTATAGATGAAGAAATAGAGGCCTCGAAAGGAAGTGACTTGACTAAAGACATACAAATGATGAGCTGTAGAAACCAGATAGTAATCCAGGGCCTCTCATTTCAGTCCTTTCACTCTTTCCACACTAGTTGCCTAAAGGCAAGGGTCTGCTGGTGTTGGATATGAATTCACAGGACCTGGACTTTTGCCTCCAAGTTCAGTGCCCCATCCACTAGTTCTGCTGCCCCTCTTGCTTGTGATACTTAACTCCTCAAAAGTCTCACTGCATTAGAATGTGAGTTTCTTACAGTCAAGGACTGTGTTTTGATTTTTTTTTAATCTTCAGTGCTTACCAGTAAACACCTAATTAATACTTAGAAAATAGTTGTTGATTGACTTTACAAAGATAACAAATTTAGGAATGATTGTCATATCAGTAACAAGCTCTTTCATATTGGAATATAATCTGTTTTCTTTCTTTCTCCTCCTCTTCCCCCTCATCATTTTCTTCCTCTTATTATTCCTGTTCTCCTTTTGCTCTTCCTTTTTTCTTCTCTTTCTTCATCTATTTCCCAAATTCCATGACCTCCTCACTTGACTAGTTTCACGTGACCAGCATATGCCAGAAGTGGGATTTTAACTTCGTTATCCCTTTTATTGTCCAGATCTTTATTCACTTCACTGTACTGATAAATTATTAAGCCAAATTTAAAGAAACTCATTTTGATAATAAATGAATTAAGAATGTCCCTTCCTAAAGAGATGTAGCCAGGGAGAAGAAAAGGTCGGCATTGATGGCATACTTAAAGAGAATTTAGAAATGCTGATATTTTGGGACCTGTCAAGCTTTGCATCAGAATTTTTAGAAACTGTTCCAAATACAATGCTTTTTGTCATGTCTTTATGCAGAAGATAATATGTGTGACAAATGCTACTATATCCCTTCAGCTCCCTTTCCTAATTTTTCTAATTTACATTTTTGTTATAATAGCTAATCTAAAAAATATGATGAAGATAGAATTTTGAAATCTGTTCCAAACAAGGTTAGGCCATCTTCCAATTAAAGTGACTGGCAGGAGCTGTAATATTAGTGTGACTGGTCAAAGTCAATTTTAATGTTAAATTTTTTTTAAATTAAATTTTCCTGGAAACTGACCTTGATGACTCCAGCAAGTGAACACTGTCAAGCCATCATTGTTACAATATGACTGAGGGAGTTGGATAAGATGGGCTATGTTAAGTCTCTTTACAGTTCTAATATTCTGTGACAACACTAGGAAAACTGTAAGTTTCTCTTTATGCTTCTAATTCTTGCTCAGGTCTTGTCTATTATTACTAAATAAAGCCATCCACTATATTATTTAGGGATAATAGGAAGCTCCCCTGGGACACGGGGCAATTGAATCAGTCATTTTCTGTGTGTAGGGATATTCACCTATGAAATCAGTCACAGCTGATAGAATCTCAAAGTGGGAAAGAAGATAAGAGGTTTACTTGTCAAATCCCTCTACCCACTGTATAAATCCTTTCTACTATAACCTCAACCAATAGGTTATCCAGCATGTATCCTTCAGGGCATTTCATGTTTTCCAAATCAGATGGTTTGCAAACTCTACTCTCTTCCCATTCTTGGGAATTTGGAACACCTTCGCCTTCCTCTAGTTCCATCAAAAGCTCTGTTTATTTTCAAAAGCTCATTGACAGTGGCTCAGAAATCCCATCTTCCAGTTCTTACTGGATCACAGTATGTAGACCTAGAATGGATGTTTGAGATTAGCTGGTCCAACCCCCTCATTGTACATACGAGGAAACTGGGACCCAGAGAGGTTAAGAGTTTTGACCAAGATGATACAGGTAGTAGGCGGCCAAGCCAGGATTTGAATTTATGTCCTGTGATTCCAAACTCAGTACTCTTCACTGTATCATATCTGGTAACTTGTACTCAGCAAGTGATGTTGGTGCTGGATTATCATGGGCCTTCTTGCTGTCTCCTTTTGATTGAATTTCACTTTTCTGTTACCTTCAGATAGCAACTTGAAACTAGTCTGTAAGCAGGAATTGTCTTTACTTTTATCTATATTATTTCCCACTGTTATCCCAGTGCCTGGACCATAGCAGGAGTTTAATAAAAAAGCTTTTGAATGAAAGGATGGATTGGAGCCTAGGAAGATTCTACTTCATTTAGAAGTCAAGGTGAATAAAAGTGAAGATGCTTTGAGGTCTTCTTCTGTCATGCCAGTTTAGGGAAGGAGGGGTTTGAGTCTGAAGCTTACAAGGAAAGAGGAGAGAGAGACATGCTACTCCTAACATCCTAGGTTCTCATATTTAGAACTGCCAGTAAAGGGAAAGAGATCTTTGAACAAAGACTGACATAACACAGGCTTGGCAAACCATGTCTACTCACTAGAGAGAAATTGAAGAAACATCTGAGGACAAAACATGGCAGAAGAGGGACAGTCAGCATGGATGAAGGAATTGAATAAGAAAGGCCTGGTTTCCCATTTGTTAGGAGTGGGATTCATTAAAACCAATGTAAGAATATATACATATATCATCAGCTCTCTGTTATTCTGACACCTAGGGAGAAAAAAGTGAGACTAGAGAGCCAAAGGTCAATGCTGTTACATATATGTTTCTGACACATGTACTTGACTAGGAGCCTGAGGACCAAATTTCAAATCAGATTTCCTCTCTGCATTTCTTATTCAAATCCCCACCCAAAATAGCTAGCATTTATATATCTCTTTAAGATTTATAAAGTGCTTTATATATGTTATTTTAATTGATCCTCACATCTATACATTTTATAGATGGGGAAACTGAAGCTCAGGGTTAAGTGACTGACCCAGGGTCACACAGCTAGTAAGTGTCTGAGGCAGAATTTAAATTAGGTCTTCCTGACTACAAGTTCAGAGATCTAAAAAGTGTGACGCTTGGCTTCCTCTATTTTTTGTTTTTGTTTGGTGCGGGGGAGGTAGAAAAGGGAAGTAAAATAAAACCACCATTGAAGTTCACTATTATTTCTCTACCTGGAATCGAAATGATCTAGTTCTCAACACCTACTCTAGGAGAGTGAATGTATTTCCTAGAAGTCTAGAAATGCCCAGGGTAGGGGGCAAGTGACAAATTAGATGTGTATTATGAGAGGATCAATCTAGCTATATTCTGAGAGTTTCATCAGTAGATTGACTGTAGATGAATTTTTTTGTTTGTTTTTGTCCAGAGTAGCTCATGAAAACTACTATGGCATGGAGGTGTTTCAAGATATATTGGTAAAGGGAGACCCACACAGATAAAAATACAGATTTTTGAAGAATAACCCTATTAGACTCTTTTATAGTATAATTATTATTGCAAAGAACTTGGTAGGATAGCAGGGCAAAAATAAACAACTGTTTTCCAGTCTAGCTTGGGTGTGCATGGGGCACAGACATGTAGGAGATAAATTTATGAACCACATCTGGCTTTGTGGGAGTGTAAATGCATTGAAAGGAGTTTTCACATTATAAGTCAAAAATAAAACTGGGCTCAAGGAGTGGCAGCATAAACAGAATTAAAAATTCAAAAACAATATTAAGGGAGACTGTGATTTGGATCTGAATCACTTGAACAAAGGAGTTAATGAAGACTTGAACAATTGTGATGGCAATGGTAATGAATGAAAAGGAAAGAAGCAAACAAATTGGAGAGGGAAACTAATTAGTTTTGAGTGGGAGATGTTAGTAAGCGACAATTTGAATTTTGGTGATTGTAAGAATGGTGGTACCATTAAGAAGAATACTTATTTGGGTGGGAGGAATTAAACCCTATTTAGGATATGTTGAGTTTTTACCTAAGAGAGCTGACAATAACACACTACCTCTGCTTTCCTATAGAAATATGGAAATTAATATTCGGGAACAGCCTGGGGATATTGCATATTACTCTAAGGTAAGTATTCAAGATACAACTCTACCCCATTTACTTAAATGGAAGACATCTTCCATTCCAACATCTTTTTTAATATAAGAGAAATAAAAATCTACATATGTGTATATACAAATGTTTTAGAGTGCAGCCTGTTTCCATGTAATTACATTCTCACCTGCTGTGTTTCCATTTAATATTGCTTGATTTTTGCCCTATTTCTCCGTGTCTTTTTCAAGGTCAATTCATATGCTTAATCCAATTCTCTGTACATTTGCTTGCTTCCTCCTTCTTTTCTCTCTTCAAGTCCTAGGATGAATGGCAGCTCAGGATATCTCTCTCACTGCTGACAATAATTACTGATAATAGCAAAAATTTTCACTGGCTGCTGGGATTTCAATAAGAAAATTTCACAGCTGCTTCTGGAAATCAAAGGACATTTGTTTACCCCAAATTGTTAAGTCACAGATCTTACAGTGGGCTAATGGGAGATGAAGATTCACAATATTTAGCCAAAATAACAAAGTACTTCATGAGAAGTAGCTGTGATAAGATATGATTTTTAGCAATTTGGGAGAATGAATTCTGACTTTTATGTGATTTATGAAGTGGAATGGCTTGGAGGGTTTTGAATTTGAAAAGTACCTGATCAAGATAGCCCAGCATGAATCAGAACTCATTAAGCATGTTTCTTTTTTTTTTTCAGTTTCTTTCTTGTTACTCTTATGAAAGGATGGGAAAAGTAACAGGTGGGTAACACCGTCTTTATTATTAATTGTATTTTCTATTTTCAGCACTGTAAGCCAAAGCCTGCTACCACATG
>WOXC01004440.1:90000-348542 GCA_011680675.1 Gymnobelideus leadbeateri
TGTTACAAATTATCATAATGTGGTAGAAAAAAAATTAGATTTAGATGATGAAGACAAACTATGTATTGTGGAAGAAGAAAGTGATGCAGAGGGTTGTGTTGCTAGTGGGCCAGAAGATGATTAGTCAACAGACAGTTTTACCAGAAAACCACTAAAAGGAAAGGAGTACTAACAGTTGCTGGAAAGATGGCAGAAAGGAAAGAAAAGAAATCTTGGGGCCTAAAGCACAGGCAGATGAAGGTGGGTATGCAGTAAAAGGGGATGAATGTGAATGATGCAGAAAATGAACAAAACTATGATCTTAATGTTGAAGAACCTGCAACAAGAAGATATATCTGCTGTCTACTCTAAAGCAACTGAGGAAGACCAAAGACAAGCCACCCCCAAAGCTAGTAATCATGATGAAAATAGAACATCAAATGTATTTTCTGTTTCTTACCTGCCCATATTTTAACTGAGGCTTCAAATGCTTTACCTCCCTAAAGAACACATTAAATATCACAATGAAAAAATTGAGGACCAAAAGAATAATAAAATTTTTTCACCTCTTCCTGGAATTCTCATTGAGCTTCTTTCCAATTTGCAGTTTTCTTTGATGCTTTGCTTATAGCTGCTTTGAGGTAGCTTTCTTCTAAGTTTGTCTTGATCTTCACTGTCACCCTAGTAGACTTTAATGGCTGTGTTCTCTTCTTTTCATGCTCATTTTTCTAGTCTATTTCTTGATTTTGAATTTTGTTTAAAAGTTAGAAAGTTGGAATCTATTCCTGGGGCAGTAGTTGGGGAGCATTTTCTGAAGAATCATGTTTTTTTCTCACTACTGATTTCAAAGCTAGATGGGGAGTGTGTGTGTGTGTGTGTGTGTGTGTGTGTGTGTGTGTGTGTGTAAATTTTCATTGATTTCAAGGTGGTATAATCCAGGGAGAGGTATGATCATTGCTTTTGTGGTCCACACTCTGGTCCTTACCCAGAAACATCCTCTCATTTCTTTTTTTTTTTTTTTGTATTTTTATTTATTTTGTTAAACATTTTCCAATAACATTTTAATATGGTTTGGGCTGTGTGACTGCCACCTCTTATCTAAATCCTCTCATACTCAAGCAAGAATCCCCTCACCTTAACAAGGGCTGACATTTTTATGGAGCTTTAATGTTTGGTAAAGCACTTTTCAAACCTCTCATTATGTCATCCCTATTATAACACTAGGAGGAAGCCAAGGCTCAGCGAGGCCCAGAGTGGCCCATTTCTGCAGGGTCAATCATCCACACTGACCTGTGGATGAGAGAGCAGGTCTGCTCACTTCTTACAGCCCGAGGCCGTGAGGCCCTAGGAGCCCCAGCTCCCTAGGGGCTGAGGGCAGGAGGGCTTCTCCTCACCCCCGTACTGGGGGGCTGCCAGCTGCCCTCTCCGCCCGACAAGCAGAGCAGGGGCAGGCGATGGCAATTTTGAGCATGGCCCTGCCCTTTGTGCAGCATAGCCTGAAGGGACCTGTAACTTCCTTTGGGCCAGGTTCTGTTGTGGTCTCCGACTTCAGCGCTCCCAGTGCCCCCCAAGTCCTAGCAAGGCCGCAGCAGCGGTCGCTAACGTCCCTAAGCTCCCCCCCCCCCACTCCCCCACCCCGTGCTGCTGCCCTTGGCCTTGGGGCCAGCCCACAGAGCTCTGCTTTGCCCCTCCGAAATGGTTTGAGGCTGGAGAAATTCTTGGGTTGGTGCTGATGCTTCAGAATCCACTGTGATGTGTTCTGTAAAGCTATTTGAAGGGGAGCTCTGGGAATGCTGGGCTGTGCCCTGCTCTCTGCCATCTTGGTTCTGCCCCTGGAATCTTCTGGTTTCTTTTATAGTATGGTCTATAAACAAGCAGGGAAAGGGAAGGAAGAGAAAGGGGGTGGGAGAGAGGAGGATGGAGGGAGCAGGGAGGGGGACGGAGAGGGAGAAAGTCTTTCCTTCCCCCAAGAGATTGCCCTTAGGGACATGATGGTTGATGATTTTCAATAGCTAAGCAGATCAACAGCTTGGCCAGGGTATTAAACTTAGTACTATTTTTGTACAGAACCTAAGAGATGTGAATTAATTTTCCCAATGAAAATTGATCAACCTGATCAAAAATATGTTTCCTTTGTGGTATCATCCTCATTTCATCCAAAGATCAAAAGTTCTCTGACACTTTCAGTTTAATTAAGGGTTTTTCTGATAGTATTATGCTGTGTATGAGAATTTTTTTAAGTCTACTTTGTTGGTCACTTGATTGATGTAATTAAAAGTGCCTCAGCCCTTCTGTGATTATGTTAATTTTGATTGAAGTTTCTTATGATTTGTGGCTACTTTTCTGTAAACCTGTTCTCCCTCTAATACAATAATCTATGCTTCTTGAAAAAAGGGTCAGTTTTTTGTTTTGTTTTGTTTTTAGTTGTTGTTGTTTGCTTATTTTTTTCTTAGTATTAGCATCACCTAATACTAAGCCTGGAATATAAAATAGGAATAGAAATTGGACCCACACTTTCTGTGCAAATTACAGTCTCAGAGATTTGACTAAATCTCTATCAAGTTGGGAGTTCCCTAGGATTGTGCAGGCAGAATGAAGCAGGTGGTTAGCACAGTGCTGGATTTGGGATTTGGACGACTTGATTTCAAAGCCCATCTCAGACACTTACTAGCTGTGTGTTCCTATGTAAGTCACTTAGCTTCTCTTAGTCTGAGTTTCCTCATCTGTAAAAGGGGATAATAATAGCACCTGCCTCCCAGTGTTGTGAGGATCAAATGATACATAATATAATGCTAACCTTAAAGCTTTATTATTATTACTATTATGTATCAGAAGAAGGATTTGAACTCAGGTTTTCTTGGATTCAAGCCTGGCTATCTATCTACTCTATCAAGTTCTCTGACCTGTATCATTATTAAATGAAAGTTTGTTCAATGAATAAAAGAATGGATTACTTTTGTGAAATGTTACAAATGAACTGTCCAGCAGACTTGCCTCTTCTGAACATATACACATTAAAAGACTGCAATGATTTAATCCCAAGTATGGATTCCCCTAAATATTTGTATTTCCCTTTGATATAAATTTTTCTATTTTATGATCCTAATGGATGCTAAGTATGGCAAATAGGAACTTTCTTTTACATGGACATATTCATCTAATGAACTGGCATAGCAATTGCTGGAAAACAAAATCACAGCAAAGTTACTGGCTCTCCTCTCCTCACATCTCTCACCCACCCAAGGGCCAAATGCTGATCTTGCTACTTTGGTGTGAGTTAAAATGCTAGAAAAACTGAGGGAAATGCCTTGTCTCATAAATTATTTGAGGAATAATGGCAAGGGGAGCAACAGAAGGGGGGGGAAACAGGAAATGCGATAGAAATCAGCACAGTGTTCCATAGATTAATCCAAACAGGCTTCCTTAATAAAGTCTTCAGGTGGAGATAAGATCAACAACATTATTTACTACCAATTCAAAATGATTTAGGAGCAGGGAGGAGGAAAAGCAAATGTTCAGGATTCACACCCTGTTGGAAGGCAGGTTATTAGATTTATCATGTAAGTAAATTGAACGGTGTCAAATGTAGCCACAGTATGATCTACTTCCAAGAGACCTAAAGATTCCTGAATGTCATTATTTCATTAGATGGTATTTAAGGCAGTCATACAGTTACTCTGTCCATGTGTTCTGGGCCAATAACTATTCATAGTAGCAGAGTAGGAAGCAGAGCTGCTTTGGTGGATTTTAATGAAAGATGAGAAATGGAATTCCATTTTAATGGGAGATGAGGCATGAAACAGTTGATGGTTTAATCCCACCTCTGACACTTAGCTTAAATGATATCAGGTAAGTCATTTAACTTTCACAGGCCTCAGTTTCTTCATCTGCAAAATTATGGTTGGCAGGGTAAAGAGTGAAGGGAAACAGTTCCACTCCTGAACAAGTTTACATGAAAATGGGAGAGAGAACCCGTATGTATGTAGGTATAGGTGGGACATTTGCAAATAATAGACAAGGTTATCTTGGATGAAAAGGCACTAGCAGGTGAGGAAATTAGGAATGACCCCCTGAAAGAAATGACACAAGGGAAATCTTGGAAAACAAAAAACCAAAGAGGGTTCCAGGAAGTTGAAGTAAGGAAAGAAAAAGTTTAGGGGATGGGGAAAGCTAGGGTAAAGGCATGGTGTCAGGAGAGATTGTGTTGTTTTTGAGGAGTAGCAAGTTGTTAAGAATGACTGGACCATAGAGGGCATAGAAGAAAGTGAAGTTTAAGTAGATTACAGAGGTTAAGAAGGGCCTAACTTTAAATACTGGAAGAGTTTATATTAGATCCTGGAGGCAAAAGGGAGACCTTTAAATTTATTGAGTAGGGGACATATTCAGATTCTCAATTTGGGGAAAAATCCACCCCAATACTTTGGCAGGTATATGGATGCTGGATTGAAGGAGGAAACAAGGGAAGGGGACCAATTAGGATGTTGTTCCAGATAAGAGACAATGTAGGTTTAATTTGTGAAAAAGGCTGTACGTATGGACATTTCTGAGAGTTGTTATAAAGGTAAAATTAAGATCTGGCAATTTGTTAGATATGTGGGGTGAGATAGTGACAAATTGCAGACTGACAGCAATCGATCCTATAAACCATATGTGTTCACCATGAGGGGGTTGAAATAGGTGCTGTGGAGAGGTCAGAACCTGATCAGATATCAAAGACACCAAGGTCATCCACTTTGTCCTTGGCAATCATCATTTGTCCTGAATTCTGTCTTGCCACTGGATTTTGATGATACTGGAAGAGAGAATGAGGCTGACAACTTTTCACAACTCTACCTCACTTAAACCTAATTCACAAACAAGGCAAGATATCATTTGTGATGTCATTGGTCCTCTTCAGAAACAAAGGATGAACAACAACATGTTCGAACGCAGCTTCCAGATCCCATTATATCATTATGGGAAACAGCAAACTTGACATGATTTGGAAGTCACAGAAAGGAAAAAAATAACTAATGGTCCTTTCAAATATTAAACATAATGAATTGTCTGATATATAACAGAAAAGACATGCTAAAATTGTACATCTAATTACATGGTTTTCTGGGTGAGCTGCCTCAGTTGAGAACATTGTGTAAATGAGCTGGCATGGATTTACCTGGCACTAGGTGAATTGATTTCAGAGTTGGCACTTCAGCTGTTAGCTGTTCCTTACCAGAATTTGCTGCAAATAATATTTTAAATTGTGCCCATTGTACAAATTAGCGTGAGCCTGTGGACCCTGCAAAATTATGTGGGTCAAAAGGAAGTAAGGCTGCAGGCAAGAATTTTAATATTTTCCTACTGGGACCTCTGTGTCTTCTTATTGGTGTATGTATGCCCTTCATTGGCAGCTAGGTGGCAAAGTACATGGACTTGGAATCAGAAGTAACTGAGTTCCTATCTTATCTCAGACACTTCCTATCTTTGTGACCCTGGGCAAATCGCTTAATCTTTATTTGACTCAGTTTCCTTATCTATAAAATGGGACTAAAAATAGAACCCACCTCCTAGGGTTTTGAGGATCAGATGAGATAATAATTATAAAGCACTTAGCATAGTGTTTAACAGAGTAAGTGTGATATAAGTGTTAGATATTATTATTTGTGATCATCATTAAGTCATTTAGATTCTCTCATCCATAAAGTAGGGGTGATGATAATAGCACTTTCCTCATAGGATTGTAGTAAGGGAGAAAAGGAAATACTTTTTCCCCCTTTTTTTGTCTTTATTGATTTGCTTGTTTACTTTTAGTTCACAAGATTCAATTTCACTTTCCCTTGAGTTTCAAATTTTCTCTCTCTCCTCCCTCTGCCCCCCTCCCTTCCGCCCCTGGCCGCCATGGGGGCATGCAATCAAGTATATGATCTGCAAGTACTTTCACATTAGATATTAGTCAGGTTGTAAAGAAGGATTGTAACTGATGGAATGAACAATGGGAAAGAGGAAACAAAACCAAACAACAAGAAGAAAGAGAGCAGGTAGTTTGCTTCAATCTGCATTCAAACTCTGTTCTTTCTAGTTCTTTCTCTGAATATAGACATCTCCTTCAGTCATGGGTCTTATGGAGTTGTCTCATAATCCTGAGTTGCTGAGAAGAGTCCAGTCTATCAAAGTTGATTGTCACACATATGTTGTATCTGTAATTTTGTACAAATTTCTCCTAGTTCTGCTCTTCTCACTCCGCATCAGTTTGTATAAGTCTCTCCAGAAAAATATGAAGTCTGTCTTCTCCTCATTTCTTTTTTTTGCTTTTTGGAGGGCTATTGGGGTTAAGTAACTTGCCCAAGGTCACACGGCTAGGTTTTTGTTTGTGTGTGCATTAAGTGTCTGAGGCCGGATCCGAACTCAGGTCCTTCTGATTCCAGGGCCGACGCTCTACTCACTGCGCCACCTAGCCGCCCCGCTCCTCATTTCTTATAGCACAACAATATTCCATTACATGCATATACCACAACTTGTTTAGCCATTCCCCAATTGATGGGCATCCCCTTAATTTCCAATTCTTTGCCACAACAAAAAGAGCTGCAATAAATATTTTGTACATATGGGTCTTCCTCCCACTTCTTGTAATCTCTTTGGGATATAACCCTAGAAGTGGTATTGCTGGGTCAAAGGGTATGAAATTATTTATAGCCCTTTGCGCATAGTTCCAGATTGCTCTCCAGAATGGTTGAACCAGTTCACAACTCCACCAACAATGCATTAATGTTCCAATTTTTCCACATCCTCTCCAGCATTTGTCATTTTCCTGTTTTGTCATCTTAGCCAATCTGACTGGTGAGATGTGGTACTCAGAGTTGTTTTGATTTGCATTTCTCTAATCAATAGTGATTTAGAACATTTTTCATATGCTTATAGATATCTTTAATTTCTACCATGAAAATTGCTTGTTAGGAAATGTTTTTTTGAAGCACATTGCAAATCTTAGAGTCCTACATAAATGTCAGTTATTATGGCGGCCTTCAGTCCCTCCTTCTCACCCTATGGGATTCCTTCTGCTGACTTTCAGTATGTCCTCTACAGAGGATCTATTCAATTACCTGGAGGCCTTTTTTGGTATATTTTAATTATTTCTTTCTTTCTTTCTTTCTTTCTTTCTTTCTTTCTTTCTTTCTTTCTTTCTTTCTTTCTTTCTTTTTTTTGCAGGGCAATTGGTGTTAAGTAACTTGCCCAGGGTCACACAGGTAGGTTTTTTTTATTTGTTTGTGCATTAAGTGTCTGAGGTCGGATCTGAACTCAGGTCCTTCTGACTCCAGGGCCAACACTCTACTCACTGCTCCACCTAACTGCCCCCATATTTTAATTATTTCTTGAATACCAGAGCATCACTCAGGCTGTCTACCAAACTTTCAACAGAAATTAAAAATGTGATATCATCACTATCATCATCTTCGTGGTCATCATCATCTTATTTGCATTCTTATCACTTGATAGATGACCTAGATTACAGGGGAGGGTAATCTGTGGCCCTCTAGGGAGCCTTAAATTCAACCCTTTGACTGTATCCAAACTTCACAGAACAAAAATTTGGATTTCAGTCCAAGGGCCACACTTGAGGACCTAGCAGGCACATTTGGCTTTGAGGCCATGGGTTCCCCATCCCTGGCATAGAACAAAATAAATGCAACAATTTTTTCATTTATTTTCATAGTAATAATAATAATCATGAATAATGATAACATATTATAATATATATCATTTTAAGGTTTTCAAAGTCCTTTACATAAATTAGCTTAATATATACCAAGCTTCTCAGGCCTCATGAACATTCTTGGTAATATGAGAATGAATACAAAATATTTGGAGATAGAAGGGTTTGACAATCTTAATGGGTATTTCCCTGTCTTTGACATCCAGATAAATGATAGTGATTTTTCTACCCTCTATTCAAATCTCTATGGGGAATCTGAGTCATGAAAGAAGCCAAAAAGATAAATGCCAGAAGAAAGTCTTTATTCTCATAAAAAAAGCTTTTTGAGAGAGGTGAGTGTGGGACTTAATCCTAAACAGTGAGCACTGAACCACAAAAACAAGTTAGCAAGGAGAAAGCAGCTTCTTCCATGCCCATCTCATTCTATTCTGGGAATGTTTTGGAAAGGGTTGTTTGATATTTTTCACAAAAATGGGGTTTATAAGATGATATGATCAGAGCTTTAGGGATAGAAGAAGTGTTGAACATTTTTATAAATTCATATGAATAATAACAGTAACAATAACAGCTACAATGACCACTATAACAATAAAAATAATAATAACCATTTTGCAAATATATTCCTCATAATAATCCACAAGGGACTAAAGGTAAACAAATATTATTTCCATTTTTAGAGGTAGAAGCTCAGAAAGATTAAACCCTTATCCCAGGTCTTTCAAGTCAAGATGAGGTCTCTTCTCACCACAAAGCAATATTGACCAGCACTGCAGAAGCAGTTTTACGTTCCCCAGGAGAGGACACTTCCTTGGATGCATTACTGGATGACCGTTTGTTGGTTGTATCATATCAGAGATTCCAGTTCAGATATGATTTGGAATGAATTGAGGTCCTTTTCAATTCTGAGATTCTATGATTCTATGATTTTGTGAGAGAAAGTCCAGAACCTCTATATGTTTCTTTGTAACTGAGAGAAAGCATAATGTAGCGTATGGTACTCGATATCAGTCCAAAGAGCCTGCTTCATTCTAATCTAGGCTCTACCCCTCTGTGATCCTGTAATGGTCATTTAATCTTTATGAGCATTAGTTTTTGCATTATAAAATAGGGTTAATACTGCTTGTAGTTACTACTTCTTAGGGTTGTTGAGAGGAATCAAATTCAATTCAATTATTATTTCTCACGTACCTACTATATGCAAAACTGTACTAGGTGGTTGGAGATACTAAGACAAAAACAAACAATTTGTCCCTGACCTCTAATAGTATTTTTCCCCTGGATAATAGAGGTAAATTGCTTAATGCCTCTTAAAATTATTATGAAAATGACTATTGGTGCTGATTTTCAGATATTTGGTGAGGGTGGGGGGGAGTCAGGTGGATTTCAGGCATCTGAACAATTCTTCTATATATAGCTGGATTTGAAGATACCTTTCCTTAAGACCTTATAAGTAATAACAAATTAACTTCAGAAATATAGGTTAATTCTGAGGTGTGCTGTTCAATGTTTAACAATTGACTCTCTGACAATAAATGTAAAGTGACACATTTTTAAGTTTCATCTTCATTATTGACATTTTCTCCATCACTTTCTTAAGTCTATACAGTCAACAAAACAGTAAATGGATGCTTGTAATGGTAAGGGAATTTGAAGATCTTCTCTGTCCCTTAATGGGCCTCACTTGGAGCCCAACAAGAGAAGCTTGCTTAGGGGAGGCTTGTTTTCCAGGAAGGCCCACTTTTTGTTACTTTGTAATTAGGCAGTGGGTAATGAAGGTTGTGATGTTCTCTGACCCTGGAGAAGGCTAGATATACTCCCTGAGGTGAGGTTTTGCTTTGGGGCTCAATTACGGGAAAAGCGGTGTGACACTGGCTTTGAAAACCCAGATGTCTGTGTTTCTTTTAATGGTAACTAACACTATATGTATGTAATGGTCAAACAGCTAGAAGTCCTGTCTTGAATTGTGTTATTTTCTGTCTTTATTTTTTGTCTGCTTGTAATTTGTTTGTATTTTCTGAAGTTGAGTACTGACTTTTCCCCCTGCACTAAGTGAATGATATCTATCTATCTATCTATTTATCTATCTACATATCTATCTATGTTTGATTAAAATAAGATTGTTAACCCCTTTTGAGTTGCTTTCCTTTAGAAAAGCAGATCAAAGAACCTGTGCTAGCAGCCATCCTGGGTATACTAGGGTGCTTGCTGCTACAATGCTCACATTGCAGATTTAACAATGGGCTGGATTTGAGCTGACTCTAGCACAGGATCCCTTCTAACTAAGCATGTGACACATCCTGCCCTTTGTCATATCTACAGACACATTCTTCTTTAGGAAACTGAAATGACTGTTTGAGATCACTTCTTTATACGATTTCAAAGTGGATTCAGGGGGGTGAAATATGGAATGCGGGAAAGCATTTCCTTACACCCAGCATCAAGCTCAAATGTATTCTCTCTTAGAGACTTCTTGAACTTAGAATATCCTAGTTGCTTTCATGTTGCAACTATTAGAATATATTCTTCTTTTTTAAATTTTTTGAAGGGGGGAAGGCAGGGCAATTGGGGTTACATGACTTGCCCAAGGCCACACGGCTAGTAAGTGTTAAGTGTCTGAGACCAGATTTAAACTCAGGTTCTCCTGACTCCAGGGTCAGTATTCTATTCATTGTGACACCTCGCTGCCCCCGAGAATATATTCTTCTTGAGGGCAGGCACTGTTTTTGCCATTCTTTATATCCTTGGAGCTTTGCCAGTGCCTGAAACAGAGTTTGAACTTATAAAAATACTTGTTGAATGAATGATGTCCTTTGGTTTCCATCTTTCTTCCTCACCTCGGTGACTTCAGGCTTCTCGTTTCACCTGTCTGACACACCCTAGTCATGTAACCATGAATGAGTCTTTTAATCTCTTAATTCACCAGATATTTAGAATGTTTCTCCTCAAGGGCAAGGACTACCTCAATTTCATCTTCATATTTCCAGTTCCTGAAATAATGTTAACATATTATAGGTGTGCAATAAAAACTTGTTGGATTGGATTGCATTGAATCAAGACTACAAAAATAGAGGCCAAAGATGAGTTGAATGGGTAGAAGAAGTTTCTTTACTTGTTGCTTCCTACACTGATCAGTACTGGACAGAATAAAAAGACTTAGCTGTTACAGCTAGCTTTTTCAGTTACTGACTGTCTGTATAACTCAAAAGTCACTTAATTTTGGAAGTCCAGTACCTTCATCTATAAAATAAGGATAATAATGCCAAAAGCTCATATGAGATAGATGTCTGAACCTGTAACATATAATAGAAAGAACACTGGCTCTGATTTCAGAAGAATTTGTTTCCAATCCTGTTTTTGAGAGGTTACTACTTGTGTGACCTTGGGCACAAATCACTTAACCTCTTGGCCTCAATTTTCCCAGCCTTCAAATTAGGGTGTTGGACAAGCTGAAGTCTGAGAACTAGACCCACGATCCTTGCTTCATACCTTTCTGCCCTTGGAAAACTTTTTTTTTCCTCTAAAGACACAGAAGGCCTCTGATAACATTAATTTCAGGAAGCTCACAACACGCAGAGGTGGGACTGTTTTGTAAGCAAGAGCTGTTATTTTAATGGGGGAAAACCAAAGCCGAGAGCCTGAGCAGCTGCCTGGAAGGATGCTGTCTGGTGAGTCAGAGGCCAAAGCATAAACAAGACTTTTAAACTTTGTAGGCTTGTGATCCCAGCATGAATGACAACTATTATCTCAGTTACTCTGTTATGTTCAGGTTTCATTTCCTGTCACAAAGTCAACAAACAGGACTGCTTGACTCAGAATTAGCCCCAGGACCGTGCAAATCTCCAGCGTCTTTTTATGAAAAGCAAGATGGAAGCTTGTTTAATCTCCATTTTTCAAAAGTTTATGCTTTTAAATGCAGGAATGAGCATGAAAGCGTTAGAGCCCAGCTTCTCGGTTGGGGTTGGGTTTGGAGGACAGAAAAAGACTTCTGGCCTGAAAACACCACCTGAAACTTTCTCTGGTGGGAGCAACTTGCAGGGCAAAGCAGGAGGGCAGTGGCATTTCCTTAGGGGGATTCCTTGCCTATCCCAGATGCTGAGTGGTAACAAAAGCATTTAAGAAAAGGAAGAGGACTGCTGACATTTTGCCCAGATGTTGATTAACAGTTAGAAACAGGACGAATAAAAATGTTTAATCTCAACTTAAAAGAAGGAGAGTAAGTGGAAGGTAATGTGACCTTTGTGAGAGAAAAGGAAAAAGAGAATTTTGACTTTTGTATTGAAGAACATTCACCTTTATCGAAAACTAACACCCCTTCAAGGGATTCTCTTTTGACTTTCATTGTGATTAGGTTTTTTAGGGTGATTGTTCATGATGACTTTCTTTTGACATGTCTTTATAGAAAATGTTAAGATGTGGATTTTTAAAAAAGGAAATGCAATTTAGAAATTATAAGAAGTAGTGAAGTGACTATTATGATTACTTTTAAAATAGTGACTTTGAAATGCTTTGGGGTTAATAATAGCTATCATGTATACTCTAGAGCGTTTTAAGGTTTGCAGAACACTTTGCATGTATTCTCATTTGATCCTCTTAACAACCTTATGAGGCAGGTGCTACTATCACCCTGTTTTTACAGGTGAGGAAACAGAGGCTGACAGAGATTAAGTGTATTGCCCAGGGGCAAGGAATTTCTGGCTGTATTGAACTCCTCTCCCCATAGATAGAGAAATGGTGAAACTAATTTTTGGTTCCTGAATATAATGAGTATTACTGTGCTATAAGGGATGAAGAACATGATAAGTACCTAGAAGTATGGCAAGACATGAGCTCATGCAAAGCAAAGGAAATAGACCCAGAAAAATAATTTATACAATTATTATAAAATATAAAAAGTTACAAACATTAAATAATCAAACCTGAATATTACGAGATTATAAAGAAAAGCTTCATCCCAAAAAATATATGAGGAGAACTCCCTCCCTTCCCCTTGAACTCCTTTGTGGTATCCATAGGTTGGGGGTCCTGGAACATTATACATGATATGAGATTCTTTTATTTGCTATTTTTTTTTTTTTGCAGCATTGATCAGTTTTGCTGAATTTTTTTCTAGCTTCTTTTTCTTTTATTCTTTGAAAATTATTTATTTTAATGTGTCTGGGTCTCTAGGAGGTCAGAAGTAGAGAAATATAGGAGAAAATTTCAGTGATGTTAAAACAAAATAACAATAAAATCTATTTGAAAAATAGCAATGTGACTAAAGGCAAGACAAAACCTGAATGAGCCTCAGTTTCTAATTGTCAAAATAAGGATAATGTTGGCCCTAGGGTCTACATTAAAGTTATTTTGGGAGTTTTAATAGATAAAAAATGAATGTAAAGGCAAATCATTCTAAGAAAAATGAAAAAGAAACACAGATTACCTACTCCACCCACCATTCTTTAGTGCCTACAATTAATGACTTCCCCAATCCTGCTTAATGTCCTCCCATAACCTGCAGTAAATAAAAATAGAAAATCTAATCATTATTCATTGCTCTACATTTCTTCATTTAAAAAAAATGATCCTTCAAAATGTGCACTAAAAACTAATATCTATTCCCCACCTAGAGAGTCAATAGATTTTTTTGGCATAAAAAAAAAAAAGAAAACTGTGCGTTATTATTGTCCCTGAATCCACATCCTCCAACCCTAGCTTTCTCCACCTATTTTTTTCCCCATAAAGCAGATTTTCAAAGTAATGCTAATGGCTTGCAAATTTGAAATGTGATAGACTTCATTTTTTTCCTCTCAGAGTAAACTCTCTTGGATGTGGATCTCTCTCTCTCTCTCTCTCTCTCTCTCTCTCTCTCTCTCTCTCACTTTCTCTCTCTCCCCCACCCCCGCTGTCACACACACAGACACACATACACACATACCACACAATGCCTAGATATATCCTTTTAACATACAATAGTGATCCTAGGTTCTCTGATCTCTGGGTTTTCAGTACCAGAGCCCAAGGTAGGTTAATACTGATAGAGCCAAATCATCTGTGATGGCATAACTAAGATATTTCATGACCATGCTTAAAAAACACATGAACAACCATATATGATGACACATACCTGTGAACTCTGCTGCTTAGGAAGAAAAGACTGGTGGGTCATTTCAGTCAGGAAGTTCTGAACTACAGTAAGTCTGTGAAATTTTAAGCCTTCCAAAGTGAAGGTGGGGAGGTTTGTGTGTGGGGAACCAATCTGCCTAAGGATGGATAAACTGGCCCAGGTTAGAAAGAGAGAAGTCTGAGGCTTCTATGCCAATTACCAATGGGACCATGAGTAGCCCTTCTACTTCCAGCCTGGGACAGATAAAGGAGACCCAGTCTCAAAAACAGAAGTTAAACAAAAAATAAAAGAATACCTAAACAAAAGCAAAGGAAGACCTAAACAAGGTGTCTAGTTATGAATGATTCACAGCAGACGCCAGCAAAATAGTGCCTTTGCCTCAAAACCTGAGTGGAAAGAAAATGAAATTATTTTACAATAAACCCAACAATCATTTATAAAGGCTCTAACAATTGCATTGTACAGTTCTAGAAGCTGGTGATCAAAAGAGAAAAGAAGAGAAGGGTGACTTTCCTGCGGGTGTTCCCATCTCATTCCTTCCTTCCTCCTTTCTTGCCTTGGCAAGTGCTGTAGCCTCTTCCAACATCCTATCTCTCTCTTGTCTACTCCATCTTCCATACAGTTGCCAAACTGAAATTACCAAAGCTCACATCTCACCAAGTCACTCACCTTTTCAAGAAGTTCCATTGATGTCCTCTTACCTCTAGGATAAAATTCTAAAAGTCCTTTTTGGTTTTCAAAGACTTTCCCAGTGTGAGTACAAACTCTACTCCTAGGCTTATTGTATCCAGAACTGGTGTATTTGCTGTTTCTAACATGGTATTATGTCTCCTACCTCTGTGCCATAGCATAGACTCTCCACCCTACCTGCAAAGTTTTACCTCCTGGGCTCTATCTCATGGAAATTTGGCTTTCTTCAAGGTTTAATTCAAGAGTCAATTCTGAGAAGCTTATCCTGATCCTCTCAGTAGCTAATACCTTTTCCCCAGAAATTACTATGTATCTACTATGCGAAAGTTTTATGTTTAATTTTGTTACATTATTTTCCCCCTGGCAAATAGAAACTCCTTGAGGGCAGGGACAGTTATAATTTCATCTTTAATTCCCAGTGTCTATCCAGTAACTGTCATATAGTTGGCACTTAATAAATGATTGTTGAATGAATGAATGAATGACAAGTTGGGAACCTCAGTAAGTCAAGTCAATGAATTCATCACAACAGAAAGAACTCTGAATTTGGAGTCAAAGAATCAAGATTCCCATGCCAGTTTTGATACTGATGATTTGGGTGACCTTGGGGATGCTCTGGTTTACATTACTCCTCCACAGAAGGAAAAGATCGAATTTCACTAAATGGTTTCTAATGTCCTTCCTAATTCTAGATCTTGGGCCCCATTTTAATAATAGGTAATATGTATATAGAGCTTTAGGTTATGTAAGGCAATTGATCCATATTACCATTAGTAAACTCCTTGAGAGTGGGGATTCTTTCATTCTTTATATTTGCAGCCCCAGGGCCTAGCATATAGCATATTATCTCATTTACTCCGTACCACAATCCTGTGAAAAAATTAATATTAATATTTCTATTATACAGATAAGGATTAAGTAAGGTTAGGAGACTTACCCTCTCTCAGGATGTCCAACATCACAGGACAAGTAGGAATATGAGGAAAGATTTGAACTTTGGATTTCCTGACTACAAGTCCTTAACTCTATCTCTCCACCCTAATGAATTCCCTCTGAGGTTCCTTTCTATTATTATTTGCTTATTCTTGTTGCCTGGATTTGAATACAAACTTGCTGAGGGTGGGGAAAATGTTTTTTGTCTTTCATTTTGTCCCCAGCCCTTAGCACAGTGCTTGGCATATAATAAGTGCTATACTTGTACCACCCAGTTACTTCAGCTGTTATATCTATTCCTTTGACAAATGAAAATGGCTACACCTTCCATAGGGAGAAATAATCAAAGACTCAGAGATCTATAAGCTCATAAATTTGTGCAGGTAGATCTTCTGTCCTGATCAGTCAGCCAACAAGGAGTTGCTATGGTTCAGACACTGTACTTAGTTCTAACCACCCTAATACATAGATGCACGAACACAAAATAATTTCAGTAGGGAAGGCACCCTAACTAGGCAAGTCTACAAGGAGGAGGTGCCCATGATCTAGACCTTGAAGAAGGTGAAGGCAGATTTGGAGAAGACAATATGAAGAGAGTGAAAGAAAAGGAAAGAAGAGACAGGGACAGAGAGATGGAATCTGGGAAGGCAAATACAAATAAGCTAAGTGCTCCTTCTCTTCAAAGAGCTTATATTTTTACAACAGAAGACAACACTTAAGTGATTTTGGAAAGCGGAGAAAGAAAAAAGAAAGATAGCAGTAACTTTCTATAGAAATGTCCAAGGAGTGATATGGAGGCCTGGTTCTACCCAAGATAGGGCCTAATATCTCATCAATAAGAGGCCTATAGGTTCTTGGTATAGAGGCCAAGTTTCTGCTCAAAGAGTGGTGAAAATGAAGAAGCTAGCTAGACTGCAGATGGAACAATATGAAAGTGATTCAATCAATCAACAGAGGGCGGCTAGGTGGCGCAGTGAGTAGAGCGTCAGCCCTGGAGTCAGAAGGACCTGAGTTCAGATCTGGCCTCAGACACTTAACACACAGAAACAAAAAAACCTAGCCATGTGACCTTAGGCAAGTTACTTAACCCCAATTGCCCTCCGAATAGCAAAAAAAAAAATAAATAAATAAAAAATCAATCAACAAAGATATGTTAAGCACCTACTATGTACCAGATACCATAGTAGATGTTGAGGATACAATGACAAAAAAGAAATGGGCCTACTTCTCAAAGAGCCTTCATTTATTTATTCATTCATTCATTTGTTTGCTTGTTCATTTTATTTATTTATTCATTCATTTATTCATTTATTTGTTTATTAACACAGTTTTGTATTCAGATTCTCTCCTTCCTATCTTTCTCCCTCTCCCCCCCCCATAGATGAGGAAGGAAGAAAAACATAACAAACATGTATTGTCAAGCAAAACAAATTCCCACTTTATAAGACCAGGATTTATAGGCCTACAATCCATTCCAATGAGGAAATAAATCTTCCTTCCAAGGAGCATCAGTTTTACAGCAACTAGTCTGGTCCCTTTTTTTGGCACAGGTATTTGTGTTAGGTTATTCAATATACTCCTGGGTCCCCAAGAATATACCAGAAGGTGGCTTTCTGACCTGAAATTTGAAGAGCTTAGAATTATTTGTCTGCTCATGAGGGTGAAGTGCTTACCATTCTTGTTTCCTTTTTCTCCCTCAGTTTCCCTACTTCTCTCCAACCTCTGCCTCACTCCTGCTCTTTTCTTGGATTTACTTCTCAGCAAGAAGGGCTTTTACATGTGAGGATGGATTGGATGGGCTAACATTGTTCTCCCCCAGCTCCCAATGAAGCCAACTCCCCTGTTCCAATTTGTGCATTTTAGCTGTCATACCAATAAATGGACCATGTATGCTATTGGATTAAGGGAGAAGAGAGAAAAATGGATCTTGAGGATAAACTTTGTTTTGAAAACCTGAAGGGGAGAGAAAATAGTCTAAGGAAATATAGAATCAATATATGACTTACACTTGTGAGGTGGAGAGGATTTGATGGGAGTTGGGGGTGGGGATGGTAGGAGGAGGGAAAAAGGGGAATGGTGACATATACTTTTGTTTCTCTAGGACAAGTATTGATCCTCGTGTTATTAAATTTCTATTTAATTTTCATTTTATTATAACCCAAAAAATTCTATTTAATTTTAGAATTTAAATCCTACAATTATCAAATGTTTGAGTTTAGAATATAGTATTCATTTTGACTTAGGGAAATTGAGGTTCAGCTCTTGATTGCAATATTTACTAACTGCATGACCATGAGCAAGATATTAAACCTTTCTTGCCTCAGTTTCCTTATCTGTAAAATGAAAATAATAATTTCTATATAGAGAGGAGACTATAGTGGATAGAGCATAGACAGAATAAGAAATATCAAGATTCAAATCCCATCTCTGCCACATATGTGAACCTGAGCAACTCACTTAATTTTTCTTTTTTATAATTAAATTTATTTTTCACTTGATGAGCATTCATTTTGTTTTTCTTATCCTTCCTTCCTCCTCATTCCCAACTGGAAAAAGAAAAGCAAAACTTTTATAATAAATATGCAGAGCTAAGAAAAATAAACTCCCACATTGGTCATGTACTAAAAATGTGAGTCTCATTCTTTATGTTTGCTCCATCATCTCTCTTTCATGAGGTAGGTAGATGCCTTCATATCAGTCCTCTGGAATCCTAGTTGAAATTGTTCAGAGTGCTTCTCTTTCAAAGTTATTTATTTTTACCATGTTGTTCTTCTTGTTCTGCCCACTTAACTGCATCAGTTCATAGAAGTCTTTCTAGGTTTTTCTCTATTTCTTTCTTCATTTCTTATAGCACAAGTCACTTAACCTTTCTAAGATGTGTAGCACAGGCATTCCATAGAGCATGCATAGAGCTAGTCTTTCTTTCTTCTGATCAACATGAGAGCTTTAGGACTTGTTTCTGGGCAAGAGAGGCTTGTGATGGAGGTGAAAGAGTCCCCTAACTGACTGCTGAGTGGAGGAGCTGATGACAGTGGATATAGAAAAGGAATCGATCCCTCCCTCCATCGCTGACTTTCATTCTGATTTCCAGCTGTGCAAAACAATTTTCAAACTGCTCTTGAAAGTTAAAAAGGACATGAGAGTGGGAGATGCGTCCATTCCATCACTCTGACCTTCATTTAACTATGAACATATGGCATCTAAAGCACATGTCCCACCTCTGCTTTTGCATCACCCTTTTCTGTTTGCTTGCTTGAGCAGAAAAAGATGCTCAGGCTTTGAGATAACCTTTGAGTTCAAAAGGTCCAGAGGTTTGCCGCATCAGTGTCTCTCAGAATGGTAGTGGTAGCAATCTCTGGATGTGGTTTGTTTCAGAAACGGCCAAAGCAGTCAGTTGCAGAGAAAGCTAAAACAGAGTTCAAAGGAGGCTCAGGTTTGGAGTAGACTAATAATGCAGAGCAAAGAGAAAAAATGCCTAATTAACATTTAGGCACACTGCTTTAAGTCCCAATGAAGTGTAAGTACCGTGGATTGTAACATGGGTTATAAATTAGGTTATTGAATCCTGTTTTAAGTTTGTGTTTTTCAAAGCACAGTTTGATACCTTGTGTTTAATAGGAATGGGTTACCTTGGCCATTCCTGATTCCTACTGAACCCTGAGTGCGTCTTTTTCTCTCCAGTTCAGGGAGACTTAGACTTGAGCTATATAACTTAAGACTTATTTTTTTTCTAGGGCCTGGTGCCAAGGAAACTCATGAATCAGAGGGAGAAAGGGAAGTCTAGTAGCTTGAAGTAGAGGCAGGTCCCCTCCCCCCAAAGTCCAAGCTGCTCCATGCCAACTCCTGGCTCCAGAATAGGGAATGGAGTACTCAGTATCTTTTTTTCCTAGAGATCCAGCCACAGTTCTGTGACGGCAGGAGACAGTGTTGTAATAGCAGAGGGTACATGAGAGGAAGCTTCTCAAGAGGAGCTCCTCACATTTGTGAATTCACTAGTCCTAGGTTTGTTTCTATGTGATGTTAGCAAAGTCCCTCATTCTACAGATGAGGCAACTGAGGCAAGGGGAGGTTAAATGACTTGCCTAAGGTCAGTTCAATAGTAAATATCCAAAAGTGAGATTTGAACTAGGATCTTCTGGCCATGAAGCAATGGGAACAAAAGGAGGACCTTTATTATTGCATAGTCTGCCACAGAGTAAGCACTTAAAATTGTTTGTTGACTGAATGATTGATTTGTGTGGAGGAAGCTTGGAAAGGTAGGTTACATACATATTATAGAGGACCTACAGGGTCAAGCCAAGAGATTTGCATTTTATCCTGTAGTTATCCTCAAGGTTTTGGAACAAAGTGAATGATAGCATCAGAACTGTGTCTAAAGAAGGTTAATTTGGCACCACTCTAAAAGATTGAAGTGGGGGGAAGGGATGAGGGAGGGAGGGAGGGAAAGGAAGAGGGGAGGAGGAGGAAGAGGAAAGAGGAAACAGTTGAAGGTCAGTACAATATTCAGATAATCAGCTTTTTTTGACATGTAAGGCTTTCTCATCAGCACATTTGTTTTATTTTATTAACATTCTATTCTCTTTGCTCCCAGTGTTTTTCTCTGACGATTGCTTCTTTCAAGACCAGGCTAAAGATTTGTCTTGTTTATGAAGTCCTTCTTGGCTACTCCCATACTATTCTGGTCCTCGCTTTGTACATGGTTAGAACTACCCCTTTTGCTTAAGGTTCACTTAGGAAATGTCTGGATAATGACCACTGTGAAATACAGTAAAGTGGAGTCCCATGACCTCACTGCACTGAAATATATGGCAAACACACATTGGTTGATAGGTCCCACCTTTACTTTGCTTTAGTCTTATCTATTGTTGTTTCTAGTATGAATGCACTGGATATTTTCTTAATACTTGACAATTTATGTAGCATGTCACATATAGGATAGCATCATAACTTTAGAGTGAGAAGGGATTTCAGAGGCAATCTATTCCAATTTTTTGTTTTACATACGAGGACACTGGGACCCAGGAAAGCTAAGGAATTTAGAGGCTCATAGCTCTAGAACTGGAAAGGCCCTCCCCCCAAGTCAGTACAGTTCTAAGCACACAATATGAACCTCACAAGTAATTAATATGTTGTACAAATATCCCCAAGTGATGGAGAATTCTGTACAAAAGGAATACAGAATAACTCTATAATATAGCAGAGTTCCACAGTTCAAAAGAAACTAATTTTCCCAGGTAAGAATTTTTATAAAAATTGGAATTGAGTTCAAAGAATTCAATGTGGCTTAAGGTTTTCCATATCCCATTAGTCTGTGAGTTCTTTGAAAGGAGAGGCTATTTAAAATTTTTTTCTTTTTATTCCTAGAGCTTAGCAAAGTGTCTGTTACATAGTAGATGTTGAATAAATGCTAGCTGACTGACTAGTAGTCATGATTTTTCCAACAATCTAATCCATCAAGAATGAACAGAGCATCTGCTGTTATCATTGCCCTATGTTAAGTTCTTAAAATATAAAGAAAACATGCTGTCCTTTTTCCAGAAATAAATTCCTGCTTTCAAAGAGGGATTAAAAAAAAACCTTATTCATCATTATTGTGAGAAATGAAAGGGCAGATAATATCTTTTTTTTTTTTAAAGCAATTGGGGTTAAGTAACTTGCTCAAGGTTACACGGCTAGTCATTATTTATGCGTGGGTGCTCATTTTCTGAGGCCGGATCTGATCTCGGGTCATCCCAACTCCGAGGCCGGCGCTCTTACTCACTACGCCACCTAGCCACCCCTTTAGGGCAATTGGGGTTAAGTAACTTGCCCAAGGTTACACGGCTAGGTTTTTGTTTGTGTGGATTAAGTGTCGGAGGCCGGCTCTGAACTCAGGTCCTTCTGACTCCAGGGCCGGCACGCTCTATTCACTGCGCCACCTAGCCGCCCCTCAGATAATATCTTTTGTTGGGATAAGCAGGTGAAAGGAGACCACCTCTGCCTCTTAGAATCCCTACCTTGTTTTAGAACTCGGATCAAAGTCTCCCTCCAACAGGAGAGCTTTCTCAACCCCCCCCCCCATAGCAACTGCTCCCATCTATATCCATTATTCACATTAACTCCATGTGTATTTTATATTTATATCTTTCTGTACATGTTGCTTCCCCGTTTCATTATAAAAATTGCAAGCATCTTGAGGACAGGGCTTTTTTCTTCTATATTTTTGTATTCCCAGGGCCTTGCATGGTGTCTGGCATGTGGTCATCCTGTTTTCTGCTTTCTAGGTATCCTTTGCACATCTAAATGCATATGCATGAATGTGTTCAAATGCACACATATACTATCTCCCCTACTTTAATGCAAACCCCCTCAGATAGGGGCTGTCTCATATTTGTATCACTAACATTTGTCATATCTTTAGCTCATTTCCCTTTTACATATGCATTTCTCTGTTATAGACATAAAGACACAGGCATGTACATAGTTAATTCTTATCAGTTGACTGAAAGTAGAAGTATACAATGTAAATGGAAATAAGAACATTGACAAAACAATGGAAAATAAATGCTAACAAAGAATAATGATAAAAATTAACCCCTGTAAAGACATGGAAAAAAGGAGTCTTCTTCCACTTTTCCTGCCTCCGTTACTTCCAACCCCCCAGTGCAACCCTTTTGCTCTCTTTTGGATGTGTGGGACTATGGATATGGGACACTACACCTAATGTAAGAATTTTTCATATGTTGTTTAGTTTTGCTTAGCTATCTTTTTGACCCCACCTTTTATTTTATTATGTTATAAAGAATTATTTTTATACATTGGGAATGTGGATGATGTAGATGTTGTAGACCTTTTATTTTATTATTTTATTTTATTATGTTATAAAGAATTATTTTTATACATTGGGAATGTGGATGATGTAGATGTTTCCAGGACTGGAAAGATATTTCCTGGAGTTTTCTTAAGAGGAGACCTCAATGACAGACATGGTCACTATTGGTCTAAGACTAAGGGTAGGAAATAGAGAGGAAGGGTTCTAGATGTCTAGAAGAGTGGTAACCCCTTAATCCTAGATAAAATCCATATATCCTAAGCAGCATTGCCTTTGGCTATGAGGGAGGCTTCTCATTTCCCACTAAACTGGCACCAGAAAGGGATCTTGGATCTCTTTAGGCTTTCAATCTTCATTTTGCAGATTCAGGGCTGAAGTAAAGCACTTTTAACAAAATCACATTTCTTTGGTTTTCTTCTGGCTAAAAACAGCACAATATCTGGCTTTTACATCAAATATCAAGAAACATGTCTTTATCCACCAGTTCTTGATCTTACAGTTAGCAATAGCTGGAACATCGATATCTCCACACAGCTTTCATTTCACAGGGCTTCTTTCTCCGAAGAAAAGTCATTCACATATACAAACATGTCAAGATTTAATTTTCACACTTGGAAAAATGACTCCCCTCTTCTTCTCTTCCCATTCGTTCTCCTTTGACTTCCAGCCTTTATGTAGCCTGACTGCTACTTGACAAGGGGGCTCTTTCTCTATCAAAATGCCAGTAAGCTGTAGAAAACTGAATTGGAGCTTGTCAACGTGTAGCCTCAGGAAACAGTGGCATGTACTAGTTGACACTGGACCTTGAGCCACATTGCTCTATGTATTTGATCTCATCTGAGGCGCAGCAAGTCACATCTGGCATTGTAGAAGACAGGAAGGAAGTACAGTAGAGAGGGTGATAACTACTAAGAGAAACAAATTAATATATTTGGCAGAAAAATTAAAAATGACAACCTCTGATCTTATTTGGAATTATATTTATTTCAAATACTCTTGCAAAGGGCTTCTTAAGACTAAGGGATTCATGGACAGGTTTTGGGTGGTCATGAACATGTGATGGGAGGAAAGTCCTTCTTTTCACTAACATTTAACTGATATTTAGCAACTTCTCCAATTATTTTTTTAAAAATGCATTATTTTGATAACCAGGTCCATAGGCATCACCAGTCTGCCAGAATCATGCAAGATATGAAAATGATTAAGAACCTATGTTTTTTTTTTTTAATAAAGCAATTGGGGTTAAGTAACTTGCTCAAGGTTACACGGCTAGTCATTTGATTTATGCGTGGGTGCTCATTTTCTGAGGCCGGATTTGATCTCGGGTCATCCAAACTCCGAGGCCAGCGCTCTTACTCACTGCGCCACCTAGTCTCCCCTTTAGGGCAATTGGGGTTAAGTAACTTGCCCAAGGTTACAGGGCTAGGTTTTTGTTTGTGCGGATTAAGTGTCGGAGGCCGGCTCTGAACTCAGGTCCTTCTGACTCCAGGGCCGGCACGCTCTATTCACTGCGCCACCTAGTCGCCCCAAGAACCTATGTTAAAGGGCATAGTTTCAGTCCCTAAATGTCATTTGGTCATAAAAATACGAGAAACTTTTTATCTAAGTCAAAACAATTCTCTTTTGGTGGGAGGAATGGGTGGGGAAGGGAGAGAATCCTATAGAATACCCAGATATAGATTCATAATAGATAGAGCATCAGAGTTGGAGTCAGGAAGACCTGAGTTTGAAATCTACCCTAGATATTTGCTAGCTGTGTGACCCTGTCCAACCTCTGTCAGTCTCAGTTTTCTTTATCTGTTATAAGAAGATAATAATAACATTTACCTCCTATAAAGTTGTTTTGAGGATCAAGGGACGTAGTCTACAGAAAGTCCATTGCAAAACTTCAAAGCACTATGTAAGTGCCATTATTATAATATTGCTATCATACTGATATTACATCAATAATAATCATTTTGTAAACCTTCAAGTATTATATAAGTGCTATTTTTATAATATAATAATTGCTATATCAACATCACATTAATTTATTATAATTTTATATAATAATACATCATTGTATGATATATTAGTACATAATATACAATAATATATAATAGTACATTAATTATTCATAATAATTCATTTAAAGAATGGTATTATTAATCTAAAAATATGATTTCCTTTTATACTTCCAAAAGTGGAGGATAAAACTTACATTGGCATTAATAATATAATAATAATTTATTATGCTTATTTCTTTTTAATCATCTGCTTTTAGAAAATATCAGTGATTATTCCTCTTAATTATCTAGGTACTAGAGATCCAAGGCTCATGTTCTTAACAGGAGTCTTCTCAATCAACCAAACACACTGAGTTCACACTGCCACATGCCTTCCTTCAGTGCTAATTTCACTGTAAGCTACTTGTAAATTGTCCAGGAATGTTTCACATAAAGGCTGCCACAGGGCTATATAATCAAATTGTATTATCTTAACTGACTGCTTACCATGGGACTACCTCTCAGTCAGTTAAGGAAATGTCTTGAAAATGTCAAGTACTAAAAGAAAACTTCTTGTCACAAACACATTCTATTAAAAAGTAACATGTGCCAGCTCCACTTAGACAGAGGAAGCAATGAGATTTCTTTTCATTTTTTTTTCTTCTCTAGATCATTTTAGACAAGTCTCTGAAACAAAATGACTAGAGCTAAGTTTTCACTCTGACAGGCCCAATCAAAAATGGTTTGAAGTGAATAACAAACAGGGAGTAAATAATGAAAGCTAGTATCCTTATCTAAAGGCACTGTTTTTTTTGGTGAGTGATGGGGTGATTGGAAAAGTGATAGGGAAACTGAACGTGAGATGGTTACTCTTTTCCAAATTCTTTAACTTAAAATCAGAATGGGCCATCCTTCTCAGTTCATGCCCTTTGGAAAGGATAATGAATTAGACACGTGTTGTAGTTACCTGTTAGATATCTCTTAATATGTGCACAGAGTTCCCATTTGGCATTTTAGTTGATCTGTGTTGCTATAGTTGAGATTCCAGAATTGACTGTTTTCACAAATAGGAAATCTCTTGAGCAAACTCAAATGGTTGTTTTCATAGTCTTAGGCCTATATGTTTCTCAGTTAGATTTTACTTGCAAGTTCACATAAGATAGAATCATAGGCTTTAGAGATCAAAAGACTGAGAATTACCCAATAAAACCTCCTTAATTTACAAAGGGGCAAAGAAAAGATATGTCTTTTCCTGGGTCACTGCTATTAAATAGCTGAGTTAATATTTGAATACAGATGCAAACTCAAAGTGCTATTTAAAAACAAATTAGTATCATTCTTGGGTTCTAAACCCAGTGCAATTTCTACTACTGAATATTGACTTTAATATTCTTTTACTGCATACTGTATCTCTCCATTACCCTATCTATTATATAGTACTGCCTTATTCAAGATCAAGATAATGTTTTTGAAATTAGTCAAATTTCCTCGAAATTAAATCTGTCCATTTAAAATTTTATAACATTCACAGGATCCCAGATTCACAGAATTTGGAATTAGAGTTTAGAATTTAGCAGCCAAATAGTCCAATCCATATGCCAAAGCAATCCTCATTATAATGCTATTCAAATGCAATCATACAGATTCTATTTGAAGACCTCCAAAGAGGTAAAATGAACCATCTATGTTCAAAGAACAACCAGCATGATTGTTCTAGGACTTGAATCTATGTCATAGAGGCATTGATTGAAGGAAAGGGAGAGGGGAATGTTTAGCCTGCAGAAGAATAAACTTGGTGCAGGATGTGACACAAGACAGCATTCTTCTGGTATTTGAAGGGCTTTCTCATAGAGACTCTGTTTGTCCACACAAAGCAGCAGTAAGAAGCATTAATAAAAGTTTCGATAAAAAAAATAATGGCCTGAAAGAAAAAGAATTTTGTGATAAGGCAAATTGAGGCTAGATTTCAGGAAATGTTTTCTAAGAAACAGGCCTAATCTAAGTGAAATGGACTGCTTCGAGAGATTATAACCTCATTGCCCTCCATTTCTCCTGCTTCTACCATACAGGATCAAAAAGAAAAAAATCTAATCCTGTTATTACATGACAGCCCTTAATATTTTTGAAGATTTGTCTTGTCTCTCCTGAGCCTTCTCTTTTTTAGGCTAAATATCTCTAGTTATTTCATTGGATCCTCATGTGGTGTGCACTCCTGGCCCTTCACTATGTGGGTTGACCCTTGCTAGGCACTTTGCAATTTATCATTGCCTTTCATAAACTCACAGGTTTAGAGCCAGAAGAGGCCTTAGAGCCAGACTAGTCCAACCCCTCATTTTAAAGATAAGGAAACCAAGGCCAAGAAAAATTAAATGATTTGTCCAGGGTCACCCAGGTGGTATCTAAGGCAGGTTTTTAATTCAAGTCTTCCTGATTCCAAATCTGGCTTCCATCTACTATGACACCTGGAGGCTGCCTTCCCAAAACAGTGGGGCCCAGAACTTGAACACATTATACCAAATGTGTTCTGACTAGGGCACAGAACAGAGAGATAGGTTTCAAGAGATAAACTAATTCTGGGCATATACTATCACCTATTACTTTCCATGAATATGATGTTTTGATTTCATATTCATAAGGTTTGTTGGATCTGCTGATCCTATATCTCCTGGATATTTTTTTTTAGGGGGAAGGGGAATGGGGAAGGTTTGACAACAGAAAAGCTATTGAGTGAGGAAAAAGGCAGCCTTTCTCTAGCTGAACTGAGGCTCTGAGCTCTACTTGTCTCAGCTGGAAGTTTCTCTTTGTGGCTCTTAGATACTGCAATTATAAAAGACAGATGCTTGGAATGATAAAATAACACACACACACACACATACATATGCACACATGGAGGGCAATGTGAATAAAAACATCTCCTTTCCATTTCAGCCCATATATCTTTAGAACAGATGAGAAAGAACAATGAAAGTCAGTACTTCATCTTCAGCATTCTAACAAAGAATAACAGAAGACACACTTTTAATGACTTCTCTATACAGTGCTTCCCAGACTAGCTAGGTGATGCTCTTGAGCTAATCCCTTCTCAAATCGTGCTGAAAGATGCTCTGCCTCATTTTGTACTGTAAGTGATTATAATCTATCCATGTACCATAGGCTTCAGAGTCCTTTTCTTCATTCTTTATTTTCAATTCTCATGTCCCCCAACTTTTATTTATTAATTTTTTTATTTTTGGTTTTCAATATTCACTTCCATAAGATTTTGAGTTCCAAATTTTCTCCCCCTCTCTCAACTCCCCATCCCCAAGATGGAGTGCAATCTGATTTAGGCTTTACATATACATTTGCATTAAACATATTTTCACATTAGCCATGTTGTAAAGAATTATGAACAATGGGAGGAACCAAGAGAAAGAAGAAACAGAGAGAGAGAGAGAGAGAGAGAGAGAGAGAGAGAGAGAGAGAGCAAATAGTATGCTTTGATCTGCATTTAGACTCCATAGATCTTTTGCTGGATGCAGATAGCATTTTCCATCATAAATCTTTTGGAGTTCTCTTAGATCCCTATATCACTGAGAAGATCTAAGACCATCAAAGTTAGTCATCAGTCCCACCACTTTTTGGTTACTGACATAATTTAGTTACTGCCACTACATAATTTGGTTACTGCCACTAATTTAAAGAAGATTCTCTAGCATATGAGTTCTTAAGCTTTTTATGTTATGGACCCATTTGGCAGTCTGGTAAATCTTATAGACTTCTCAGAATACTGTTTTTAAATGCATACATATAGCAAAATGCATAGGATTTCCAAGGAAACCAATTATGTTAAAATTTAGTTATCAAAAATAATAAAAAGTGATAAATATTTGTACTTCTTTAATAGTATATACAATAAGAAAACAATGTATTTAAAATGTAGGTAAGTTAAAGTTAAAATTCATTTTATAAAGATGTATGTCAATATGAAGGCAGTTTTTGCTTGGTTTGAATTGTGGGTTGATCTTTGACAAGAAAACATGGATTTCATCTTGGACATCCAGGAAATTTTAATTTCTTATTTTGATGGTTCAAGTGCTGAAAATCTAGATGTGCAAAGATATGCTGCTGCACATGGAATTAAAAGATCAGTTTACAAAAACTATAGAAATTTTGAAGTCATGATGAGTGTAAACGATATTTGAAATGTCTACCACAATATTTATAAGATATAAACAGGGAAATTTTAAATACTTTAATGCAGCCGTTTATCCTCTGAGATTTCTTTATAATGTGTGAGCATCTTAGATTTTGTCAAGTAGGTGATAGCTGATTATGGACCAAAGAAACTGTACCTCTCAGTCTTTAAATATCTGGAGGAATTTTAATAGATATAAAATTAGGAAGGAAATAGTCCAAGCTTAGGAGTACTTTGGGGAGGCAGATCCTTATACTTGTAACAGAAGAGTAAAACTGGGGAAGGGGAAATAGGTAGAGGGGGGTATATAAAATATGGCATGGAGTAGAAAATTATTTATGATTGTGCTCGCCTTAGATTGCCAAGCATTCTGCTATATACTACAGATACAAATGTAGATACAAATAGAAAACTTTCTACTATCAAGGACCTCATGTTTGAATCAGAGCAAATAAAACATAGTGTTGTGTTCCTGTTCATATTCAATTAGTGACAAATGGGAAGACCAAGTAATGCTTAGGAAGGCAGAATATCAGATGAGGAAAGTAAGGCCCTGAGGACTTGGGGAAGTGATAACAAGGCAAATGGTCCCTTAATATTAGACCAAAGAATTATTTCATGAAGCTAGAAAAAAAAAATACCTATTTAAAACCAAGAACAAGAATCCTCTGTAATGGGGAGAAACTTGAAACCTTCCCAGAGAGATCAAGGGTGAAGCAATGATGTCCATTATCACCACTATTATTCAGTATTGTACTAGAAACATATTATAACAATTAGAGAAGAAAAAAGAAATTAGAGGACTAAAAATAGGCAATAAAGAAACAAAACTATCACTCTTTGCAAACAATATCATGATATATGTAGAGAATCCTAGAGAATAAACTAAAATATAGTTGAAATAGTTGACAACTTTAGCAAAGTTGCAGGATATTAGGTAAATCCATATACATTATCAGCATTTCTATATATTTCTATATACTACCAACAAAACTCAGTAGGAAGAGATAGAAAGAAAAATTCCATTTAAAATAACTGCAGATAATATTAAATACGTGGGAGTGTATCTGCCAAGACAAACCCAGGACATATATGAACACAATTACAAAACACTTTTCACACAAAGACAGATTTAAACAACTAGAGAAATATTAATTTTTCATGGGTAAGCTGAGTCAATATAATAAACATGACAAGGTTACCCAAGTTAATTTATTTAGTGCCATACCAATAAAACTATCAAAGAAATTATTTTATAGAGCTAGAAAAATATTAACAAAATTCATTTGAAAGGAGAAAAGGTCAAGAATATCAAGGGAACCAATGAAAAAAATATGAAGGAAGGAGATGTAGCAATGTTAGATTTCAAACCATATTATTAAGTGGTAAACTTCAGAACAGTCTGGTACTAGCAAAGGAATAGCATGGTGGATTAATGGAATAAATTAGGTATACTATACATGGTAGTAAATGACTATAGTAATCTAGTGTTGTATAAACCCAAAGATCTAAGTTTTGGGGATAAAAACTTAACATTTGACAAAATTACTGGGAAAACTGGGAAGAAATATGGACAAAAACTGGACAGGTCAACATTGCACACTATATAGCAAGATAAAGTCAAAATGGATAAAAGATTTAGACATAAAAAGTGATATTATGTATTATAAATAAATTAGAGAAGTATGAAAAAATATGTACCTGTCAGTTCTATGAATAAGAGATTATGACCAAACAAGAGATAGAGAAGATCATGGGAAGTAGAATGAATAATTTTGATTAAATGAAAGTAAAAAAAAATACTTTTGCACAAATATAACCAATGTAATGAAAATTAGAAAGAAAACAGGAAACTGAGGGGAAAATTTAAAGCAAGTTTCTCAGAAATCAAAGCTATCAATAGTTACATAAAAAAATGTCCTAAATCAGTGGTGATGACAGAAATGCAAATTAAAACAACACTGAAATACCACCTCATAGCTATTTGATAGGCTAATATGATAAGAAAGGGAAATGACAAATGCTGGAAGGGATATAGAAAAATTGGCAAACTATGCACTGTTGGTGGATTTGTGAATTAGTACAACCATTTAGGAAAATAATTTAGAACTACTCCCAGAGGGCTATAAAATTATGCATGCCCTTCAACCCAGCAATACCATGGTCTTTGTCCCAGAGATCAACGAAAAAGGAAAAGGGCCTATTCACACAAAAATATTTATAGCAGCTTTTATTTTTTTGTATATGGTGGCAAATAATTGGAAATTGAAAGAATGCCCATTAATTGGAGAATGACTGAACAAGTTGGCCTATATGATTGTGATGGAATACTGTTGTGCTATAAGAAATGATGAATACGATGATTTCTGAAAAACATGGAAAGACTTACATGAACTGATGCAAAATGAAGCAAGCAGAACCAGGAGAATATTATACATAGTAACAAAAATATTATAAGAATGATCAACTGTGAAAACCTTAAGCTACTCTGATCAAGACAATGATCCAAGATAATTCCAAAGGACTCATGATGAAAGATGCCATCTGTCTCCAAAGAGAAATACAACATGAAACTGAATATGAATACTGAATACAATACACTTTATTTTTATTTTCCTTATGTGTTTTTTGTTTGTTTGTTTTTTTCAACGTGAATAATAGGTAAAGGTTTTTCATGAATTCACATGTACATTCAATATCAAATTGTTTGCCTTCTCTTGGAGGGGGAGAAGAGGGAGAGAGAAGAAGAGAATTTGGAACTCAACATTTAAAAAAAAGAATGTTAAAAAATTTACATGTAATTAGGAAATATTTAATGTGATAAAAATATACTAAACATGAGAAAATAAGTCCTTGAACCCTGATAGGCTCAAGGACCAGAGTGGAGTAAAGCTCTGCAATAAGTCCAGCAGGGTTGGGAATGTGGAATAACCCACTAAAAGTGGATCTCCTGCACCTAACGAGGGTGAGAAATGTGTTATAAATCAGGATGTGTTGGGTTCTGCAAAGGAAATGTCCATGGCTCCTTTCAGTGCAGGTAATGTTGGTCTGTGTAGAGAAGAGGAAAGTTGACTCCCAATGTGGGAATCTGGCAGGGGTATTTGGGCTGTCTCTGGGTAATGTGTGGTGCGGTGTGTGTGTGTGTATGTGTGTGTGTGTTTGTCCAAAATTCAATAGTTGATAAACATTTGCTGAGTGCCTACTATATTCTAGGCACCAGGGAGATAGAGATAAATAAAATTGTTTTTGTCATCAACAAGATTATATTCTATTGGAGGAAATAATATATACATGAATAAGTATGCAAAATGCATATAAAATAATTTCAAGGTGTGGTAATTACCAAGAGAGCTGGAAAATTTCCATGTGGATGGTGGCGCTTAAACTGAGGCTTGAAAGTAGCAAGGGATTTGAAGTAGTGGAAGGGTTGCATTCCTGGCATGGAGGAGGGTCTTTGCCAAGACACAGAGCCCCAAAATAAGGAGTCAGGTGCAAGGAATAGAACATGCAGTGTATGCAGAGGAGTGATGCAGTATACAATTAGACTGAAAAAGGTAGATTGAGGCTAGATTGTAAAGGTTTTTAGTGGCAAGCAGCAGAATCTGTATTTGTTCCCAAAAGGAGTCACTGAGGTATATTGGAACAGGGGAGAAAGGGAAGGGACATAGTTTGTAAGGAGTAAGAAGAATAGAAAGGTAGCAAGTGCATGTCTTGAAGGATTTTGAATGCCAAACAGAGGTTTTTTTGTATTTGATTCTGGAGATGAAAGGAAGTCACTCAAGTTTATTGAGTAATAGAGTGACATGGTCAGACTTGAACTTCAGAAGGACCATTTTGAAAGCTGAGTGGAGAATGGATTGCAATGGGGAGAGACTTGAGGCAGACAGAATAACCAACAGGCTGTTGCACTGATGAGGACCTGCATCAGGGTGGTGGCAATGTCAGAACAAAGAAGTGGGCATATATGAAAGATTTTATGAAGTTATTATCAACAGGCCTTGGTAACAGATTGGACATGATAGAGACTTAGAAACTGAGGACGACACCTAAGTTGTGGGCCTGGGGGACTGAGACGACATAATGTCCTAAAAATAATAGAAAAGTTAGGAAGAGAGGGGGACTTTTTTGGCAGGGGGGAAGACAATGGGTTCAGCTTGGAATGTATTGGATTTAAGATGTCTACAGGACATCCAGTTCAAAATGTCCAATAGGCAATTTGAGATATTCAGACTGGAAGTCAGCAGAGAGGTTAGGGCTGGATAAGTATATTTGAGAATAAGCAGAATGGAGATAATTACTGAATCCCTGGATGCTGATGAAATCACTAAATGAATTAGTGTAGAGGAAGAAAGGAAAGGAGCCCAGAACAGAGCTCTGGGGGGACACTCATTTTTACTGGATAGGACCTGGATGATGATCCAGCAAAGAAGACTAAGAAGGAATGTTCAGACAGGTAGGAGAACCAGGAGAGAGTAATGTCAGAAGAACCTAGAAATGAGAGAATATCAAGGAGAACAGGGCGAATGTCAGTTTCAAAAGTCGCAGAGAGGTCAAGAAGAATGAAGATTTAGAAAAGGTCATTAGATTTGGCACTTGAGAGATGCATGAGCAACTTTGGAGAGGGTGATTTCAGTTGAATGATGAAGTGAAAAGCTGGATTGTAGAGAGTGAGGAAAGGAAGTAGAGGCAGGTATTAAAGACAACTTTCTCAAAGAATATAGCCACAAAATCGAGGAAAAGTATAGGACAATAGCAGGGATGGATGGATGAAGTGAAGGTTTTTTGAGGATGGGAGAGATATGGGCATGTTTCTAGGCAGTAGGGAGAGAATGAAGATAAATGAGAGAGTGGTTCTGTGAACTATGTTTTTGTTTTTATTTTTATATCATTTCTATTTAAATAGCTTCTTCTGCAATTCCTTGTATTTTATTTTGTTCACTTAAAAGGTCATTATGAAAAGGGGTCCATAGACTTCACCAAACTACCCCAGGGGCTCATGACACAGAAGAAGGTTAAGAACCTCTTCTGTAGATCATAAGGTCAAAGAAACTGAGGGGGAGACTCACTTTCCTTTTTACCAGTACAGAAGGAATGCTGTTCTCCCTTGGGCCTGGTCCAAGTCCTGGAGGGAACATTTCCCTCAGATTGGTAATGCAAGCCAAGGACTTAGGCTATAAGAATTAGGCTGACATGTTTTTTTAACTCAAATATATTATCATTTTCACGAGTAACTAAGTTTACAATGCTGAGGTTTTACTCCAAAATGTTTTTAAGTAGGTGCTGTCATGCTGAGTATTGCCTATTTTTAGCTTTCCTGTATATCTTTGTTCCCTCGTCTCACTGGAGTGTGTTTTGCAGGCACAGTGACTTGTAAGCAAGTCTGACTGAACTTTTGATCTCACTTCCTGCACCTTCACCACATAGGCCTAATGTTGTAACTTTAGCTGCAGTCCTCATCACCTCAATGTGAGATTGTCAGACCGAAAAGTAGACCAGAGATATCACAGGAGCAAAGGGTTCCAGTGATGACTGAAAGTCCTTTGATTTACTCTGGAGGTTAACTCTATCTTTCATCTGCACACAGCTCACCCATTGATAGGTTAGTAAAGACAGAACATAGCCTCTCAGTGATTTTTGCCACAAGGTCTGTGAAAGTCTCAGAACAAAGGCAGTCGTAATAAGACACTTAACCAAAATGTTCCAAAGCGAAATGTATTAAAATTTAATTTTCTGACTTTCATTGTATTTGCCCTGTTAGCTTTCTGCATTATTTCATTTTCCCTCTGCTATAAAATTCATTAATTTTAATCCAGGATTAACACAATAAGAGGGAGAGAATTGGTTTTCTGTAGCATCTTTCCTACTCAAAAGGTCCCAAAGTGGTTTATAAATAATGAATGAGCCACTGTTAGAGTAGTGACTCATGGGCAAACAGACTAGCCATAGAACAAACTAGGAATGAGGCTCATAAAAAGACAAACACTAAAATTAGGCCTTCTAGATGTCTGTCATTTTGCCTTAGTTTAGAAGAAACTTTCAAGTAAGTTTTCATGTAGATGGGAGTAAGCCCGGTGACCACAGAGAGACAACAGGGAAAAGCTATTAGCAGATTCATTAATTGGGGTTCTATTTGTAGATCCAATGTGCAGCATAATCATTTATTAGCTCAAATAATACCCTGTGCCTTTCCTTTCAGGAGAGTTGTTCTCCTGTGAAAATATTGACTGAGGGTGGGGCTCTAGTAGGCAGTTTATAATCCCCAAGGACTTGTGAAATTCAAACATATTATCTTTTACTGACAAGCAGTAATGGTCAGAGTCAAGGAGGAAGGTATGATTTTAAACAAACAAAAGTCTGAGTTGACAACAGAGGCTTAGAAATGACCCTTGTTAAGGAATCCATGAAGCATTATTCTTTCCTCATATATATATATATATATTAAACTTTTCTTTATCAGCCTTTATATTGTATTTATTTACATACTTTTCTTAGCTAACCTACTCTATTGCAAGCTCATTGAAAGCAGGCCATGTTTTATTCACCCATCTTTGGGTCTGCTTCAGCAGCCCAAACTGATCATATTAATATAACAAGTCATCAACAAATGTTTGTGGAATGAAATGATCATTGAGTAAAATGCTTATTGAATGTTTACAGGCATTAGTTTAAATGACACTTTAGCTACAAAATAAATATACACACACATCTTTGGAAAGTAGAAACAGTTTAAGGATTTGGTTGAAAGGAAAGTCGTATAGTTATTTTTGCCTTTAATGGTTCCTGCCTTTCCATATCCCAGAAATGCCTTCTCTTCCTTTTTTCATCTACTTCTTAGACAGACCAATTTCTATTCCAGCACTTGGTCTGCTTGCCCAAGGTCACATAGGTATTAGTAAGTCATAGAAACAGTATTGGAACTTAATTCCTTTAACTACAAAACCAGTTCTTTTTCTACTGCATTGCTCTGTCTGATGAGAGCTCTATCCTCTCTCTCTGTTTGATGGTTTTTACAATTAAGATGAAGACCCCTATAGTAAGGCAGAGGTATGAATGGGATGATTTTGGAAGGTTTTTCCTTGGATTTGATACTGTGACATTAGGAAAGGGGATAGTAATACTCTAAGTGTTTAAAAAATGAAGGGAAGGGTAGCTAGGTGGCACAGTGAATAGAACACTGGTCCTAGAGTCAGGAGGACCTGCGTTCAAATCCAGCCTCAGACACTTAACACAAAACTAGCTGTGTGACCTTGGGCAAGTCACTTAACCCTAATTGCCCTACCCTCCCCCCTCCAAAAACAAAAATCAAAAAAAAATTAAGGAAAGATAAAACAAACCAATTAAATAAAAAGCTAAAGAGATATTTAACATTTCTCAAAATAAATATATACATACATACATACATGCATGCATGCATGAATACATACACATATCCAACTTAGTTCTATCAAATTGAGACCCTTCTCACCACCATCAACCCCAAATCCTATTTCAAGTCATTTTTGACAGATTGTCCCCACAGCTATCTCATCTATTTAATCTTCAATCTCTCCCTATCTCATGGTTCCTCACCAGCTGCCTAAAATGCCTATAAATAGCTCAGGTCTCCCTTACCCTCATCCTTTACAACAAACAAAATAAAACAAATTCAATTGACTTTATTAGGCCTTCAAGATATTCTCCTATGACTCCAATCCTTTCCACATCTGAAACTATCTGCACCGAATGCCAACATTTCTTTTATTTTCGCTCATTTCTTAGCTACTTGTGATATGTCTTTTGATTTCAGCATTCCCCTGTGCCTGTTCTCTTCCAAGTTAACATTGATCTCTTAATTGACAAATCTAATGACTGCTCAGTATTTATGTTTCTTGACCTCTCTACAGCATTGGACCATGTTGACCGCCATCTCCATTTAAATGATCTCTTCTCTCTGAGTCTTCATGACACTCTACTTTCTCTTGGTTCTACCACAGCAATGTTCCTCTTACTCATTTTTCATCTCCTGACTCCTAATTGTGGGTGTACCCCAAGGCTTTCTCATGGGCCTTTTTTCCTTCTCTTCCCACACTCTCTCTGGGTGACCTAATCAACTCCCATGAGCCCAATCTATGTATGCAACCAATTGTATCTTCTGAATTCCAGTCCTAGATCATCTCTACCTATTGGGCATATCAGAATGGATGTCCTGTAGGCATCTCAAATTCTACATGTACAATATAGAACTCATTATTTCTTATTCCCAGACGTTCCCCTCTTTTGAACTTCCCTATTCTTGTCAAAGTCATCACCATCTTCCAAGTTGTTCGGGCTTTCAAACTCATATTCAACTCCTGACTCTCCCTTGCTACATATATCCAGTCAACTGATGCCTTGTCAATTCTGCCTTCACAATATTTCTCCTATTAATTCCCCCTCCCTGCTTTTTTTCTGTATCACCATCAGCTTAATTCAGGTCCTGTCAATTGAACTATCACAAAAACCTCCAGATTGATCTCCTTGATTTAGGTCTCTTCCCTCTCCCATTGATCCTCCCTAGAGCTACCAATGCCACTCCCCTAGCTGGCAAACAGCTGTTACTCCCTATTATCTACATCTAACCTTTTAACTAACAAGAACTGTCCCCAGTGTAATGCTCCACCTAGTGCTATCTCAAGCAGATAAGTGATATTCCTAAAACACAGGTCTGATCACGTCACCGCCTTCCTGAAAAGGCATGAATCTCTGGTTCCTTATTGCTTCTAGGGAAAACAAACAAACCAACACAAACTCTTGTGTGTGGCCTTTAAAGTTGTTCAGCTTACTTCTCCAGATGTTTCTCCTCTCCAGGAACTCTGTTTCCTCCAGGCCAGTTTACTCTCTATTGTCCTTGATATTGCATCTCATCTCTGTATTTTCACAGACCACTGTTCCCATTCTTAGAATCCATTCCATCCCCACTGGTGCCTTTTAGAATCCCTAGCTTTAAAACTCAGACAAGCTCACACCTCTTTCAAGAGGCCTCCCCTGTATCCTCAGTTACTAGTGCTCAAATTACTGTGTGTGTGTATGTGTGTATGTATGTGTGTATATATAAATACATACATCTCTGTTTATATATGTGTGTGAAAATATGTATATATAAAATATTCATATATATACATGTATATGTAAATATTTATGTGTGTATATTTCTCCAGTACTCTGTAAACTCTTTGAGGCCAAAGACTTTTTTTAAATTTTTGTATCCTTAGCATCAAACATAATTTTTGGAATGAAAGCATTTAAGAAATGCTTGTTAAGTGAATGAATTAAAAAAAAATAAAGGAGGGAAGGAAAAGCTTTAGAGAAAGAGTTCTTCACCTGGATTCATAACATTATATATATATATATATATATATATATATATATATATATATATATATATATATATATATATATATATAATACACACATACAGATATCTGTATGTGTGTATTTTATCACACAGGCATGTCTATGTAGAACCCCACTCTTACCAGAATGGGGAGTCAGGCCATGACTGGTATGGCTTGCACTTTGGCTAGGTCGCAAGATGCACCCTAGGCCCTGGGGAGCACAGAGAGAAAAGCAAGGAGGCAGAGGTCTTGCCCTCAGAAGAGCCTGCCAAGTGTTCTTGTGTAGGATTGTGGGGCACGTGCACACACACATGTATATGTAAAATTATATTACAATCATTTTCCTTTGTAACACATTGGATTTTATTTTATGTACTTAGGCATATTATTCTAAGAAGGCTTCAGCAGACTTCAGTCATTATATCCCTTCTCATTGCCCTCACCTCCCCATGCTTATTATATCACAGGTGGTAAATTGACCAGGTGCAGAGAGAGAGAAAGAGAGCACAAGAAGGAGTGAGGAAAGATTTCTCTGAAACAGGTCTCTGGATAATTAGGTGGCTGGGCATAATTCTGTTTTGCCAGGTGACAGGCCTACATCATTACGCGTTGTTCTCAAAGCTGCCTTTGGAAGTGACACTGGGCATTATATCCATTCACTCTGCTTTAAAATTGCAGGCAAAGTATCACCTTGGCAGGGTCCCTTCTGCCCTTCATTGTTTGGTTTCCCAGGCAGCCAAGAAGGCCTTACTCTTCAAGACTCTGAGAACCTCATTAGCTGAAAGCTTTGCTCTCCATTCTGTGTGCAGAATGACAATCACCCTTGACATCCTGCCTCACAAGAAGAGGTCATGTAATGACTCCTGTGCCCCAGTCCTACACAAGGACTCTTGGCAAGCTCTTCTGAGGGTAAGATCCCTGCCTCTTTACTTTTCCCTCTGTCCTCCCCAGGGGCTGGGGTGTATCTTGGAACCTAGCCAAAGTACAAGCCATACCAGTCATGGCCTGACTCCTTGTTCTGTTAAGAGTGGGGTTCTCATCCAATAAAACAAGCCTGCAGCTGCTTATATACACAGTGCTACCTGTAGGAACAAATTCGATTAGCCTGTAGGGTGCTCTGAGTGAAATGGTTTAAAAATGAGGCCTAGGTCCCTGCTGATCATCAGGAAAAATAGTTGTAACCAACTGTAACAGTTCAGTGGGAAAGACATTTTAAATAACTTTCAAGATCCATTTTAAAAATAAGGCAGCCAGGTCCTTATGTTCACCCACCCATACAACATGTCAGAGATAACCTATGCTCCCATCTTTTGGATCTCTTTCTGGTGAAGCTAGAAATACTCTTTTCCCCTTGTGTGTGTGTTTCTGTGTCTGGGTATGGGGTATGTGTGGCTACTCCTCTCCAGCTGGAAGATAGTCTTGGCCCTACATACAGGAGGGAACAGTAATATTGTTTTAATGTTATTGATTTTAAAGATAGCAAGGGAGATATTCTGGGTCATTATGTGCCTGGGACCTAAAAGTGAGAAACCTGTCACTGGGAAACCTGATTCGATAATATCTGAAAAAAGGCTCTGTAGATTGATGGGGAAATGCTGAGAGAACTGGGAAGAGTTGAGCATGTATGTATGCCAGCCACCCCGGCCAGGGATGTAGTGTGAATGGTGCCATTAGAGTGTGGTAATGTATATGCACAGGTCCAACATCAGCCTTAATGGTTCGCAGATCCATGCCCAGGTGTAAAATCAAAATTCCTTAACAAATCTATTGAGTAATTCCAGATGGGTGTGTTGTTTGTCTCTTATAATTCATAAAACTCTTCCAGCTTTTCCATAGGCTTTGGATCTTGTACAGCCTGGATTTATAGTATTGTGGAGGTTTTCTTTCTTTTTGGAAAGGACCAGATTCTTTTATCTATGTTTCCATAAATTTTAACAAGTGACAGGAGAGATGGTTTGCTGGAATTTTAATTAACTAAAATTTTGTGGGTACTCATTTTTCTTCTACAAAACTGGGGTGTACATTAATTTGCATTCAGAAAAATACAGCTTCTTATTTTTTATAATAAAGGAAGGATGGGCTTTTAAAATATTCAAAGTTGCTATGGATTTTAAAAAGCAGAAATTTGGGGAAAATGAGCATGAAATCAATTTTCTTTCATATATAATGTTTTAAAATTAAAGAAAATCATTAAACTTCAAATTTGTGGGGGGAAAAAGTAAATGTGATTAAAACAGATTCTTTTGTCCATGCTTTGAATATTGTCCCATGGAGATTTGGCTGATCTTTTGCAGATACAAAATACAGACAGCCAAGAACCTCCAGGGGGCTGGAAATATTCTTATAAACTACAAAATAGAGGTAAGGCTCATAGGAATGGGGCATCCTTGATAACTTAAAACTGAAGCATCAAATGCATATATATGCATGTATATACACACATATATATGCAAATATATACGTATATATAATGCACACATATATGTGAATATATGTATATGTCATTATTTTAGGCTTAAGGGTCTAGGAACCTACATCTTGGGACAATACTGGTGTGAGATCTAATGAATCAACCCTCAGGCTTTTCATGAATCCCTGAAACACAGAAGATGTTTTACAAAGCCCCAAGAGCCTCTAAAATCTTTGAAAACTCTCCTCAAAGCTAGAATAAAGCAAGCAAAGCAACAACAAACCACATTAATGGCATGATTTTGAGAACTCTCCAAGAATTTTTTTGGGACCTCACTTAAGCACTTATCACATACTATTAACTTGTACTCTACACATTTATGTACTCATCTTACTAGGTGGTGAGCTCCTTGAGGGAAAGGAGAGCATGTTATCATAGATTATCTGTCTTGAAAGGGGCCTCAGAGACTATCTGGTCAAATCCATATGTGAGAAGGATCCTTTCTATGATGGTCTTCATCCTTAACCAGTGACCACCCAGTCTTGTTTGAAGACCTCAAGGGGCAGGAATTCACGCCATGGCAAGGCATATCATTCTACTTTTGTTTTTTTAAAGCAATTGGGGTTAAGTAACTTGCTCAAGGCTACACAGCCAGTCATTATTTATGTGTGGGTGCTCATTTTCTGAGGCTGGAACCGATCCCTGGTCCTCCCAACTCCAGGGCCGGTACTCTTACTCACTGTGCCACCTAGCCACCCCTATATCATTTTACTTTTGAGCATCTCTAATGGTTGGAAAGTTCTTCCTTACATCAAAACCAAGTTTGTCTCATTAGTCCCAATTCTACTGTTTGGGGCCATGTAGAACAAAGCTAATTTCTCTTTCACAATATAGCCTTTCTGATATTTAAAATAACCTTCTATATAACCTCCCTAATTTTTCATTCTCTAGGTTAAACATGCCCAATTTCTTCAATGGACCCTTTTATGGCAGTATTTACACTCAGGTGCTGGACTCCAGCGTTTCTTTCTGTAATGTGATACTCTTTCTATGGGGATATATTTTTCTGTTTTTTGTTTGTTTTTTTAGTGTTAGAAAGGTTGTATACAAATAGAAGAAAAATTACTAACGTTCTTTTTCATCATTTTAAGAAATCTTTATTGATATATTTTATATTATGTAGAATCCCCTATGTGAGCCTCCTCTCTCAGAGATCTCATAGAACAGAGATTTTTTTCAATAATATAAAGAAAGTGAAAAAGAGGAAAAAAAGGAAAACTGATTAATACATAAAAATATGACATATGCATTGATATGAGAGAAAAAGGAAAACTGATCAATATATAAAATGTGATATATGCAATAATAATCATATATGCAATGATGTACAATATTTGTACCCCTGCTCCAGAAAAATGTGTGTATATACAGACATATATGTATATATGTATTATACATGCATGTGTTTTTTCATATATCTTTGGGATTGTGCTTGTCCTGTAATTTCACAATATTAATCTTCAGTTGTGTTGTTTGGTAGTTTACACTGGTGTAATCATTGTGTGTATTGTTTTTCCTGGCTCCACTTAATTTTGCAGCATTTTATACAAGTCTTTCCATGCTTCTCTGTGTTTATTATTTATCATTTATTATGGTAAAATCATTAAATTAGCGTAATTTGTTTAGCCACCCCCCCCCCCAATGATGGACATCTACTTTATTTCTTTTTCTTTGCTGCCTAAAAAAATGCTGCTATAAAATTTTGGTGTATATGAAGCCTTTTATTTTCTCTGCATCCTTTTTGGGCCATATGCCTAGCAGTTGGAATCTCTAGATCACTTAGGTATGGTCATTTTAGCAACTTTATTTGCATAATTCCAAACTGCTTTCCAGAAAAGCCGTAGTAATTCACAGCTCAGCCAAAAAGGCATTAGTGTTTCCCCACGAAACATTGACTCTTCTCAGTTCTTGTCACATTTGCCCATTTGTTGGGTATTATATAAATGTCTTTATTTGCATTTTTCTTATTATTTGTGATTTGGAACATTCTTTTGCTTATCTCTTGTTGTTTAGTTATTTCAGTCATGTCTAACTCTTCATGACCCCATGAAGAGGCAAAGATCCTGGAATGGCTTGCCATTTCCTTCTCCAGCTCATTTTACAGATGAGGGACTGAGGCAAATAGGGTTAAGTGATTTGCCAAGGGTAATAGAGCAAGTTAGCATTTTTGCACTCATATTTGAACTCAGGAAGATGAGTCTTCCTGAATTCAGACTGAACGCTGTATACACTAATGCTACCTAGCTTCCCCTTGTGATTATTAATAATTTGTAATCATTGCTTTGATGATTATTGATATCCTTTGACCACTTATCTATTATTGGGAATGATTTTAGTCAAATATTTCTGTCATTTGTCTATATGTCTTGAATACCAAACACTTAGTTGGAATATTTGAGAAAAAAGTATTTCCCCCAGTCAACCATATTCTATTTTCTCCTGGATGCATTCACTTTATTTTTGCAAAAGTTTCTCAATTTTATTTAATCAAAAGGATCTCTTTTGCGTTTTTTTTTTAATTGCTTTTCTCCCTTGTTTGAAGAACTGCTCATAATCCTAATTCTGAGGTTATTTTCTGACTGCTTATTCTAATCTACCATTGCCACTCATTCAAATACTCTGTTCTCTATGATGGTAGGGTTATTTATTTTGGAAAACCCCCTTATGACCTAGCACACAGTTATCTCTCACATAATAGATACTCAATAAATGTTTGTTGAACTGAAGTGGATTGAATTGGACAAGGTATGAATAGCATAACCACTGGGAATGCAGAACATGATCAGCTTTCAATTTTTTTTCTGACAAAGAAAAGGTTCGTTCCAAGAAAATTCAAACTCAAAGGAGCCGATTGAATTGTGTTAATGTAAAAAGGACCTTACAGAGTTTGCGTATTCATCCTAGCCGAAAAGTTATTATAAAAAGGCCATAGAGGTAGCTTCTCTATTTACTTACTTTCAATTCCTTGTTGCTATTTCCTTGGGAGGGGAGAGGAAGAATGGGGATTGACCTTGCCTTAGACGTTACTCTTACAGGAATCTCTGGGTCAGGAAGCTCACTCTACAGTGCAACTTACAGAAACTTATTGTCTTAGGGAGCTGTTTAGATTCCTCATTTTAAATGGTGTATATAGAAGTTAGATGCAAAAGCATGGTGTGGTCTTACATGTAATAATCATAATCACATTCATATGGTCTTTTAAGTTTTGTAAAGAGCATCATAAAAATTATAGCATTTTATTCTCATAATCACCCTGGAAGATTGGTGCTGTTATTATTCTACTTTTACAGAGGAGGAAACCGAGGCAGGCAGAGGTTAAGTGATTTGCCCACGGTTGCACTACTGCACTATCTAAAGCTGTAGTTGAACTCAACTCTTCCCTAATCTTGGTCCAGAGCCTTAACCACTCCGCCCCCTAGGGGCTTCTAGAAGAATAGCTACAAGGGGGCCAAAGCTCAAAGAGAAAGTGCTGATGAGAACTCCGTAATAGAAATAATAATGATAAATAAACACGTTGTAAAATGGGACTTACAAAAAAGACTTTCAGAGAATTGAGCTACTTTGTTCATTCTCTTTAACACATGTAGGTGTATAAACCACAATTATCTTTATTCCACAACTCTTCTGCAAGGACTTGTTTCCATGTCGTCTTCCCCATCAAATTGGGATCTCCTTGAGAGCAGAACTGATTTTTGTCTTTCTTTTTACTGCTGGCACTTGGCAAGGTGCCTGACTCCTGGTAAGTAGTTAATAAATTAAGTGGACAGTGAGAAAGATAACTTTCTATTTAATTGAAACAAATAAGAAAACAACCTAAAACTAACCAAAATTAAGTATTGCCTCCTTCTGTCTTCTATTTTCATTTATGGTGAGAATCTAAGATTGATCTGACCCGGTTGCCACTTCAGTTGTCTACTTTTTGGTCAGTGGATTAAAAAACAAAACAAAACAAAACAAAACAAAACAAAACAAAACAAAACAACACCAACAGCAACAAAAACCCAAACCAAAAAACCCCTCACATTTGAATTAACCACAGTTAATCTAGTGTTTGTCCATGATTTCAGAATTATGTGCTTGCTCCCTCTTTGTAGTTTTCTACTTCTTTGTCCACATCATTGCTGAAGCAAACGTATCCTTCACTGGGCTGATTAGAATTTTGCATTTTTCTCTGTTTCATGAAATAATTCTTCACCAATTAGACAACCTACTCTATACCTGGAATATCATATTTCATTTTTTTCTTTATTTCTTGATGTTTAGTCATTCTGAGTAATTTCAAATTTAATTCCTTTGTAAGTGAACTGTCTCTCCCTGGACCAGCACAGTGTTTTCTTTCTGACAAACATTCTATTCACATCTTGCACCAACCTTTCATCATAGCACTGAGGTAACCTTGAGTTGTTTGTTTTTTGAGGGGGTAGGCAAGGCAATTGGGGTTAAGTGACTTGCCCAAGGTCACACAGATAGTAAGTGTGTCAAGTGTCTGAGATAGGATTTGAACTCAGGTCCTTCTGACTCCAGGGCTGGTGCTATATTCACCACACTGCCTCACTGCTCCTAACCTTGAGTTTTTAAAGGGCATGTCACTGAAACTCAAGTTTTGGCAGGTCTTGGAGTGGGGAAGACCAGAATTCAAAATCTGTCCTTAGAAATTACCAAGCTTCATGGCCCTGGGCATGTTACTCAGCCCCAGTTTAAAGAGAAGCAACTTTGAAAACTGCAAGAACTGTGGACAATACAATACCCATCCATGATTCCAAAGGACCAAAAATGAAACATACTATCTAGCCCTGAGAGAAAGGTGATAGATTTAGGGTGCAGAGTTCTATCTATATCCATTTCTATCTATATCTACCCATCTCTCTCTCCCTCTCTCTCTCTCTCTCTCTCTCTCTCTCTCTCTCTTTCTCTGTCTGTCTCTCTTCCTCTCTCTGTCTCTCTGTCTCTGTCTCTTCCTCTCTCTTTGTCTCTCTATCTCTGTCTCTTCTCTCTGTCTCTCTGTCTCTGTCTCTGTCTCTCTCTGTCTCTCTCTCCCTCCCTCCTTCCCTCCGTTCTTATCTCTATCCATATCAATCTATGTCCCTATGTGTTGTTATTGTTCATTTGTATTCGTCTGTTCATGACCCATGGACATTGGACCCATGGGGTTTTCTTGGAAAAGATGCTGGAGTGAGTGGTTTGTCTTTTTCTTCTCCGGTGAATTAAGGCAAACTGAGGTTAAGTGACTTGCCCGGGGTCACACAATTAGTGTCTGATACTGGATTTGAACTCTGGTCTTTCTGACTCCAGGCCCAGCATCCTATACACTGAGTCTTTTACCTGCCTCCATGTACCTATCTCTGTAATACACATATAACATTTGTTTATAGCCAATGAGGGAATTTATTTTGCTTAACTATGCATATCTATTACACTGAATTTGTTTTTCTTTTCTCTTTTTTTAATTGGGTCTAGGGTGGGAGAGAAAATACATTTCTTTTGCTTAAACAGAGATGGGTGGTGGTGCTGCACACGTGGAATGTTGCCTGCCTTTTTCAGATGAGGTCATTATATTTGTTAGCTTTACTATAGAATTTTATTTGTTGCAAGAAGCTCTCATGAAATGGAAATAACCTGGAAAAGTTTATAAAGTGAAAAACAAACAAAATGTAATTGTGATATTGTGATTGGCGGTTGTTCTTTAAGACAAAACTAAAGGTTTGTATATGCCCATTATTCCTATTTACTGTTGAGACCAGATTTAATTGATTAGCTTTTGACCTTCAGCTTTAGGAATCTAAATCCTGGGTACCTTCAAAATCGATGGAAACGTTGATCATATCCCACCATGATGACCTCTAACATTCTTTCCACCTCTTGGTCTATGATCCTATTATCTCGTGACCTTGGTCCATGACTCATATTAAGTTTTATGTCTTTGGATTTAAGGTTGAATAAAATGATGCCTAGAGCTTTCTTAACTAGGAGCTTTAAATGGTATAATTTGCTTCCCTGTGGGATTTACCTCACTTCAATTATCACATAAAGGAGAAGATAAAAGACTCACCTGTTTACTCATCTTCTAACACTTCAACAGGGTTATTTATACCCACTAGCTTAAGGTTACTTTGGTGCTTGAACACGTACCTGTGAAAGTCCCAAGTGAATGAGAACTGGTGTGAAGGGTGATTTGTTCATGCCTGTGTTTATAATCAAATCCACATCTATCCTCAAATAGTCACTGCAGGGATTTTTTGATAAGAAAGTAGAAAAGGCTGGTCTGAAAGACATATAGGCAAATGGCAGTTCAAACTATGTATCTAAGACACACCTCAGTTACTGCATATCTAAAGTCATAATCACCTATTACAATTACACATTGTTGAAGACCATTTCAGGGAAGAGAAGAAAAACAAATTCCTTGTAAAGGATATGCAGAGTAAATCAAAACATATTCCCTCATTGGATATGTGCAAATGTATGCATATCCCTATATGTAAATGCATAGACATATATATTATTCTGTACCCACCCAATGGATGGTCATTGTTTTGATCATAATTCTTACAGTTTTCAAAGTTGCTTATCTTTATACTGTTGTTATTCTGCAATTTTTTCTGTTCATTTTACTCTTCATTAGTTTATATGTTTTTACACAAATCATTGAAGTAATCTAATTCCTTATTTCTTATACCCAATAATACCTTATCACATTCACATTGTTGTTCAGTAGTTTTAGTCATGTTCAACTTTTTGTGATGCCATTTGGGGTTTTCTTGGCAAAGATTCTGGAATAGTTTGCCATTTCCTTCTCCAGCTCACTTACAGATGAGGAAACTGAGACAAACAGGGTGAAGTGACTTGCCCAGGGTCACACAGCTAGTAAATGTCTGTGGCCAGATTTGAACTCAGGAATATGAATCTCCCTTATTTCAGACCTGGCGTTCTTATCTAGTACACCACCTGATATATTCATCCATTCCTTAAATGAAAGGCATCCCTTTAGGTTTTTGTTTTCCTTTTTTGTCACCGAACACAAAAAACCTCAGCTGTGATAAATACTTGTACACACAGGATTTTTTCCTATTTCTTTGTTCCTTGGAGTATAGCTAAACCTAACATTTTCTCAGCTGAGAATCTTACCTCATATTTTGCAGAAAAATTGGAGCCATTTATGAACTCCCTCTTCTTCATCTCCTGGGCCTTGGATTCCTTCTATTACTATTTTCTCCTTCACTCTCTCTTACATGAAGTGGCCTTACTCCTTACCAAGGCTAAGTCCTTTGCTTGTTAAAGTGATCCCATTTCATCTCTTCTCCTCCAATAGACTGTGCCCTCTATCATCCCCACTCTTCTACTTACTTTCATTCTCTCCTTGTCCATTTCCTTCTGTCTACAAATTCCTTCTTCCTGAAAAAAAAAAAAAAACCTCATTTGATCCTTCCATCCCTGTTAATGATCACTCTATATCTCTTCTGCCCTTTGTAGCTAAACCCCACAACAAAGCCATCTACCACAGGTACAACCATTTTCTTTTTTCTTACTTTCTTCTTAACCACTTACCATCTAGTTTCTGACTTTACCTTTCCACCATACTACTGTCTTCAAAGTTACTATGACCCGGGTTTTTTGTTTGTTTTTTTACAAATTCAATGTTCTTTTCTCAGTTCTCATTCTCCTTGACCTCTCTGCAGCCTTTGAAAATATTGATCACTCCCTCCTCCTTGATACTCACTTCTCTCTAGGTTTATAGAACATTACTTTCTCCTGGTTTTCCTTCTACTTCTCTGACAACTTTTTCTTTGTCTCCTTTACTTTAATCTCTTCCAGGTCACACCCTCTAACCATAGGTGTCCCTCATAGTTCTGTTCTGGGTTCTCTTCTCTCTATACTACTTCACTTACTAATCTCAGCCTCTATGGATTTGATTATCATCTCTTTGCTGATGATTCTCTACCTAAATTGTCCTAAACTCTGTTCTATTCTCCAGTCTTCCATCTCTAAGTACCTTCAAGACATCTCAAATTGACTGACCAACAATTATGTTAAATTCAATATGTCCAAAACAGAACACATTATCTTTTCCCCAATACCTCCCTTGCCTTTCCTATTACTGTGGAGGGCAATACCATCCTTACAGACCTCAGGCTTACTACCTGTGAGCCATCTTGGATACCCCCCTTCCCTCCACTGACACTACCACTAGTCTAGTATAAGCCCTAATTACCCTACACCTGAATTACTGTGATAGCCTGCAGGTGAGTCTGCTTGCCTCAAGTCTTCCCCCACTCCAATATGTCCTCCAACCACTAAACTGTTTTTCCTAAAGCACAGGTCTGATCACTCCTACTTAATAAACTTCCATGGCCTCCTTTTGCTTCTAGGGCCAAATATAGAGTGCTCTCTTTGGCATTCAAAGCTCTTTATAACCTTTCCTCCTTTTCTTTCTTCTTATACCTAACACATACTCTTTGATCCAGTGACAGCAGCCCCCTAACTGTTCTATGGAACAAGACACTCCATCTCTCAGCTCCAGGTATTTTCTCTAACTGTCCTTCCATGTCTAGAATGTTCTCCCTTTTCTGCTCTAAGTACTGACCTCTGTGGCTTCCGTTAAGTCCCAACTAAAATCCCATCTTCTATAAAAAAACCCTCCCAACTCCCCTTAGTTCCAGTGCCTTTCCCCTCTGTTAATTATATACCTTGCTTTTTAGATAAATATTTGCATGTTATTTTCCCTAATTAGATAGTAAGCTCCTTGAAGGCAGGGGCTATTTTTTTTTTCTACTTCTTTTTGAATTCCCAGAACTTAGCACTATACCTGGAACATAATAGGTGATTGATAAATGTTTATTGATTGATTGATATGGCCAGTTCAGGGATATACACTTTTTAGTTTCTTCTTGTATAGAATTCAAAGTGGCTTTCCTGAATGGTAAATCACAGGTAAATCACCACTGAGTTGATAGGCCTGTTTTTCCTCCCATATCCCCTGCAGAGTTTATCAGTTTCCCTTTTTGGGGGGTCATCTTTGTCAATCAGATGTGTATGAAGTAGAATCTCAGAATTGGATTTCTCTAGCAGTGATTTTAGGAATTTTCCTCACATAAATGTTTCTGGGTTTCCACCCTGAGAACCGCCTAGCAATAGCCTAAGATATTTGTCAGTTGGGGAATGACTCCTTTTCTTATACATTTAAATCAATTCCTTATATATTTTGAAAATGAGATCTTTATTGAAGTATCCTTTAATGATTTCCAACTCCCCACCTCCCCAGTTAATCATTTCCCTTTTAAATCTTAGATTTATTGTACTTCTTTGTTCATTATTAAGAACATACAAAATTCCATTTTAAATTACTAAAGCATGTATGAGATATTTGGGAGTCTACTTACCAAGATACACTAAAGAGCTATATACCTACAACTACAAAGCATACTTTGCATAAATAGAGATCTAAATAATTGGGAAAAAGTTTCCCTTGATAAAATGACAATATGAACTAAATTAATTTACTTATCCAATGTCATGATAACTGAAAAACTGAAAGATTATTTTATATAATAAATAATAACAAAATTAATATGGAGGCCAATAACTATAAGAATCCCAGGGGAAATTGTTTTAAAAAGTAGTAATGAAAGGAGGGCTAATACTGCCAAATATCAAACTATAGTACAAAGAAATAATTATCAAAATAATTTGATATGAAATAAAAACAAAACAAAACAGAAATAGACTAGGTATATGATATATAGAATCAAATATATCTTCATAGCCCAGTATTCCGTAAACACAGAAACCCATCTACTGGGATAAGGACTCACTATCTGACAAAAACAAAAATAAAACAAACAAAACCCCCAAAACTAGTAGGGAAATTGGACAGAAGTATGAAAGAAATTAGATATAGACCAACAACTTACACCATACACCTAGATAAATGAATATGTGACCTAGCTATAAAGGATCATATCATAAGCTAATTACAGAAATATGGCGGGGGAAACACCTATCAGTTCTCTGGATAGGAGAAAACTTAACGGCCAAACAAGGGACAGAGAGGATCAAAGAAGATAAAATGAATCATTTTAGTTATGTACCATTGAAGAAGTTTATGCACAAATATGCCTGGCTTTTTAAGGTTTCGAAAATTCCTTTGTACAGTGTAACGTTTGATCCTCAAAACTACCTTTTAAAGTTTTCCACATTAGTTTTGTTTGCTTGTTTCTACTTGGTCTATATCTGAGATTTCTTTGCTGAAGTAAAATGTGGGTGAAGAAGATTACCAAAGCAGATCAATAACTGATCTTGAACTTGGTCTTAGAGAGTTGCTTGAATCACAAAAGGTTAAACAACTTGTACAGAGCCAGAGAGCAGCAGATGTTGGAGAAAGACTTGAATTTGTATCTTTTTTATTCTAACACTGGAGTGCTATTTTTTATGTGTTAAATTAATATTGTATAGAGGAGTTGACTGAAGCTGAGCAAGGTGCAGTGAATTGCCATTGTCATATACTGTTAAGTAACCACTGTTAGCTTTTGCATTTCATCAGGTGTCAGGGAAAACAAGAAATAGCAAGAATATTTAAATAGAGTATGAAGTCATCAGATGGCAAGTGATCTCCTTCCTGGTCCATTCCCAGCCTGCTCCTACCCCTGATAATGACTTCCCCAAAAAGAGCTTTAGCTTGTTCTAGAAGTAGTCTCTCAAAGTGTTTTCTCCAAGGATACCTTTCATTATAAGGTTTGTGGTCGCTCCCCAAGAGCTACTTTCTCTTCAATGAATTTTTCCTAAAAAGTTGACTTTAGGGCATAGTTTTTATTGCTTGCCATGGGAGTATTTTATGGTGTGTACTCCAGCTACTAGAAATATTACTTGTGCCTATGTCCTTCAGAATATATTGCCAACCAAGTTGTGTGTTTGTTTAAAAAATACTGTTTGGAATCTAATATTCTATGCAACTGATGGTTGTTGTCTTCTTTCTGAGGGGTATATCAGAGCAAGAGAATGCTGATTAACCTGGGAAAATGAAAAATTATGGATACTTGTATATGTGATTTATAAAGGTGGAAGGAGTAGACCTATAAGATAATATTTTTGGTGCTATTTTCATCACCATTTGCGGATACTAATATGGTTTGATTTTTTATCCCATGCATATGATTACTCACTTTCTTATCTTTCTCTCTCTCTATAATGACATCTGGACTGTCATGTCAGGGTCCAAATGTGCTGACTCTATCACCCTTGATAGAGAAACAGTTTGTTTCAATGATGCTTATAATTGGTTTCTATTTTTATTTGCTTTTTTATACTCTTCTCATTTTCATTCATTAATATCCTTGAAGTAGTTTTGCCTATTTAGATATCTTGCCAAGTGCTCTACTCTCAACTATCACTTTCTGCTTTATAAGATAATAATTCTTATAATCACTCATCATCCTTGCTTGTAAAATTTTATAAATGAATTTATAGTCTGAACTGGTAATGCTTAGGCATCCTTGATAAGGGCATTCATGGGGAATAAACAGGTTGTTACAAGTAAAATTCAACAATAGGCTAAATCCCTACCAATTTATAATTTACCAAAAGATGTAGTGAATATAAGATATAATTTTGATTATTGTTTGTTGGATAATTCATAAAACAAAATGCCATCTTACAGCCTTTTTTGCAATATAATGTTTCCCATCCATATATCAAAATAATTAAAGATACTTGAAAAATATAAAAACAGAAATAGCCTTACTCATTAGTCATCTTATCATAAACATTAGATGAGGCGTTAAAAATGGAGAAATGCATGCTCACCACAGGTATTCATCATGGTTGTTGAGTAGATCCACTATAGAATTCAAATTAAAGATAAATCTCTTTGGAACAGTGAGGTTCTGTAGATGCTTACATTTCTTGATGATTTGACAATCACATCAAGTCCCATTGTAGGGACTCATAGAAGAGATCTGTGATCAATCAGAGAAGTTTGACTTGGCAATCTACATATGAAAGACCAAATAGATGAAGAAAGTCTGTTCAACAGATCATAGCATGCATTTGAAAGGACAATCTCTAAAGTTTATCTGTAATCTCTCCCTCTCTCTCTTCCTCTCCCTCTCCCTCTCTCTCTCTCTCTCTCTCTCTCTCTCTCTCTTTCTCTCTCTCTCTCTCTCTCTCTCTCTGGAACACAATGATCCCTGAATTACAGTGGCATAACAGAAAGCATAATATAAGAGAGAGGTGCAGAATGAAAGATATGAATGATTTATAACATATAACAACTGAGGAGCTGTGAAGAACAGGCATATGTCATATGATAGGAGGAAAAGATAGGGCTGACCAGATGGAGAGGGAAAAGATAGGTGGATACTGTGTGCCATTGGAATCCTCTTAATGTTGGCAGATGATGAGGAAGGCCTCTAGCATGTTTGATTAACCCTTATAGCTAGCTTATGGTAGAAAATGGATGAGTCAAACATGATAGATTTTCATTGGGTATTTACCATCTGGATCATTGAAAGGCACTTGCAATTGAAGGAATCACAGGCCTATTTGAATATTTAGGAATGCTCACGGCTAGTTTTGTGTTAAGTGTCTGAGACTGGATTTGAAATCAGGTCCTCCTGACTCCAGGGCTGGTGCTCTATTCACTGTGCCACCTAGCTGCCTCCAAAATGATATTTTTAAATGGCCATTATTGTGGTGACAGTCAAAATAATCTGTTCTTTGTTTGACAACACATGTCCAACTCCATCCCCTAGATTCCTAATCTTTGCCCAACTGCTAGTTACTTGAAAGGATTTCTTACTTCCACATGGTTTAAAGTATATTTACTCAGTAAAATTGAAAGGTACAAGGTAGAATGTTCCTGTCTACTATTACTTGAGTAAGTAATAGCCCCTGATCTTAGGGTTTAAACTTTCAAATTCTACCCACACAATATTTTACACCTCATTTTTCATATGCTTTCTCAAAAACTGAATTGATAAGGTATAATAAACTCATTTATTTATTCATATTTCTATCTATCAATGGAAAAAGGTGCAATCTGAATAATCTCAGCTTACCACTTTCCTTCCATACACTTTGGCCACTCCTATATAAAGACTGTCCCTCAAACTCCAGCATGCCTTCTCGAAAACTGGACCATCATCCTTAGCCAGTTGTGCCATAGAGAATTTGCTGATCATCTTTCTCTATATTTCATCATGAAGTATCTCATTCCCTATCATTTTTCCCTGACGAGGTCAGCAACCATTTATTAAGTACCTTCTATGTGCTAGGCGCTGTGATAAAATTTGAGGCTACAAAGAAAGGCAAAACTAGTCCCTCCTAACAGGAAGCTCACAGTCATGGTGGGGATAGTAATCAGATGCCTTTGTGTAGAGAAGATTTGTACAGGATGTTTGCAGATAATCAACAGAGAGAAGGCACTAGAATTAAAAGGGATTGGGAAATATTTCCTGTAGAATGTAGAATTTTAGCTGGGACTTGAAGGAATCCATAGAAACCCAGAATCCAGAGGAAACCACAGAAATGAGGAGGGTGGAATTCCAGGCATGGAAACAAAAATGTCAATAGTTGGATATGGAGTTTCTTGTTTGAGGAAAAGCAAGGAAGCCAGTGTCATTTGGTGAGTACATGGTGGTGATGATGGTCGTGGGAAAGTCTAAAGTTTAAGAAAAGTGAAAATTCAGTAGAAACTGTTATGATGGGCTTCAGATGCCAAACAGCAGATCTTATTTAAATTGTTATTTTTACATAGGGAAAATCAAATATACATTTAACCCAATTTGGTTGTAAGTTTCTTAGCTTTTGCCTTTTCCAGCTTGGCAGTACAACCCACTGATTTTAGACCTAGAACACTGCCACTCCAGTGATTATGGATCTCATTATGTCTGTATGGCTTCTACCAGGCTAGCCAGGGCTCCCTTATTGTCCAGGTTAACCTGTGTGAAGGTGATGATTATGCATGCTTTTCTATGAACTAAGTGACCTAGTCTAGCTTTACTTTGATAATACAGTAAGGAACACCCATTATTTCAGTACAAGGCAGGTAGGAAGACCACTAGCTCAATGCAGTCCATGTTATGTGCAGTCACTACCAACTGTGCTTTCTTGTTTTCTACCAGGGTAGTAACAATGTTAACACCTGCTCTGAGGACAGGTTTGTCTCTTAGTGGGGACATCTCCTTTCGCTGTAGCTTTTTGTTCATTCCAAGCCAGTAGCTTTTGCTTCTTATCTTGCTTTGTCTCATGTCTGTACTTGTTTAAGTTTAAGCATCTGAGTAGCTGCCTCATGATCCAAAGCCTGGGTCAACTGGTTAATTGCTGGTGGCACTTTCAAACTCTTATAAAGGATAGGCCTTTGATGTTGCAGTCTTATGTGCCAAGGTCCTTTGCCAAATCAAGTAAGGTTTCTTTTGGGCTGGGAGTCTTAACCAATGAAAATGTTCTTGGGCCTCTTCTCAGACATAAAATTGACTACTTTCTTGGCCTTCTGCCTCTTTACTACAGCAGGGGCTGGAGCCACCTTCTTCCCCTTGGCCTTCTTGCCTTTTGCTATGTTGACCAGCTGAATGACCAAACAACAGATATTATATTTGATCTTGGAGGTAATGCAGAGCCATTTCAGTTTAATGAATGGGTGGTGGGGAGTGACAAGAGTAGACCTGTATCTTAGGAAAATCAGTTTGATAGCTTAGTGAATGATTGACTTGAATTGGGAAAGATTTGAGCCAAGCAGGTCAACCAGATGGCTATTGCAATTCAAGCATGAAGTGATGAGGGCCTGTGAACCAAAGTGGTAGCTATGTCAGAAGAGAGAGGGAGTATGTATATCTGAGGGATACTATGAAGGCTGAATCTATAGGACTTGACAAATTGGATGTAGTGAGGGAAAGAGACTTAGGAGTCAGAGGTGATACCTGGATTGCAAATCTTGGTGATAGAGACAGGAAGGATAGAAAATAGAGAAGTTAGAGAGATAATAGGGTTTGAGGTGAAAAAGAATGAATTGTGTTTTGGACATGCTTAGTTTAAAATGTCTGCAGGACATCCCCTTTGAAACATCTGATAGGTGGCTGGAGATAAGAGACTGGAGGTCAGCAGAGAGCTGGTTAGACCTGGAAAAACAGATCTGAGAATCATCTTACTGCCATAATTGCATGGATGTCATTGAGTGTAAATACATATTTTATTGGTCAGTCAGTCTTCTTTTTACTGTTTAATAGGATGCGAATGTACTCCCAGAAAGTCAGACCTCCCAAAGAATGCTCCAAGCAAAAATGTGAACATCTTCATAGGTAGAAAAAAAAAGACAGACACCTCATATATTAACATCTCTACAGTAGCTTGTGACCTTTCTCAAATTTTCCATTACCTGAGGATTTTCTTGACCCTCATTTCCATTTTTTTTGGTGTTACATAAAAAATAAAGCAGGCATGGTAGAGAGGAGAAAGACATCTTCATCTGAAGGATTGTTGCACAGGTATTATGATTTAAGTAGACTCTTAGTTGCTTGAGGGTAGGGTTCTTCCTGTTGAAAAATCCACATAATATCTAGTACTTTTTACTTAGTAGTGCATTAATAAATCCTTGGTGAAATTAACTTAATTGAATTGAGTGTAGAATTGGAAGTTGTTTTTTTTTAATTTTTAAATATATTTCTTAAATTTTACAAAAGACCTTTTATACTTCCCTAACTTTGAGGTTGTTTTCAATCAGGAGGAGGTGCAAATTTATTTTAAAAACCAACATTATGTTGCCATTCTGTCCAACACATTTTGGGGCCTACACCATAAAAGACTTTGTTGATTCAGCTGAGAGTCTGGTACATTAGCTGATGAGAATGAAATCTTATCTTAGGGATCTATTATATCTAGGTTGAACTGTTTGTTTTTAAGTTACAATTATAGGATGTTAGGAAATAGAGACGAAAAAGTTATTTCACCATACTATTGTTATTCAATACCATCACAGCACAGTTTCCTAGACTATACTGGTCCACTTTTCTATATGGTCATTTTTTTTTTTTTAGATCAAGTTTCCTTATCTTACCCTGGCTGGAAATTCAACAGCAACTCATTGACTTGATCTCCCTATTTATTGCAATGGAAGCTTTGCTCTGCTCTATTTCAGTTTGCCCCTCCTTAGGTAACCTGGTGGCCCTCCATTCCCTCAGGCTCACCATATTGATGTTGGACTTTGTGTGAACACCTGACTGACCTTCACCCTACTGAAACTCCTAGTTTCCCATCACTAGTACTTCACTGGCTTAAGTGTCCTGGTAAACAAGTTCCCAAAATGACACCTGTTTTGACACGTTCACTTTTCAAAAGTATGCCCATCCTACTAGTTTGATTTATGATTCTCCCTAAGGTTTAGGAACAATTCTTGTTTATTCCTCCTATGTTATTCTTAATTTTTAACTTCTGATAAAGTTTACTTTCTTAATTCAACTCTTTTCCTACTTAAGCAATATTTATATATTCTGATAGAATGTGAATTCCTTGAAGGTGGGGGAGATTGAATTTTCATCTCCATATCCTCAGTTTCTGGCACATAGTAGGTACTTAAAATACTTACTAATTTATTGCCTGTTATATATGTAAAACTGAGTTGAGATTTCAGCTAATAACTACTCATTCCAAATAAAATACATATTCACTTTGATGAGTTTATTCATGATTTTCAAAAGGCAAAATTTAAAGATGACAAAATGCTGGAAGAGCTAACTAATATACTGAATGACATATTCAGGATCCAAAAGAATCTTGACGGAAAAAAAGGAAGGAAACAAGCATTTATTAAGCACCTGTTATATGCCGTCACTGTGATAACTGCTTCACAAATATTATCTCATTTGATCTTCCCAACTCCCTGAGCATATACTTGCTATTATGATCCCCAGTTTACAGTTGAGGAAACTGAGGCAAGCAGAGGTTTAATGATTTGCTCAGAGTCACAAAACTACTAAATGCGTTACTAAGATACTTTCTAAGTGTTCAAATTTTAAATCAAGTATTCCTGACTCCAGGACCTGCCCTCTATTCACTCCTCCTCTTAGCTAGACTTAATTTAATAAGATGAAATTCAATAGGAATTAATGTAAAATATTGTACATGATATAAAAAGATTCAGTTCATAAATATATGAGGGAGAAGGCAGGGATAGAATTCCATCTGAAAAGAATCTAGAAGTTTTAGTGGCCACCAAGCTCAACAAGATTCAGCAGTCAAAAAATCTAATATTATCTTTGGGATACATTAAGAGCAGTATAGCTTCCAAGAATAGGAAAGTGATAGTCTCACTAGACTGCTTTGTCACACTTCATCTGGAATCTTATATTCTTTTCTGGCTGCCACAATTTAAAAAGTTCATTAGAAGTCTAGAATTTTGTCCAAGTTTGCAGAAGTCTTTTTGCATCCAACCCTTCCCCGCTTTGCTTATCAACGCTATTTCTTCTTTCTACATTAATCATGGTATAGTGGAAAAAGCATTGGACTTAGGGTAAGAAGATAGGGTTTTGTGTTCTGTTTCTAACCCTTATGGCCTGCTTAAACTTAGGTAGTGATTTAGGCTCTCTAATCCTGTGATGTCTGCATTAAAAAGTAGAGATTAAAATAAGTAAGAATATTAAAAGGTGGAAAGGAAGATGAACTATAACAAAAAAGCCTCTCTGTAAGCCCTAAAAAGCTCCCTGTAAATTTGTTATTCTTGTTATTGAAACTTCTTTCCCCCCAAAGAATAAGAGGAAGCATAAAATAGGAAATAGTGGCCCAAGGTTGATCAAGGATCAAGACCTGCTGGTAACATAGAGTAGTCAGGTGAATCATGTAACATCTTAGTGTCCCACACCACAATCTAAGATTTTATATTACAAAGAAAATACTGGACTGCATTGATGGATGGCCTTAATCACACCAATGTTTTCACAGGTTCAGGCCAACCCTCCTCTTTATCCCCAAAATACATCAGCTCTGATGAATTGCATTTATGCTTGGCAATGCACTTAAAATACAAATGGATGGAGCCACTTCATATAATTAGAACTGGAAGGGACCTAGTCCAGACCCTCATTTTCCAAAAGAGGAAATTGATCAGAGAGGTCATGTGACTGGTCTGAGGCCACATAGGTAGTAAATGACAGAGTTGAAACATGAACTGAAACCCTCTGGTTTCAAATTCATATAGCTCTTTTCTACTGTACCATGAGACATTCCAGGCAAAGTAAAATAGAAATTTCTATTGTAAGAGCCACCAAATTATTTGACAACATCATTGGCACCTGTATCTTCCATCTGGTTTCCAAAATAATGTTTTGTTTTTTTTTACAAATTTCACAATATTTTTATTTAAGATATGAGACCTTAATCTCCAATACTGTAAATAAAATGCCCCTCCATTTTCTGCTTTCCTTCTAATTTTAGCGACATTGGTTTTATTTATACAAAAACCATAATGTAATTAAAATTATCCATTTTAAATTTTACAATGACATCTCTTTATTATTATTATTTTTTATTAATTTATTAGTTTAGTTTTAGTTAACAAGATTCAATTCCATAGTTCCTTGATTTTCAAATTTCCTTTCCCTCCCTCTCCCCACCCCCCATGACAGCATATAGTCCAGTATAGGATCTACAAATACTTTCATATTTGACATTAGTCCAATTACAAAGGCATATTGTACTAGGTAGGATGAAAAATGGTAAAGAAGAAATAAAACCAAACAATGAAAAGAAAAAGATCAATTAGTTTGCTTCCATCAGGATTCAAGCTCAGTTCTTTCTAGTTATTTCTCTGGATGTCACATCTCTCTCCTTCATGAGTCTTTCGGGATTGACTTATATCACTGCATTGCTGAGAAGAGTCCACAAAATAGTCTTAATATACAGCCTTCAGTACCATGCTGTAAAACTTTCAATGACTCCCTATTTCCTTTAGGATAAAGTAAATATAGTCATCTAAGCCATTGGAGACTAGTTCAAGTTCTCAAAGATATCAAATTCTTTCTAGCCTTCTTTCTCATTTCCTCTCATCATATTCTTTTAAAAAACTTTTTTGGGGAGGAGAAACCAAGGCAGTTGGGGTTAAGTGACTTGCCCAAGGTCACACAGCTAGTAAGTAAGTGTCAAGTGTCTGAGGTCTTATTTGAACTCAGGTCCTCCTGACTCCAAGGCTGGTGCTCTATTCACTGTGCCACCTAACTGCCCTACATCATCATCTTCTGATACAAGTTCCAGTCAAATGCTTGAGGTCCCTGACCCCCCCCCCCACCTTCCATTCCCTGTCTCTTATGTTTTTGAATGTATTACCCACCATTCCTAGAAGGCTAAGATTTAGAGTTGCCCTTTCTGATAATAAAAACCAGCCATTTACATAGAGATTTAAGGTTTGCAAAGCATTTTATGTACATTAACTCATTTGATTTTCATAGTCACTTGTGCAACTTCATATAGTCAGTGAGTGTCTAAGGCAGGATTCAATCTCATGCTCTTCTGGCTCCAAGTCCAACACTTTGAGCACTGGGCCATCTAAGTTCTGATTAAATCTTCCTTGAATCTACCAGCTATAAGTGTTCTTTGCAGTTTTGGTTTCCTAGAGCATTTAGTCTGATCTCTATGACCCCTTTTGTTCCCTCTCTCATTATTTATGTTGGTGACCATTGTATTCCCCAAGGAGAAAGTAAGTTCTTTTAGAAGCAGAGTCTTGGTATTATGAATTGTGCCTTTTCCTTAGCAGGCAATTAACACATGTTTGCTTGCAGAATAGAATTGAATTTTAGCAATAATATATGAAGCTATTTGGCTTAATCCTTAGCTGAGAGAGTTATTCAGCACTCCCCCTTCTCTTCTTCCCACAATTAATTTGATTTTTGTCTTACTATTCTGGTTAATTGAACTGTCCATCTCGCTTTTTTTCCCCTGTATTCACATCACCTTTGAAACATCTCCCTGGCAAAACTCATCACAGAATAACGCCCCCCCCCCACCTCCCCAATCACTATGATTGGCATACAGTTTCATATATGACTCAAAAATGCCTTTTCTCAGTACCCTAAATACTTCCCTGCTCCCCTGGGCTTAGAAACCAGATGACTCCCCCCCCTCCACCCAGTAACATGGCATTGTAAATTTCCCCAGTTTTCCTTCCATCACAAATATCCAGTGATAATTAATAAATACAAATCTAGAAGTTTCCTCCAGTCTGATCTGTTTCCTGCTAAATTGCTGAGAGGTCATGGTACCCAGTGATTGTAACTGAAAGCTAACCTTTGTATTTATTGGCAGATATCGAGCCTGCTCAGTGGAACATTTCAAAGGGCTTTCTGAACACATTGAAGCTTTCTAACACCTCCAGGAAGAACATATTAAAATATTCTTTTTGTAGAAGGGCTAAGTGAAGCCTGGAAAGGCTCAATTACATTTCCAAGGTCACTCAGGGAAGCTGTGACAGATCCTTGTTCTTCGGAATCTTCACTCCCTGTGTCTCGTTCAGCTGTTTACTGCGACAGCTTTGAGTTTTGGAGAACTAACTGACAGGTATATAATTGTCTTGAGCTTGCCACCAAAATAATAGACTACTTTATATTTAGATGGATGAAATTATTATGACTACTAGTGGAATTTTTGCCAGTGGCAAAATTTAAAAAAAATCAACAACCAATTCTGTTCTTTTTGCAGTCTTTCCTCCTCTTTCACCACCTGTTTCATTAACTGTGACCTTATAGTCAGTGATACTACTTTACTTCTGTAAGACTTGAATATTGTACACTTTATTTTCCTCTTTGTTCTCAAAATGAAAACTTGGAGCTTGGAAGATCACATCTGGTCTCCTTGAATAATAGATTATGACATGGTAACAAGGTCCCTCCTTTCAGATATTCAATGTCTGTTCTAAGACAGAGACTTCTTTGACCAACTTTCCCCCAAAAAGTGGACGCATCTGGGGAGTTACTCAATTTTGCTTTATAAGATTCAGCTTTTAAAACTCTAGTTCTCATTTTATTAATTTAAGTATTTTGTAGGTATTCATCAATTTCCTTTGAATTTATAATTTTATTAACATGTAATTGTGTAGAGATTATGACAGTTATTTTTTTATTCTTGATACTTATTTTCATTTTGTATTTTGATAATTTGATCTCTCCCTCACTTTTCCTTTTTCTCCTCTTCTCTCTCTCTCTCTCTCTCTCTCTCTCTCTCTCTCTCTCTCTCACACACACACACACACACACACACACACACACACACACCAGGTTGGTGAAAAGTTTATTAATTCTATTAATACTTTCAAAGAACTAGCATTAAGCTTTACTTAAATTTCTACAGTCTTGTTGTCATCTTAATTTGTTGTTTAGTCATTTTCAGTTGTTTCTAACTCTTAGTGATCCCATTTGAGATTTTCTTGGTAAAGATACTAGAGTGGTTTGCCATTTTCTTCTCCAGCTCATTTTACAGATGAGGAAAATGAAATAAGGTTAAGTGACTTGCCCAGGGTCACACAGCTATTAAGTGTCTGAGGCCAAATTTTAACTCAGATTTTCCTGACTCCTGGCCTGGCATTCTATCCACTCTGCCACCTAACTGCCCTTTTCATTTTAACTTTTTCTTCTCAGATAGTTGAGATTTCTTTTTCTTAATCTTTGGAGTTTACTAATTTATTTATTGTCAAGTTTTAAAAAAAAATATGTGCCCTGTTCACATATTGTTTATTTTGTTTAGTTAATATATCCTTGTAGAGATAAAAAAATGAGAACTTTGCCACATTCCCAGCATTTTGGTACATTGTCTAAGTTTTATCATTGTCTTTTATATAGCTATTAATTATTTTATTGACTTATTATTTAACTCACTAGTTATTCAGGATTTTGCTAAGTTCTCATTTAAATCTGTATTGTTTTCTTGTATTTCCTAGATCAGCTGCTTTTCAGGGAGGCCTAGCACCTCTGTTGTGAGGTCTTGCCAAGACCTTTTCATGACTTGCAAGTCATTCACCTTCGGTGTAACTTTTTTACCCAGCTCCTCAGAAATTATTAGCTCCTTTTTAAATCTTTTATTTTGATTTTCTAAACTAGATTTAAGGATGAAGTTATTTTTTGATTGCTTTATATGGGTCAGGAATATATTTTTGCATGACTTGAACCTCAGAGTATCCTTTGGTTATAACTGATACTTGTTTTTAATTTTGTAATGCAGTGATATAACAGTATTTGTGTTTTCGTTATGTTTCTGTGCACTCCTGGTTTTCCCATTTTAGTTGTCATCACTCTTCACACTTGAAGTGGCAGGTATGGGGTGGGAAATATTGAAGATTATTTCTTATTTGTTCTGATGAGCCATTCTTTCTTCTGCAATCAGAATTAAAAAACAAAACAACATTTATGTTGGTCTCCATAATATCCAGGTGGTATTAACAGTGCTTTATAATTGAGGAAACTGAGTTAAACAGGGGTTAAATGATTTTCCCAAGGTGCACAGCTAGTATCAGCAGTGTAATCTGAACTCAGATCTCCCTGCCTCCAAGCCCATTTCCCTATCCACTGTGCCACCTTGCTGTCATTAATGTTACTGTAATTTTAGATAGACTGGTAGGCAACATCACATGTGGCAGACCCAAGTCACATAGTTATATTGCAAGATGGATGTTCTAAAACTGAAGGTCTGGAAATCAGCTCAGTCACTAATGAGATATGGAACTTTGTCCTAAGTTGTTTATCCTTGCTGGGACAGTTTCTTTATCTTCAAAATGAAAGGATAAAACCAGATATTCTCTAAGGTTCCTTGTAGCTCTCAAATTATAAGACTGTAAGATTTTACTGAATGTATTGTTTACTGCTAAGCATATGATCTGGTAGAAAAAAAAGTATAGGCTTAAAATAAGGTGTCTGGAACTCATATGTTAAAATCATTAGATTCTATAATTTAATGGTTCTTTTTTGTAAGATTTATAGAAGGTTATTGAAAAGAGTCACATCAGCCTGGTTTGATGACTCATGCCTGAAATCCCAACTTCCAGCGAGGTTGAGAAAGGGGATCTTCTGAAAGTCAAGGCCCTATGCCAGTCACATGGTTGCCCTAAGTACCTCACCAATATAATGGTGAAACCCTTGGAATTCATAGTCACCAGGTTGTCTAAGGAGGGAAAAATTAGCCCAAGGTGGAAATGGAGGTCAAAGTTCCCATGCTAATTGTAGTAGGATAAGCCCTGTGAATAGTGAATGTCTTCATTTCCAGTCTGATCATGATAGGGAGATTCAGCTTTTAATAAAGAAAATAATAAAATTAAATGAGAAAGAGATGGATTGAAATTTTTATTGGTGGACAGAGTACCACACTGATAAGTTTATAGATCTATAAGTGTATTGATATTTGATGGCACTGAGTTCTGCCTACTAGTACCATGCAATTTTTGTAATCCTGACTCAATTCACCATAGTTTATCAGTTTATCAAAGGACTCTTTGATACTTGAGCCAATTTCTTTGACAGCTTTTAGCTATGCTGTCATTCAATTAATTTAATTTCAGCAAACATGTATTAATTGCCTATTATGGACAGGGCACTTTGCCAGGAACTGAAGGAAAAAAGTTAAAAAAAAATCCTAAATGCTTCTGATCTTTGAGTAGGATGTTTTTGTTCAGTCATGTGTGATTCTTTGGGACCCAATTTCATATTTTCTTGGCAAAGATGGTGGAATGGTTTGTCATTTCCTTCTTCAGTACATTTTGTAAGTGAGGAACTGAGGCAAATAGTGTTAAATGACTTGCCTAGGATCACACAACTAATAAGTGTCTGAGGCCAAATTTGAACTTATGAAGATGAGTCTTCCTGACTTCAGGCCCGGTGCTCTATCTACTGTGCCATGTAGCTGCCCCTTAGAAAAGAAAAATGAGGAATGAATCCATTAAAGACATATGGAAGGGGAGGACTGGAGATACACTATCCAAATGAATAGAGATGAGATAAATGAGCATCAGATTAGGAAAGGACTTTGTGTTGATCAAAATCTCTGGAATGACACTCATTTGATGTGGTTTGTTTTACTTGATTATACCTATTTCTGAGGGATGAATTCTTTTGAGTTAGTCTATTTTTTAAGGTGCTGTTTTCTTCAGTCAGGCTGTTGACCCTCATTTCATACTTTTCCTGCATCCTTCTCATTTCTCTTTCCAATTTTTCCTCCACTTCTCTTATTTGATTTTTAAAGTCCTTCTTAAGGTCCTCTATGGCCTGCAACCCGCTCATGTTTTCCCCTGGGGCTTTTGGAGCAGGACTTCTGACCTCACAGTCCTTTTCCCGCTCTATGCCCCCAAAATAGGAGTCTAGGGTTGCATTTTTCTGTTTCCTTTGCCTTGGCATGTTGCCACTTAATTGCTTGACTTTTGGGCTTGTTGCCACACTATGGCTTTAAGGCCAGATAGAGGAATTTTCGTCCCAAACGTGTGGGGGGCAACTTCCGTTTCTGGCAAGCTGTAAACCCACCCACAACTTCCACCCTAGATTACAATCCAGATCCAGGGAGGTTAAAGCAAGAGCGATTACCCCCCAAGACTGATCGCTGGATCTCCCTACAAATTTGCAGGCTGGGAGCGGGAGCCGCCTCTGAAAACTACAAAATGGCTTGTCTCCTCAGCGGCTTCTAGCCCCCAGGGGAGGGAGCTGACACATTCCCCAAATACTGGTCCCAAAGTCCATAGGGCACTAACCTCTCACTTTGTCCTAGGCATGTCTATGTTGATAATTCTGGAGTCACCACAGCTCCTGGTGTTCTGGGGTTCCTCCAGCCGGCTGCTGGCCCTGCTGCCCTGGGGCTCACGTGGACCTGGGCTCAGCTCGGCTCCTGTGCTCTGCTTGCTGCGCGCTGCCAGGTCCCAGACCGCTGCGCTGGTCCTTCCGGCAGGGCTGCTGGGCTGTCCTCAGTGGGAGGTTAGCTTCTCTGTGTCATTCTGTGGGTGCTGGGGCTCTAGAAGTTGTTCAGAGTCCCCTTTTACATGGTTTGGGGGGAATCTGGGGGCAGAGTGGCTTGGACGAGCTGTCTTGGCTCCACCCCGGGATGAATTATTTTTAGAAGTCAGGGGTTAGTGGATCAATCAACCAATAAACTAAGAAAGAGAGCGAGGCAGAGACACAGACAGAAAAGATAATTTTTGCTCTCAAGGAGCTTACAATCTAACTGGGGATAAAACATGCAACAAATATACACAAAGCAAGCTATATTCAGGATAAATATGAAATAATTACCAAAAGAAGAGACTAGAATTAAGAGACTGGGAAGGCTTCCTGCAAAATAAGAGATTTTAATTGGGATTTAAAAGAAGCACAGTCATGATAGATATGTATAAAAATGAATGAAAAAGCATTTATTAAATGCTTAGTTTTGTCAAGGCTTCTGCTAATTACAGGGAATACAAATACAAAAGTGAGATGTTCCCTTATATGCTAATAGAGGAAGGCAATATATATTGGGGAGTTAGATCTGGAAACTTTTGGGAGAGGAATTTTGGTTTAGAGGTGGTCCAGAAGCTGGGTGGTGGCTTGCTTCTGGTCAACATGAGGAAAAAAGTGACTATCAAAAGCAGTGGTCCCAGGGTTGGGATGAGAAGAGAAAGAGGGTCAGAGTGGAAAACAAATGACCATAAAAATATTTTCTAAAAGCATTAAATTACTAGTATGTGAGGATATGGATAAATAAAAATGTATTGCTATTTTATTAAATACATAGTCCTTGATTTCAATTGACTTCAATTAACGCGGGAGATAAAATGCACAGAACCAGTTAGGTAGAAGATATATACAAAGTTGGTGGAAAACATTCTGAAATGGGAAGCCATTAGTAGTTAGGGGGACCAGGAAAGAGCTACTGGAATCAATGGGATTTTAGCTGATACTTAAAAAAACTAAGAGGTAAGACATGTTAGGCATAGCACAAAAGGAAAGAAGAATAGGAATGAGATATTGTGTTTAAAAACTTCAAGCAGATCAGCATTGCTGTACATTGAGTATCTGGAAGGGAATCAAATTTAAGAAGACTGGAAAGGTATGAAAAGACCAGATTCTGGTGGCTTTAGATGGAAAAGTAGTTTATATTTGATCCTGGAGGCTATATGGAACCAGTAAAGCTCATTGAGCAGAGCTAGATACAGACTTATTCGGAAAGGAAAGGAAAGGAAAGGAAAGGAAAGGAAAGGAAAGGAAAGGAAAGGAAAGGAAAGGAAAGGAAAGGAAAGGAAAGGTAGCTGTTAGAGGAGTCATTTGTAAAATGGTGATAACGATATTTCTGCCCATTGGGGAGTGAGAAGTGACTTTAGGCATCATACATGCATATGTACATGCATATTTATACATGTATGTGCGAATGTATTAAAACAAACTATGGAGTAGAACTTCATAGTTTTTGTTGTTGTTTTTCCTATGTTGATATATTTGTTGATGATTAATTCATGGATTAAAAAAATAAAAGAAATGACTTTGGATGATTTTTTTTTTGCCAGTTTCCCAATACAGACTAGTCAATAGGCAATATGGTGTACTGGAAATGATGCTAGAATTGGAGTTGAGAGCCATGGATTTGAACCCCTTCAGATCTCTTGGCAGCTGTGTGATTTGATGCAAGTAGATTCACTTTCTAAAGACCTAAGTTTATTTCTCTGTCAAATGGTGATAACCACAATTGTGCTCCTGTCCTTCGAGGTGGAAATAATTTTGTATATCTAAAAATTCCATGTAAATGGTAGTCTATGACTTTGTTCTTCTTTGGGTGGTCTCCGACTTGCAATTTAATGCAGAATTTACAAAGTAGTTCTAAATCACTCCTTTATTCATGTCCTATCACATTTTCCAAACTCTAGTTAAAGTGAAGGAACTGGAGCTTTGCCCCAGTACTCTGCAATTCAGAGGACACTGACAGAAATAGCAATTTTTCTGCCGCCTAGAAACAATTGAATTTAACACTTAATTAACAGCTGTGACAACAATAATAATTATGAATAGCTAACATTTACATAGTGTCTACTAATGTGCCCAGGGCTGTCCTGAGCACTTTACACATATTATCTGATTTGATCCTCCTGACAGCCCTGGAACATAGGTGTTTTCATTATACCCATTTTATAGATGAGGAAACCAAGGCAACCAGTGGTTTAGTGACTTGTCCAAAAATAGACAAGTAGAATATTTAAATTGGGTAAATGTCTGATGGGGTATATTGAACCCAAAGTGAACTTCACCCTCCCTGTGTCTTCAACTCCATTCTAACAACAGGGGGCATCTTCCATTCCACTTTCCCTGGGTGAATAAAATGCTAGTTATAGTTCTATATATTTTGCATGTGTTTTTCTGGTTTGTAGCTTTTAACATGAGTTACACTGGAAAATAACTTAGATTTTGATTCAGAAGACATGGGACCAAATTCCAGCTCTGTGACTTTTCACCTATGTTATCCTAGGCAAGTTTCTTCATCTAAAAAACATGTAGTTGACCTAGAAGACCTCTGAGGTCCCTTCTGACTCTAGTTCATGGCACTCTGATACTTTGAAAATTGAAAAAATAAATGCATATATTCATTGGAGGTCTTCAGACAAAGGCTGGATGATCACTTGTTGCACATGGTATAGTGTATGTGTTTTTTTTTTTTGGGGGGGGGATTGTTCAGTTATGGACTGGACTATAAGTCCAGTGGGATCCTTTTCAACCCTGAGATTTTTAGTTTCTGGGGAAATGAGATTAGCAGATGCATCATTGCACAATCTGTCCACATAATGACTAACTCAGTCAGATTTTTGGCACTATCCGAGATTTGTGGACATTCTATACATACCCTGGGTTTTAGAGTTTGGAAGCGCACAGCCAAACACAGAGTAATGAATAATAAGGAGAGATGAGAAACACCCTTTCAGCTGCCATAGCCAGTGTTTCAGAAGGCGGGATGCTGATGAGTAGAGGGTGAAACTGAACATTTTATAGTTAAGGGATATAGAGGGAGAAAAAAAATAAAACCTGTTAGAGTGTTTCATCATTTCCCCAACATTCATTGAATGGTAGCCAATAAAAGCAGGCTATTAGTATCAGCACCACTCATTACACAGCTAGAAGATATCAATTCTTTGGTTGTAACAACAACAAAAAATCACGTCATAAACCCCAGTTATATCTAGTATTCTCTTTCTTTGTACCGGTTCTGATTGGCTCTATCTTTTCCACATTTCAAGTCTGAGTGTCGGTTTTCTCTACAGAAAAATGAGGGTTAAACATGATCAACAATATTGGATTTGTGTTCAGATTATTAATGGATTGGTAACAACTGTTACTGTGTCATGCTTCTCTCAACAGCTGTTTATATTTTATTTAAAACCTGTAAAAACATTTTCTTATAGTCCCTTGATCTGTACCACAATTTCCTTTTGTTCCAAGCTGTTAAAGGTATCTTTGAACGCACAAGGAACTATTCATCTATTCCTTCAAGACGAGACCACTTTCATCACGCACACACACAAAAAAATGAACATCATAAAAAATGAACTCTGGAATCAAAGCAAGAAAATAAAGGTGGGTGAACTCTGCACAGCAATGGGATAAAAGGCAAGACAGCTGCTGAACACTATCCATCATTATTACGCTAAATTGCTCTTGATTTGTACTGAGGAAGAGATTTAGTACAGTACTTCTAATTTTTTCCAGAGCAATTGTGTGTGTGTGTGTGTGTGTGTGTGTGTGTGTGTGTGTGTGTGTGTGTGATTTCTATCTTCTCACCATTCACTCAGAATTCTGCTCACTATTTGTCACAGCCAGGAACAAGTCTGTTAAGCTCCCCCCTACTTGATAAGTAGGTGTTGTTTCTTATGGGTATCCTGTTGTGCTTACCTCCTGTAGGCTTGAATTTTCTTATTGTTCAAGCTACAGTGATCTTAGAATAGCATTCTTTATGTAATACAATGTCTACTTGAAAGATTGTCAGTGTGGTCTCCAAGAATAGTGAAGATGGGCATCAAATGACCCTCTCTTCTACATGTCTCATTGTGACAAAAGTAAAGCTGGGGAAGGGGGCAAGGGCTGAATGATAGTCTTTACAATGCAGAGTGAGAAGGTTGAGTCTCCCAATATATTTGCCCATATCATCCAATGGATGTTGGGAGGTAAGGCATTCGTTTTAGAAACACAAATGAACCCAGCAAATGTTTATGTCTATAACTTGTAAACCGAGGGAGAGGAGATGACACCAGGTTCCACTCCTGTGCCAATAAATGGATAGGTTTAATTTAAATGAGTCACTGGGCAGAGTAGTTGAGAACAGGTGAAAGTAGAAGGGAGTATTTAATGCTTGGTGAGAAGGGGATAGGACAAGAGCACTCAGAATGCCTTCCCCTGCAAGATTAGCTTGGGTTGGGTGTGTCACTGTGGTGCATTGGGAAGAGGACTGGGCTTAGGGTTATGGGATCTGAGTTTGAATCTTACCTCTATCACTTCTCTCCTATGTGTTATCTTTGGACTTCATTTTTCTTTCTCCTCATAAAAATGAGGAGGTTGGGCCTGTAAAGTCCCCTCTGACTCTAAATCTGTGATTCAATGACATTAGCTCCAGTGTCTCCAGAGATTTTTATAGAGAGAGGCAGCATGGCATAATGAATAGTGAGTTGGCTGAATAGCCAGGGAGACCCTAGTTTCATATTGGCTGTGAACCTGGACAAGTCCTTAATCTATTACGGCATTAAGCAGCTCTCCACAACTATAAATTGAAGAAAAGATATGGACCTTCATTGGTACAAGGAGTTTCTTCCTCAGCGAGTTTCCTATATCACTGAAATTACAAGCCCAGTCCCTGTATTTTCCATATACTTATTGCCTCTCCCATTAAGATGAAAAGCAGTTTGCAGGAAGAAACAAATTTTGCTGTCTCTTTGAATCCCCAGTCCTTAGCTCACTACTTAGGTGGTTAATGAATGCTTGTTGATTAAGATAGGGGTAGAAGGTACTGTTAGAGGTCATCTAGCCTCAAATCTGAGGACTTAAGTGAATTTTACCAAGGTCACGTAGTCAGAAGCCTCAGAAGTAGAATTTGAGCTGAATGGAAAGAACACTGGATTTGAAGTAGAGAGAGCTGGTTTGAATCCTGGCACTGATACTGACTGCTGGTGTAGTGTCCAAGTGTCCAATCTCTTGGTAGCTGGGTTCTCAGCTGTTGTTTTTTGTCCTTAGTCCCCAAATAGGACCAATGACATCATGATGTTAGGGTCAAGGCACAGCACGCTCTGCTGTGGCTGATCAGTCCAATATGAGCTTGGAAGGCTCTACAATGGGTCAGGTATAAACGGTCCATTTTAACCTTTGCAATGAGATGTCTTTAAATTTGTACAGCTCACATTTCTTTTTGTTGCTGCAATTCTGTTTTGCTCATAGAATCACATCACCTTCTTTGATGTGGGCATGCCATGCTGGACTGTCCTGTACCATGTCTCACAACTGATACTAAAGTCCTTCAGAGAAACCTTTAGAGTGTCATCATACCTTCTTTCTGTGTGCTCAGTAACAGTTAAAACAAAAGATATTCATTCTCAATCACCATCAACAACAATGCTATTTCTTTTGGGGAAACCAGGGAAATTTTTTCCCTGGTATTAAAGGCCAAATTGTCTGTGCTGTGTCTCTTACAAATATCCTAAGAGCTATTACAATGGGGACTGAGAGTTGGCATCCTTTGGAGATTTTAAACATTTAATTTTAGTGGTCATCTCCCAGTTGAGCCAGCACTGGGTAAAAGGGAAGTCCTGATATCAAGGGATAGAGAAAGGAAGTTTCCATCCCGAGCAGGCAATACATTGCTATTATCTAAGCCAACCTAGGGTAGAAAAAAAAAGTCCTAGGAAAATATTTCAGAGAAGGAGTATGTTTAATTGCAGCCCCAGGAGAGGCAATTTATGTGCCAACAAGTTATGTGGGTTTTATGTGCCTATTAGTCTGCTATTCAATTAAAAAATGTGTACTTTCCATGGCAACCCCAACTCTCATGATGCACATGCTAATTCTGAGTCACAGAGAGCACCTTCTTAAAGCAAACATACCAAAAGATCACATTGCAACACATTCCAATGTATTTTTTAAAAGATTCCTATTAGACAGAAGTGCTTAAAATGTTACACTATTTTGGAAATGGTTTTCTTTACATGGGGGTAGTACTGATTCTGAGTTGTAGGTGGGTTCCTTAGAGAAACAAGTCTTGACTTCAATATTCTGAACCACTAGCTATGTTTTAATATGAGCCTGATTCAGGAGTCATTTCCCCCAATTAATTGTCACTTTTTAAAAATAGCATGTGGTTTTATAACATGCCTAGGGCTGACAGTGACTTATGGACATCAGAATAAAAATTGTCATACTTCCCCCTTACAGATCAGGTTTCCTACCTCTTGTCATATGCATTTCTTGGTGAATTTCAGGGACCCCAACCATTATCATTAGGCCATTGTGACTCCATGTGTTATTTTAATTTTTTTTCTTAAAGCATGCTATCTCTCTTTCCCTCTCTCCTCAAGCTTTTCCACTGAATCAATATAATTCAAAATTATTAAAAAGATGATAAGAGAATGATTTCATTTGCCCCTTTTCATCTGTCATTACTCTGAAAAGCTAAAAACCTGGTAGCTATTTTGCTTATTAAAAACGGTTATTATTTTGAGAAATGGTCCAAACCTGCTTAAGGGTTTTCAGATGCCTATGGGTGGATTGAGTTGATTTTGTGTTTTAAAATATGCAATTTAGCTACACATTTCTACTGAATTCAAATGTTTCCCTTTATCATAGTGACATAATGATTAGGCTGTCAGTCAAGTCAAGTCAATATACATTTATTAAACCCTGACTATGTTACAGACATATTGCTAAGCACCAGGGCTACAGATATAAGCAAAAAGAGACAGGTCCTGCCTTCAATGAGATTGCATTCTAATGGGGAAAGATATCATATGAGAAAGAACTGAAAAGAAGAATTGGGAATGCACCCAGGCAGTGGGGTGGGGTGAGGTAAAGTCTGGAATGTCAAAAGCAGAGCTGGAAGAGGAATGCAGGTTGGCTGACTCAGGACCTTCTTCAAAATGGAATTCTGGGAGTAATATATGAATGGGTGTAAGGCATATGCATAACAAGCTAGGTGGTACAGTGGATTGAAATTAAGAAGACTCATCTTTATGAGTTTAAATTCAACCTCAGACATTCACTAACTGTGTAACCCTGGACAAATCACTTAAGCCTGTTTGTCTCAGTTCCTCACCTGTAAAATGAACTGGAGGAGGAATTGCAAACCACTCCTGTATCTTTGCCAAGAAAACCCTAAAAAGGGTCATGATGAGTTGGATAAAAGTGAAAAGGACTGAACAATAATGATTAAGATTAGCAGAGAAAGGAATTACATATATGAAACTGAAAATATTTGAAATAGTAAAACCTTGGAATAAAAATGGATGACCTCTGAAGTATCTCCCAATATTGAAATTCTATGATTTCACAAGCACCCTAGAATTTTCTATATGTTGGTGGTAGTTGAAAGACAAGTTAGTGTTGTAGACTAAATTTGTAGACTGTCTAAAGAAATCAGACTCTTATAGCTATCTCTAATAATATGATAGGTAAATATAATACTTTTCCTATGGTGACAATTCATGAATGAACATATGTATGTGTACATATATAAATATTTTATGTATGTACCTATAAATCTGTTTCTATGCTGATATTTATATGAAATTCCAACTTCATCCCTTCTCTAATCTTCCTCTATATAACTACAGAAATGATTTTCCTAAAGCAATGCTTGGACCATGTCATCCCACTGCTTTACAAACATCAGTTGCTCCCTATTACTCTCAGGATCAAATCAAACTTTTCTGATTGGCATTTATAGTCTTTCACAACCTGACCCCAATCCACCTTACTTGCTTTATTTTAAATGATTCCCCTGCTTTCTGTATGATCCATTCAAAACAGCCTTCTTGAAATACTTCATATATGACTATATCTCTTAACTCTGTGCTTTGGCACAGGCTGTCACCCATGCTTAGAACACATCTCCTCCTTAGCTTGGTCTTATAAAATTCCTAATTTTCTCCAAAGGTCAGCTCAAATGTCACCTTCTACATGAATGATAAGTCAAACTGAGACCTTTTAAAGACCTTAGTTTGGAAAGGTTAAGGTCTCCTGCTGCATCCAGGGCCATCTCCAGTCATCCTGATCTGTATCTCACCACTGGACCCAGATGGCTCCAGAGGAGAAAGTGAGTCTGCATGCCCTCCCTCACTTAAATCTAATTCACTTGCAAGTCTTGGCATCACTTACCTGATGTCATGGTCCTCTTTGAGAATGAAGGACAAACCACAGTAGCAATCATTTATATAGTGCTTTAAGATTTGCCCAGGACTTCATACATGATATTTCATTTAAGCCCTGTGAAGTAGGTGCTTTTGCTATTCCCATTTTACAGATAAAGAAACTGAAACTGAGAAAGATTAAGTGATTTTCAATAGAACCCCTATACCCTACCCTAGTCAGAGAAGCTCTGAAGAATGTCTCTGAGGCAAGTGAGAACTCAGGTCTTCCTGAATGGAAATGGAAGTCTTGAGCTCATTTTTCCCTTCCCCAATCAATTCTCTTTGGTTTAAACACAGCAACAACAGCAACAACCAATTACAATTTCATTAGATGGGAACTTCCAATGAGGAAATGTCATCTACCAACTCATTGATCATTTTCTGCCCTGGGACTGCTGTTATTCCACCTTCAGAACCTGACTTCCAGGACCTGGCCTCTGCACTCCCTGGAATTATGCATAGTCTTCTTCACCTTGGTCCATTGATGCTTTGAGATCATGTCCTAGAACTCTGAAATCGACATTACCCTTGCATATGGAATGGAAGTGTTCATGGATTGCCTTATTGTTTGACTCATCCTCCCATGATTTCCCAGGTCAAAAGTACCTTCCTTGGTCACCATTCCCCCATTTTTGTGGTCTTCTCTGTTAGAAGGTAAGCTCTTTGAGGGAAAGAATTGTTTTGGTCTTGCTTTTGTATTTGTATGGTTAGCTATTCTACAGCAGGTCTAAGCTGGGTCAAGTAATTTCAGACTCAAGAGATATAAATTGCCATTTATGCTAGTTTTACTAATAGATTTGAAAAATCAGTTTAAAAAGGAAACAAGGTAGAAATAAAACATTGTTCCTCTTCTCCTGATGAATCACCACAACAGAAGGTCAGCTAGATAAGGGAACAATACTCTGGAAAAACTCAGGGGATGCTTTTAATGACTATATTCTCTATAACGGGTCTTTTATATAAGGCACCATGGCCAAACATCCTTCCTATCTGTTTCAAAAACCAGTCCTGCATCTGCAAGAGTCCTTCCTGGCAAGAGAAAAAGTACTGGGGGTGGAGGGTGGGGTAAGGGGTGGAGCTGTCGAGAAAGAGAGAGAAAGAAACTAGAAATGAAAGGCAAAGGAGGAAGAGGTCCTGGCCCTGAAGTAGGGAGAGGGAGGAAATAGGATGTGACTGACCCTCCTTTTGCAGGAATTACACCAGGTAGGGTAGCCAGGCTTCCTCTTCTTAGTGGTAGCTCTCACTATACCAGTGGTGAGAATAGCTGCAGGATTGGCACATAGTAAGTGTTACATAAATGCTATTCATTCAAATCAGTACTTTCTTTGCAGTTTCGTGCTAGAAACATTCCTGAGGCCCTGGGACATCAAGGCTACTAGGTCACACAAAATGTTCACCTCCAAGGCAGGCCTTGAACCACATCTTCCTCACTTGAAGGCTGGTACTTTATCTACTAAGTCAAGCTACCTTCTTTGAAAAATATCTATTCTGAATATATGAGCATGCCATCTTCTCTGATCAAAAGTGAACTCTTTGAGGGGAGTTATTTTCTTACACACACACACACTTTGTATTAGGGGTTCCTGACACAGAGTAGGCTCTTAATAAATGCTTATTGAGTGATTTGGTAATTACCCAGTTCACAATGCAGCAGGATTATATCAGAAGTCACTTGTAGCAAGGTATTAGTTCTTTATATAGCCACAGTGCAGGAGTCATGGGTCTCCAGATTAACCATTATCTTAAACAGGGCAAAGAATTCTGGTTATTATGCACTGATGAGTAGCCAAAGCAACATTCTTTTCTGCTAGTCCAATGCAGGTTCTACCTTAACATGGCATAATAAATAACTCAAATACGTTCAGAAAGAACACCTGTTTCAGATACTTGATAATTGTGTAACCCTGGTAAATCACTTAATCTTTATCTGTTTTAGTTTCTTGCATTATAAAATGGGAATGAGAAGAACAACTATCTCCCAGGATTGTTGTCAGGATTAAATGAGATAGCATTTGTAAAGCACTTCCTATATTGTCTGACATGCAGTAGTTGATAACTAAATGCTTGTTTCCTTTTTTTTTGTTTGCTTTTTGTAGCCCTGTCCTTACCTCAGTGACTAGCACATAGTAAGATCTTAATGTTTTTTCAATTCTTTCCTTCCTCCTTCCCTCCTTTCTCCTTCCCTCCTTTCTCCCTCCCTCCTTTCCCTTTCCTCCCTCTCTCCCTCCATCCCTCCCTCCCTTCCTTCCTTCTTTCCTTCCTTCCTTCCTTCCTTCCTTCATCAGTGGACAGAAATGAAAAATTAGAGTTCGAGGCTCAAGTTAAACAGAAAAGCAGATTTAGGTTCAATGCAAATTAGATGTATCAGCAAACATACTAGATTTCTATATCTTCTTTCATGTGGGGTATTTAAGCAGAATGTGTGGGTGTCTAGTTAAGTTTGTCATAGAAAGAATGTCTACTAATACATATGTAAAAGAGATAAATTTTGAAGTTTCTTCCAACTGAAAAATGTTATGATTCTATTTACAAATATAAAAGGTGGTAGTATGGTTGTGGAGGGAAAGAGGGAAAAGAGGGGGAGGGTCCAATTATTGTCCTCCTATCCAAACAACCAGAGGAAGGCCTCTGAAGCAGATGCATTGGTTAGTGGCCTTAGAGAGTATTTATTGAAAACCAACATAAGTATCAAATAGAGCCTAGCTAGGTGACTGAGCCCTAGGATCCCTTTTACCACAGAGGCTGAGACTGTTGGATTTTTAAAACCCAATCTCAAAAACAAAAGCAAAAATAGTTTAGACAGAAGATGGTGATGGCAGGATAGGTCAGAAAATTCCAGTCTCTCAATATTTTCTCCCACAAAAAGAGTTGAAATAACACCTTAGGGCAAACAAAGCATGGAGGGAGATAAATAAGAACAGGGGCACAACCCAGATCTTTCTGGGACAATTTGAGAAGATCTAGAGAAAAATCCCAGGAGATGATTTGGTCTTGTGAAGAGTAAATACCTCCAGGCTAGGTTCCCTTTTAAGGACTGGTAGCAAGCCCTGAGGTTAGCTGATTTGAGAGCCTGCCTCTGCCCCAGCTGCTGGAACTTTTACCTTTTGCCCCCGGGATAGTGAGGGGAGTTGGGATGAACCCAGGAGGATGCTGGGAAACTCTGCTGACAAGGAACAGCAGACCCAGCTGTGCTGTGAAGAGCTGCCAGGGTGAAATGGGGCCAGCTCACACCCAGTGAGTGTAGAAGCAGTGGGGCCGAAAGCCCTTGGCTGCGGAGGTTTGGCTTTGGTCTGAGGCCAGAGGAAAGAACTGAAGATTTGGGGCAAGAGGCAACACCCCCTTAACCCAGGGCTAAAGATTACAAAAATTAAGCTATTACCACAAAAAGGTACAGGCAAAGGAGAAAGAACCCCACGATAGAAAGCTGTTATGGGAATAGAGATGACTGGGGTTCATCTTCAGAGGAAGATATTGAAGTAAATAACCCCCCAAAGAATAATGTCTGCTTGTCCAAAAAGAATTCATAGAAGATCTAAGAAAGACTTTAAAAATCAAGTGAGAGAAATGGAGGAAAAAGAAGAAGAAAGAAGGAGAAGGAGGAGAAGAAGTAAAAGAAAAAGGAGGAGGAGAAGGAGGAGGAGGAGAAGAATCCAAGAAAAACAAGAAGGCTGTGAAAGGAAAGTCAACCAATTAGAAAAGGAAATCCAGAATCTTAAGGAAGAAAATGATACAATAAAAATTAGAATTGGTCAAGGTGAAGCTAGTAAAATTATAATGGATTGAGAAATTATTAAATAAAATATGAATAATACAACATATTATAAGAAAAACAGATTTAGAGAATAGATCAAGAAGAGAAAATAGAAAAATAATCGAACTAATTAAAAGTTATGATTTTAAAAAATGAATTTTGATACAATAATACAAGAAATAATTATAGAAAATTGTCCCGAAGTATTATAATAAGGTGGGGGGGAGAGTAGAAATAGAAAAAATCCATTGATCACTATTTGAAAGAGATTGTATGAGGAAAACTCATAGGAATATCAAAGTCAAATTCTAAAACCCCTAGCTCAAGGATAAAATATTACAAACATCAACATTAAAACAATTTAAATATTGTGCTGCCACAATTAGACACACACAAGTCTTAGCAGCAGAGATATTAAAGGACCACAGTTTTTGGAACATAATATATTGAAAAGAAAAAAGAACTGGGACTCTGGTCAACAATATCATACCCTGCAAAATTAAGTATTGTCCTGAAGGAAAAAAAAGTGGTCATTTGATAAACTCTCCCATTTACAAGACTCTTTTAAAAACAATCCTGAACTCAGTAGAAGATTAGACATACAAGAATCAAGAGAAATATAAGTTACATACCAAAGACTGATTATAAGAGATTCACAAGGACAGACTGTTTACTATATATATATATAATGTAAGATGTATGTCTCAGACATTAGTAATTGGGTAGCTCATAAGAAATATTGGGGCAAACCTGAGTATAATATAAATTTCAAAGGTAAAACCATTTAGGAATAGCTAGAAGGAGTAATTATTTTATACAAATGAGGTGTAAGAGGAAGAATCGATACAGAGATACAAAGGAATTAGATGGGGGAGGAGGACTGGTAGTTCTGCTGGTAACCTTTCATTGGGAATGGGTTTAAAAGGGATATATATATATATATATATATATATATAATTAGAAAAAATATAAAAGTCTTCTAATTCAGAAGAAATAAAATGTTATATATATAATGTACACACACACACACACACACATATATATATATATACACATATACATATGTGGGTGTATACTTAGAAGAATATAAAAGTCTTCTAAATTCAGAAGAAATAAAACAGTAGGAATATAGGGAGTGGGGAGGACAAGAGAGGGAACTTTAGAGGAGAGGGAGAGGGAATAGGTATGAGGGAGGTATAGAAGGGTGTTTAGATTTATGGGAATGGTAGGATAGAGGAGGAATCCTTGGAGGGGGGTAGGCAAGCAACAGGAAGGCAAGGTAGCAGGTAGAAGTAAAGTAGAGGAGGTCAGTGGAATAGGAAACAAGAGTATGCACAAACATAAAAACAAAGATCAGGAGTAGAATATGTTTGAGAAAGTATCTCTCTCTATATATATGAATATATGTATATGTGTATATATATATATATTTATAGCTATAGAAAAACATATCTAAATTTTATTGTGGTCTTCTGTGGGGAGGGAATTGGGGGGACAGAAAAAAAAAGATCAAAGTTTAAAAAGTCCACAGCATAGAACAAAAGAAAACTCACAAGGAAGCAAAGAAAAGATGGAGAATTCTCAACAGGAGTATTATTTTTCATAAAGGCTTTCTTGAAATGAAAAAATTTTGGCACATATTTAGAATCCTCTCATGTGCTGCCATGCACATGATGTGCTTCTTTCTAACTTCGTATTTAAGTTCCAATATTTAAATTTATGATGTGTTTTTGTTTCTTTTCTCTATTCTGTAGTTGTGTTCTGTCATTGGAGTCTAAAATAAAACAAAATAAACAGGTTAGACAGATACAAATGAAATATATAATATACACGCAGCTGCTAATTTCTTGTCTTAATGGCCATATTTTTACTCTGTATGTATATATACACCTATATTTATGCGCACATATATGTACTATATATTTCTACCCAAAGTCTGTAAGTAAGCTTCTTGAGAGCAGGGATTGTTTTAGTTTTGGTATTTTTTATCCCACATGCCTAGCACTTTGTCTGAAACACAATAAGTGGTTAATAAATGTGTTGATTGATTGGCAGAAGTTCTCAGACCTATTATGATTATGGACCATCTGAATTATTGAAGTATGACCTTACTTAAGTGATTTCAACTTGAAATTAGAAATTTTTTCTCATCTATAAAATGAAAGACTTGGAATAGAACAGCAGTCCTTACACTCTTTGTTCTCAGGACCTGTTAATACCCTCAAATATTACTTCTGACCCTACCCCACTCCAAAGAGTTCTTGGTGTGGATTGTGTACATTGTTCTTAACTGTTTTTGTATTAGTATTATTTTATGTTTTAGTATTATTTAGTTATATTGTTCTAGTATTATTACAAAAATCTTTGATGTTAAATGAGATATTTGTGAAAAGCACTTAGTACAGTGCCTGACACAAAGTAATCAAAGTACAAATGCTTATTCCCTTCCTCTTCTAGTTGGCAGAGCCACTGAAAGGGTCTTGGGGATCACCAGAGGTCTCCACAATTTACCTTGAGGAGCCCTGCTCTAGATAATTTCCATCATTATGTCCTAACATTCTGTGTTACAATACTTAATGGTTAGCAACGTTGGTTCATTTCATTTTATAATTTTTTTCATTTGAACTTAAGAATCATTAACAAATACAAACATTTTAGTTTACCAACAATCACAAAAGAGAGTTTAAGAGGGATAAGGAAAAGAAGATGAAAGGAAAGAAGGGAGGAAGGAATACAAAGAAAAAAAGGAAAGAAATGTGTCTTTCCCTTTCTTATATGCCCTCTAGTGGCAGTGCTAGTAATAAGAAAAATGAACTAAATAAAGGAATGGAACCATGGTGTTCCTTAGAATTTTAATGCATTTTGGTAAAAGCATTTAATGTTCCAATGTTTTTTTTTTTTTTTTGCCATTTAAAGATGCCATACAGCATCATGAAAGTGCAAGAAAAGAGAAAATCCATGAGAGGGTCTTAACAATGAATGGCAAATATTACAGGAAGCTCATGAAGGATGGGGACTGAAAAAAAGCCAGCATATTTGAATTTTGGAGGGAGTATTCAGTCATGAAAACATATCACAATGGATGGAATCCTGGATTTGGATTCACTAAAGATCTGGACTTGAATCCTACCTCTGACCCTTACTAGTTGTATAACCTTGGGCAGGTCACCTTGCCTCTCAGATCCATTTTCCTCATCTACAAAGTATGAATACTAGTAGCTATAATATATCCTTCAAAGGATTTTTGTGAGGCTTAAACCAGATAAAGTATCTGAAGCACTTTGCACACCTAAAAGTATGTTCTAAATGTGAGTTAGCTTTTGTAATTATTGCTTCCATGAATAGCACAATTTTTGGTATTAAAATAGGTGTGTTTAAAAAAAAATACCCTCTAATTTCTCTTTATCCTCAAAAAGTCTTTTTTCCTGGATCTGGGACTGGTACTTATAGTACTCATAGATATATTTCTAGCACCAAAGTATTTCATAGGCTCATTTATTTGGGAAATCCTGATTTCAGACTTTCTTTTTCTAAGGAATAATGAAAAAGGCTCAGTGGAGCTAAAATGAATCATTAGCCTCTGGAAAATCAGGAGTTACTTAAGAACTAGGTAGAACATTACGGATTTCCTTCATGTGACCCACCTTTTATATTGAAAATGCCATTTTATTGTAGGTTTCTGGTGTGAAATGAGTGAACTGCACATAATTCCAAGTGGGCATAAAATATAGATGTAGGAGTAGAGAGATTTAACTATATCATGAAACTCATTTTTAAAGTTAGCTAAACTCCAACATCAAGGTTTTCATTGAGTTTATTATTTTATGTAATGAAAATATTACCTACAATTGACAGATATTTTTATAGGGTAATAATGATGGGTAAGGTGGAATTTTAACAGGCCCTTTAAAAACGTATTTCCTTTGGCTAGTTGAATTATAAATGGGTCTTTCGAAAAGATAGGCAGCTGGCATCCTGCTTTAGGCTGTTTTAGTCTGCTACTCATTGACATTCAAACAAATCATGATGGATTTACCATCCTAAAGTACCCTTTGTTGAAAAGATTCAAGGCATCCTATGGGCATTTACTTCTTTTTCACCATGTCAGACATAGTAATTATCCTTCCCCCTTTCCCCATAATTTAAGCTAGAGGTTCCCAATATTTTCAAGTATGAGAATCCCTTTTTAAGATCAAATAGTTACTTGAACCCCCAAATAATATTAGTTGTTCAATATACTGACATCTGTTGATTGAGAAAATACAGGACTGGATATGGGCCTGTTGTAACACCCCCAAGGCATTCCGGGGCTCTTTGGTTAATAAGTTGATGAATGGCTGGTCTAAACTAAATCTTAATTTCCTTTAATACTTAGTCCAAAGATCCACCATCTTATTGAAAACCATTCTGATCCACCTGAAACCACAACTTTCTCTAATTTTGTTAAAAAAAAATTAAATAAGGGGGTTGCTAGGTGGCACAGTGGATAGAGCACAAGCCCTAGAGTCAGGGGGACCTGAGTTCAAATCGTGCCTCAAACACTTGATATTTACTAGCTGTGTGACCCTGGGTAAGTCATTTAACCCTGATTACCTTGCCCCTCCTCCCCCCAAAATAGGGGCTATATTGCTAATCCCTTGCTAGGATCATTAATAGATTACATGTCTCTCATACCTTAAGATAATACCAATTTGGCTAATAATGAATGATCTTAACTCACATTTTACTGTGCTTTAAAAGCTTTAAAAACCGTTTTCTTCACAGTAATGCTATGAGGCAGGTAGTATTTGCTCATTTATAGATCACAGAGTATTTCTGTTTCAGAATTGAGAGGGACCCCAGTAATCATATAATCCAAACTGTATCTGAGCAAGAAGTCCTTTACAATCCAACATTTTGGACAAATCTCCATCCAGACTTTGCTTAAGAATGTACCCAGAGGAGGAAACTCACTGTCTTTTGAGGTTATCCATTTCAATTTGAGATAGTTCTAAGTATTTCCAGTTCTTTCCTCTGGAGCCAAACGGATGACATTATGCAGTGTAAACCATGATGGATTTGGAATCTATGGACCTTTACTCCAAGCATGGCTTTGCCTGATCAGGGAAAAGTTACAACCTCTCTAGTCTTTGTTTCCTTTTATGTAAAATGATAGGGTTAGGCTACACGACTTCTAAGGCCAGTTTTTTTTTTTTATTCTCTAAGTCTGAGATCCTATGATTCTATATATAGAATTCCCCTGCTGGGTCTTCAGACACTTGAAGTCAACTACCAGTCTTCCTCTACGCTCCAAATTCTGCTCTTCCTTTGACAAAATGCCTCCAATTCCTTCACCTGATATGGCATAATATTGAGACCTTTCAACAGTTTGGTTGACCTCATCTGGATGTCTTCTAACTTGTCAATGTCTTTTACAAAATGGGATTCCCGGAATTGAAACCATACCATATGTAAACTTTGATCTGACCAGGGCAGAGTACAGCAGTTCTACCCTTTCCTTATTCCCAGAATTTCAACCTCTGTGAATACAACATAGCAAAACAAATCAAAACAGCAACCATTTGAAGTATATAGCTAATATTTATACAGCGTTTTATGGTTTGCAAAACACTTGACACGTATTGTTTCTTCTTATAAGCATCTTTCTTGGCTGGACTACTTTGAGTTAATAATCTACTACAACCAGATGAGGCAACTTCAAGAGGCAGTCATTTGTTGGTAAACATCCTCTCCAGTAATTGAATCTAGATCTTATTGTCTGTGTCTATTAAAACAAAAACAAAAACAAAACAAAAGAACAACCTAATTAGAGTGCCAAGAATTATTACTGCCTGTATCTTTCTGGGTATTAGCTTGGACATGGTTTCCTTTTCTCCCTAATTGTATTATTTATGTGTGGCTTATGTCCCCAGTCAAATATTAAGGGTAGAAATAGTGTCTGTAGGAGAATTGTTGAGGACTTCCTGTATTTCCTTTTCTGGTTGAAAGTGGATCTTCTCCCAAAATTCTTTCTGCAATTGGAAGGTTCGGTTGTTATAAGAACTTTCTTCTGGGCAACAGGTTCTTTCTTGATCATCTTCATTGTTGAAAAGGCTTGTTGTAACAGGCTTTGGATTGTGGCAAAATCCCTGTGATATCACCAAATCCCTGTATAACCTCAACTACCTCCCACCTATAATGCTTTGTGTTGCAAAAATATAGATTGCTATATCTGATAGAAGTAGGAAAGATATGGGTTGTGGAATTGTGATTTTATTAATATAAGGAACCTCCAGTTGTGGGAACTCCCTCCATCAATGCAGGTCAGTACCTCCTCTCCAACTTTTAAGCAGTTGGCTAAAGTTAAATAACTTGTCCAGAATCATAGACCTAGCATGTGTCAAAAGTGAGGCTTGAACCCATGTTTCCCTGGCTCAGGAACCAGCCTTCTAACCACTATGTTCTCTATTTCTCTTAATATGTATAGTAATAATAACAATACCTATAGTATCATTGATAGGAGAATAAAACCCTAGATCATTCCAGTGCCCCCCAGGGAGTGGTATCATTCACTTTGGGAACCTCAGGATAACTTTAGAGGTTCATGAGGAAAGCTACTTCCCCAGTTACTCAAGGGGGTTGATAAATGGCTTCCCTTGTCACATATCTTGCTCATCTTTTTTTTTTTGAAATCATATAAAACAATTCCATATTATTCATTTTGGACAAGAAGATTAGACCAAAAATATTAAAAAATAAAAAAAAATTAGTATGCTTTAGTCTGTATTCAATTAATATCAATTTTTTCTCTGGAGGTGGATAGCATATTTCATCATGGGTCATTTGGGATTGTCTTGGATTATTATATTGCTGAGAAAAGCTAAGTCATTCACAGTTCTTCATCATAAAATATTGCTATTACTGTGAACACTATTCTCCTGGTTCTGCTCACTTCATTTTTTGATCAGTTCACGTTTCCAGATTTTTCTGAAATCAGCCTGCTTGTCATTTTTTATAGCACAATAATATTGCACCACAATCATATACCACAATTTGTTCAGCCATTCCCCAATTGATGTACATTCCCTCAGTTTCCATTCATTAGCCCCCACAAAAAGAACTGCTATAAATATTTTTGTACAGTTAGACCCCCTGCCTTTTATTGATCTTGATGGACATAGCAGATATCTCACTTGTCTTTAAACTTACAAAACTAAAAATTTAATTTATGGTTTTAATTAGCCATGAACAGATATCTAATGAATAAAGCTTTTTTTTTTCTCATGAACTCTCACATTAGCAAGTTTTAGACTTTTGAGTGAATGAAAACATTTTCTTCTAGGAGAGTATTTCTCTATAAATACTGAAAACCCCCTTTAATACTCTATATTGTGCTGTCAACCCAATGAAAGTTGTGAAGTTGCAGGAATGTGTTACGTGAAAATATTTTTTCTTACCCCACTCCAGAATAAAAAACAACTCTGTGTCCCCTATACCTTATTTGTTTTTTCCTTTCATGTGATTTTTTTGGGGTTTTTTGGATGCATATGACTTTTGTGATAAAGCTGTGGTTTTCTCTATTACATTATCTCCTGCCCTATCTAATCTTGGGAAGAAAGTAGTTCTGAGCATTTATTTGATGTAAAACCTTTAAAATCCTCATTAAGTTAAATCCTCATAAAATTAGGTATTGACACTTTAATAACCTATACCTGGTTAAGATGTCCCATTCCCTGGAATCCCTGATGTCGTAATGAGCCCCACTCATTAGGCAAAGTATATGATCAGAACAATTCAATTAATCACCAAATCAGTCCCAATTTCAATAAGGTGAAATTCCTGTTCCATTAAAAAAAAAGCCTGAGATTAAAAAAAAAAAAACATAAGAAATAGAAAAGCTGACTGTCAGCAGGCCACATGGAGGTGAGTGCATAAATCAAAGACCTATGCCATCTGTTAAAGAAACTTAACAGGAATTAAGTGGCACACATTTCGCATTTCTAAAAATACATTTCTTCACAGTGTGCAGAAGTACATTTTGAGAACTGAATTTCCGAGGAAGAATATTGAAATTTATCTTTAATTACAAACTTCTAGATGCCTGGATAAAATAGTTTCACAGACAATCTCTTCTCCCTGTTGATTTTATTTTATATGTAATCAAAATAAGAAAGGACTGGTAGGTGACAGTATTAACTCTCACTCTGCCACTCACAAATGGTGTGACCTTGGGCAAGTCACTTGCCTTCCTTCCACTTGTGCAAGATGAGAGGATTAGATGACATACTCTTTAATGCCCCATTTAGTACTGATATTAATGGTTTTATGATTTTGTTCTTCATATATAATATTCTATCGTCTGTCTCCAAGCCTTCCCACAAATAATTCACCCATTTCAGGAAAACAAAATCTTCTCATCTCTACCTCATAATATCAATAGCATCTTTTCAAGCACAACTCAGATGCCATCTGCTAACTGAGGACTTTTCTAATCTCCCTCCCTGACCCACAAGTGTCTCTTTCCTTGAAATTAATTTGCATAAACTTTGAATTGATATACCTTTCTATATGTTGTTTCACTCCCAGGAGAATTTAAGTTTCTTAAAGACAGGGGAAGTTGTGTGTGTGTGTGTGTGTGTGTGTGTGTGTGTGTGTGTGTGTGTGTGTGTGTTTATATCCCCAGTAGCTGGTGCAAAATAGATTGAATCGAATGGAATTACTATGAATCTAATTAAACATGGCAGTTGAGAACATATGAAGCATGGCGATAGCCAAAGAAAGTTGGACTGAAATTCAGGCAGAGACATGATATCTAAACCTAGACATTATCGAATTCAGTATTTCTATCTTCTCACATCACGTGTGAGGAAACTGAGGCCTAATAGGTGTGATTTAGCCAAGGTCATCCTCCCCAAAATGTTTTGTATTCATTTAATACATGCTAGGCATATACTTATGTAGGTTCCTGTTATTTTTCTTATTAGAATGTAAGCTGTGTGAGAGCAAGAATAATTTCTCTTATTTTCTTGAATCTCTAACACTTAACACTATATTTGCTGTAAAATAAGTACTGATTATATGCTAGAAGACTGACTTATTGATTGACTGAACTATTCAAGCCCAAATTTAAGTTCAGGGCTTTTGCCTCTAATGGTGGCATACTCTGTTGAACTCAAAAACTCTAAACTTGAACCATAATCCCTCTTAATGCTAGGATTTTCTATCTATTGATTATCTCCAGTTGATTCTTTATATGTCTTGCTTGTCTATAATTTCTCCCCATTAGGATATTACTGTCTATAGATAAAAACTGTCTTTTGTCTTTCTTTGTATCCCCAGGATTTCTTTTAGTGCCTGGCACATGGTAGGCATTAAAGAGTAGAATTTGAGGATTGGACTTGAAACTTATCAACCTTGCCTTATTTAATCAATTTATCTGAGCCATGAGAATATTGTGCCTAGAGAGCTGCCAATGGAAGCCAGGAAGACCTTGGTTCAACTTTTGTTTGTGACACATATTGACTTTGGGATCCTAGCCAAGTAACTTCATGTTTCAGTGTCTTAGGTGGTAGTTTTATTTATTTGTTTGTTTGTTTAACAGTCTTAACTTGCAGCAGAAGTGCCAATGGGTCATCCTAAGTTAGTTTCTTTGCCTATACCAGTTTTTGTCCCTATCCCATGAGTCAAAATTTCTTCGTAGAGAAAATGAAAAGTATATTTAAGCTATCTCCCTCAAAGGTTTGTTTCAAAGGAAATAGTTCTTGCATAAATTATTATTCTTTCCTTGAAATAACTATAAGCTCCATGAGGGGAGAGATTATATCTTGTTTAATTTTTGTAATTTTTTGTAATTAGTACTTAACTTACTTTGTAATCTTAGTACTTAACACAGGATTCCATCTACAGCATATAGTTTTCATAAGGCATGTATTGAATTGAAAGGATCTGTATTCAATACTTTCAAAAGCTTCCTCTACAGCCCAAGACAAGAGCAGGGGAAGGAGGAGCCAGATAAATGTTTCATTTTCAGGAAGCCATCCCTTGACACTGACAGACATCTTCTTGGATGTGAAAATATATACGGATCATCACAGCCATTTCTATGCTGACATGCCACATACATATTTATGTCTAAACATATGCCTGCATAGAGACAATTCATTAAGTTCTGTGGTTGTTGAAACAGGTGCAAGGAACGCACCTGTGAAATTGGTTTACATGCACAAATCGGATAATATCACAAACAAATTGGGCAGTTAGGTGGTAACCACATGCTTTTTCCCTTCTTCTCCAGCTCCCCCATAATTCCCCATGTGATGTCAGAGACATGGCTTTCTCTATCCACAGATAGAATATTTTACATTTCTTTCTTCCCCACCTTCAACTTGGGAACATTGAATTCAAGGCTGGAAGTCATTTTTATTTGGAATGCCTTAAGAATTTGGAATGGCTCAAGAATATTCAATGGTTTGGCATAATTTTTCACTATTGTGTTGTCCATTTCAAATTCCTGGATTGGTGGAAGCTTTTGTTCCCCAGTCCTGTTAAGATGATTGAACAAAGCATCCTAGTGGGTGGTAAGAGTGACAAGAGAATACATTCTCTCAAATTTAAACCCATCTCAAGACTGAAATTACACTCTTTAAATTTAATCTAGAATAATTTGTATTATTTTGTTTGGAATTTTTCCTTCATTTCATGAGTTGCTCCACCCAAGCAAATTTCATTGCCAGATGATAAGATTATTGTTGATGGGTCTCTCTGTGAATAGCTAGGCTGGTCCTTGGAAACAAGATTTGATGTGTTACCAAAACCTTACTAAAGCCTTTTTTCCCCCAAAATGGTAGCACTGTCTAGAGCTTTAGCTCCATGATCATAGTTTTTTATAGGCAATCCAACATGCCCTCCATGCTATGATGAGGCATCAAATAGGAATATTTTAAAAGAAGAAATTGGTAGAAACATTTATCGTGGCAACATGACATAGAGACCCTAGCCTGGGAGTCAAGAAGACCTTTATCTGGCCTCTGATATGTATTGACTGTGTGACCCTGGGAAAATTATTGACCAATATAACTGTCTAGTAATATAAGTTTCAGAACAGATTCTGATTTTCATTGGTAGAGGGAGTTTCCTTATTGAGATGTCCTTATTCTAAAGAAATCACAGGTGCAGTTTAAAAAATGAACTCCTCACACCCAAAGAAAAAAGAAACAACCATTAAACCAAAGTATTTATAATCCTTCAAATACTTTAAACTTTTCCACAATGCCTTATTTATTAAACGCCCAGAATTTTTATTTGTATAAAATCCCATGTTCATCAACTCTGTGATCTTGCAAGAGAAATTGCCCTTCTTTCTTCTTCAATGTCCTCATATATATAAATGAGAGGTTTGAATCAGAGTTCTCCCTCAGCTCTTTCATTCTACTTTAATACTTCAGCAGATTTGTGATCCCATAATGAGGAATTTCCCTCAACTGCAATAGATTACAATTTACTTATGCCTTCCTGTCATATGTGATCCTTGATCTTGTTCTCCCATAAATGCTATACAGAGGAACTCCTCAATGTCATGGAAGCTTCCCTCTGTTAAACTCAGCTACCTGGAAAGGTGTTGGCTAAGTTGTACCTCAGCAGAATTGACAATTACTTTGAAAAAATCAGGAGGTTGAAGGAAAAAAGGGAATAACCATTTATGTAATATCTACTGTGTGGCAGACATTGTATTGAATGCTTTTTATGAATATAGTCTCATTTGATTCATACAACAACCCTATAAGATAGATGATACTACTACCCCTGTCTTACAGTTGAGGAAACTGAGGCAGCTAGAGGTTTAGTGATTTTAACATGCATCTAAGACCAAATTTGAACTCGCTTTATCCATTATGCCACCAGCTGCTTCTCAAGTTGAAGGCTAAAGTCTTCACTTATTTGGTTATATCACTTCCTTCTACTCTTCAATGTTATTTTGGAAAGAACAAATGAGTTGAAAGAAAGGGATAAAAATAAGGAAACCATCCTAGAAAAGTCACTTTTGGTGTAAAGATGTAAATTAATACGCATCTTCCTAGCTATGTTAATAATAGCCCCACTAAACATATCTTATGCCTTTTGTCTGTATATGGTGTGCTTTGATGTCAGCTTACTCTTTGATTCTCAACCATGTTCTTTGCCTTTGTCCACAGGGTGCCAAGGTTCTCTATCAGCATCTGGCATGAAGGAAAGGAAAACAAAGGTCTGACTCTTTCCTTTATATACATTCGCTTCCTGAGTTTGGCCATATGGCACAAGTACCCTTAATAGATTATGACGAAATATGCGGCAATAAATGTAATGAAATGCAGTCAAATAAAACTTGGGGTCTGAATCACAGACACAAGTCCTTTTATGTGTTTTTACAGGTGGAAGACTTTTCCTGGAATTTCCTTGACTTTAGTTAATGTATTTTATGAATTCTTAACGTGCAATTCTCAATACATATAATATAGTGAATAAAGGTTATTTTAAAAGTCAGCTTAGTCACTTCCTTCCCTGAGAGAGCAGGTCCTGAGAGTGCCATGTAACTGATAATGGGGTCAGCCTAAGAGAGACATTGTAGAGTCATGTCTTGCGGGTATTAGCCTTGAGAATATATCTGGTTTTGTCCAACACTTTTATTTCAAAGGTATTTAAAGGACTTCATGGAAATGACCTCATTAACCATTCAACATTTCTCCAAGGTAGGTAGGAAGAAAGTTATAATTAGTATTTTCACCCACTTTTTGGGACTAACCACTGAGACCACTTTTTTTTTTTTTAAGAATTTCATTCCCAATCTCAGCTGCCAAAACTGTATAACATTCAGCAGAACACATTGATGATTATCTGCAAAGCATAGAATAATATAGAAAATAATTCAACATCTATTAATATTGAACTGATTTCTAATAATAATAGCATACATTTGCATAGTGATTTAAGTTTGCAAAGCACTTAAATATTTCATGTGGTCATCACAACAACCCTATGAATTTGGTTCTATAATTATCTGCATTTTACATATAGAGAAAATAAATTTGAGAGAAATTAAGTAACTTGCCTGGGGTTATATAGCTAGTAAGGCGAGTCAGATTTGAACTCAGCCTTCCTAATTCCAAATCCTTTCCTTTTTCTTTTCTTTTTCTTTTTCTTTTTTTTTTTTTTGCTTTTTGGAGGGTAATTGGGGTTAAGTGACTTGCCCAAGGTCACACGGCTAGGATTTGTGTGTGTGTGTGTGTGTGTGTGTGTGTGTGTGTTAAGTGTCTGAGGCTGGATCTGAACTCAGGTCCTCCTGTCTCCAGGGCCAGCGCTCTACTCATTGCGCCACCTAGTCACTCTGCAAATACTTTTCTTAATTCAATATGCCATCCTTTCTCTCACATAAACTTGCTCTTATATATAAATATATGGATAAATATGGAAGACATATTAAAATCCATTCTTCTGACTTTAAGCAGGACCACACTGAGACTATCTTATTAGGACTCACTGAAAGAGGAAGTTACTCAGTGGTTCTATGAATTTTCTAATAGTTAGCAATTTTATGAGATAGTTATCCTCAGGCTCCTGCTATCATGTCTTCATTTTCTGTCAGGAAACAAGTATTTATAAAGCCCTTACTATGTGCTAGGTACTGTGCTAAATTTTAGGTATACAAATAAAGGCAAAAACAAAACCAGTACAGTCCTTGTCCTCAAGGATCATCTAATGAGGAGATGGCATATAAGCAACTGGATAGATAGATTTATATCTGACTAGACCCATAGATACGTAGATAGTGTACAGATGGTATTCAGAGAGGACTAATACCTCTTGTATGAGGGCTTGCCAAGCCTTTGCTAGGTGGATGAACTCTCACCTATGATTCCAAGAAGCTGTGGCATGCACAATGACCACACCCTAGTAAAACCATCTCACAGATAGACTAAGTCAGGTTGAGGTTAATGAACAGGTCTCAAACCCATAAGTGAGTTACGAACATATCTACTCTAAGCATATAAAGTTTTCTCCCATTGGAATGGGTGGATAAGAATGATTTGTTCAATGGTGCTTAGAGCTTGGTCAGACTTGAAGATGTCAAGATCATCCTCTGCATTCTGGGCCGTTGCCAGTCATCTTCATTTTTCTGCTGACATGGGACTTCAATGACCCTGGAAGACTCTGCCTCCCTGCAATCCAATTCATGCACAAGTCAAGACATCTCCTATCATCAATAATTTTGCCCCAACATTGTGATGTCATTGATCCTCTTCAAAAATGAAGGATAAACAACAACAGATAGGAAGGTAGGTAGGTAGGTAGATAGATAGATAGATAGATAGATAGATAGATAGATAGATAGATAGAGATAGATAGGGGAGAACAGGGAAAACCTCTTGTAGAAGGCAGGATTTGATATGTAACTTGAAAGAGGCCAGGGAAACTAGCAGTCAGAGGTGATAATAAGGAACATTCCCAGTCTGGGTGACAGTGAAAAGACATGAAGTTAGGCAATGAAGTTTTCTTTGCATAGGGCAGCAGGAAGGTCTATGTTTGCTAGATCATCCTGTACTTGGAGGGCAGTAAAGTGTAAGAAGGCTAGAAACAGAAGATTGCCTATTTGATCCTGAAGTGGTGTGCATTTTAGGAAGACTACTTTGGCAGCTGAATGGTAGATAGATTATAGTAAAGAAAGACTTGAGCTAAAGAGACCAAATATAATGTTACTGAAATAGAAGTTATGAAAAAAAATACATCAGGGGTGACTGTGTGAGTGGACAGACAGAGACTTATATGATAGATACTCCCAAAGTACAAACAGCAAAACTTGAAACAAACTGAATATATGGGGCATGAATGAGGAGTCAAGGATGACAAATGAGGTTGCAGGCTTGATAAAAATCAGAATGTGCTAATGCATAAGAACAGGATAAAGTGCTTTGAGATCAGATGAGGGGAGAAAAAGGGAGGGGGGAGAAAAACAGAGGGACAGAGAGGGAGAGAAAGAGAGGGGGGGAGGGAAAACACACACATGTTTACCTTGGGAAAGGGAAATGGGGTCAAATTCTTAAAGAAGGAATTATTAAAAGTGGGCTTTCAAGATAATTGAGTGAAGAGGACACTACTGGTGTCTGGTGACTTAAGTTTAAAACTTCCATTTTTTGACTTTGAGAAAGTCACTTTAACCTACCTTGTGCTTACCTATGCCATAAAATGAGGATATTACCTGCTTTCCTACTATCTTGAAAGGTCATAGAGAATAAAAAGGAGACAGTGCTAGAAAGCAAAGGTGCTATAAAATGCGAAGTATTAAGTATTCTTCCCATTTATGAATAAGAAGCACATAATCAACTTTTAATTAGTGACTCTGTGGATTATTCAGAACTGGTTATCTATTGAAAAGAAAGGAAGGAGAAAGGGATATAGAGAGTACATGCTTAGCCCACATGTGCTATATAAATTATAGGGTATTTTAATTATTTATAAATCATTCACAACATTAATTTAGGAATCAAAATTATTGTACAAAAGGTCAGGTTTTTATTAGAAGTTTCTTTAAAAACAACAACAGCAAACAAAATCTGAAATAAATATTTGTCTCTGGGAGAGGCTCTAGACCAGTGAGTTCTCTGGTGTGTGGACAACCTTAGTAAGGGAACTCGCTCTACCAATGCCTGTAGAGTGCAACTTATGGTCTTACAGAGTTCCTAAGATAATGAGAGTTTCCTCAACTAACCCATGGTCAAACAGCTATTATGAGTCTGAGGCAGGACTTGAAACCAGATCTTCCTGATTTAGAAACTGGATTTCTAGCCATTGCACCAACTGCTCTTAAGATGCCAGGAATGATGAATGACCTAGAGTGATTCATTAGCTTTTAGAGACTAGCCTTCCTCATCTGCATTTAAAGTACTACTTTAAGGGTCTTTTTGCATAGTTTTGAGAACCTGTTTGTATGATTTCCTACTCCCACATGTTATTCATCCACTCTCTCTGGTCTATGCTCACTGTTTATGAGTAAAGGTACAATTTCTTTACCGTCTTTTGGGTAGCAACTGACCATGAATGCTTTAAAAAAATGTTAATTATAATTAGTTAATGATGATGATGATGGTGGTAGTGATGGTGCTGATAGTCATGGTGGTGATGACACCGCTTAGAGACCTGAACCAGATTAAGATGTAATTGGGAGATGCTTAACAAAATAAATAAATATCAAACATAAACAAATAAATAAACAAGCAAATAAATAAATAATAAATAAGTTATCATCGATAATGCCAATGTGTGGTTTTCTAAGTCAACATGCATCCTGCCAGGATCTGTTTCTATTAGAGCAACACCATTGGTGACTATAAAAACAAAGAGCCTTTCTGAAGAGACTGCAAAGCTCCTTATATAATTCTACCAAAGGGGCTACTGTCTTCTATTTTGATGACATTGTATTTCCTTTCCAAAAAAACCAAACTAAACAAATTATTTTTAATCTAATCTAAGAAACATTCATTAATTGCCTTACTATGGATGTGTCAGATAACCATGCCCAAAGCTACAAAGATAGTTTTAAACAGAGCCCCTGACTTCCCTAGATCTATATTCTCCTGGGGGCATGCAACATATAAACCAATAACTACACACACACATACACACATCCCCTATTCATGTATCTATCTATCTATCTATCTATCTACACACACAGAGACATATACACATACATATAAATATATACTGAATATGTATGTTTATACACATACATACCTATATATGCATAGGTGTGTGTATATGTGTATGCATGTATATATATACACATATATACATACACAAATGCATATTATTTAAGAAAGAAGGAGAGGACTCTAACAATGAAAAAGATTAGTAATATTTTTTGGCAAGAAATAGCACATGAACTGAGCCTTGAAAGGAGCTGGGGATTCTAAAGAAAGAAGAATCTTACTTACCGAAGGGGATACACAATTCTAAACGGAAACCAGTAGGTGACACCTGAGATTCAGGGAGAAAATGAAAATGTCCTAGTCATATATTAAAATATAAAAACAAAAAACAAAAACCTCATACTTAACCTGATTCCATATTGCTTACTGTGATGAAGGGTGAATGTAGTTAGTATGGTTCATTCGAATCATGCCCTTGCATCAAAATTAGCAAAAATTAGTTTAAAGCCAAGGGAACATTTTCCCCCTATTTCTTCAATATGCTTCAAGATTATTCATTTGTTTTATATTTCATCATGACTTCTTTAAATGCTGGCATAGACTCTTACAAAATGATGGTGATAAACCTTCTAAGAGGTATAACCCCAAGACTGAAAAGTGTTTAGTGCCAAATGAAACTTGTGCCCAAATGTGTGAGAATGAGATTACTTACATTTTTTGGATGCCTATTGTTTTGTACCTTGTTCATCTCTCAGAATATCCTTCCTTCTCCCCTCCAAAATAATTCCTCACTTGTAGCAAAGATTAAAAAAATAAAGAGAAAAAATATTCATGTGAAACTAGCAAACATATCAACCATGTCTGAAAGTGAATTTATTTTTTCCATACCATGCCCTACCTTTGCAATGAAAAGAAAGAAGTTCATTTTCTCAACTCTTCTCTGAGTACAAGTTTGGTGACTATAAGTCTACAGAATTTGTTTGTTTGATTGTTTGGGGGTATTAATGTTCTTTCCATTTACATGTACTAATTGCATTTCAAATGACGTTAAAGTCCCCTTAAGACACTGTTTTTGCTTTTCCTAGAGAAAATACAGATCAAAATACAAGAAGATTGAAGGGTGGGTTGTTTTGCTTTATCTGTTTGCACAATGGATAAATAATTAGAAGGTGGTTAGATAATAAGCAATTTAATAAAATGGAGGCTATAAAATCAGGCAGCAACCATCTTTATGGTGGTTCCCACCCAACACCAAATAAGTAAGTTTGGCAAACAACATTCAGTTTACTGTGCTGAGGAAAATTGGTGTTAGGGAATAGTAGAAATCCACATTTGCCAATATAAAGATCAGAATTTTCATTTTCAGTGTTGTATTCTTTTCACATTTTATAGACTTAGCCCAGGAATTTCTCCTATGAATCAAGAAAAATTCATACTATTGTGATTGGGCATGCTGAAATGAGTGTATAAAGTATCGACTTTGAACTTTGAAGGGCTGCAAGCACTTGGAATATCATCTGCCTCTATTTCAGTGAGTTATTTTGCAGGGCCAGCATATTGCTATCATGCTGAGCAATTAAAATTTTTTAGTGTAAGGACTGGCACTGTGTTCCCAATTCTGGAGAAGTTCAATGTCAGCTTGGAAATTTTATTTGAGTTAATTGTTAAACCCAGAGTAATAAAGCACAAAGACAGCATACATATAGTTTTAGTTATAGATATATACATATATACTTACTTACATACATACTAATATACATATTCATATGTAACATCATAATGGTGTTTTTCTATTTCTATTCCATTTAGAAAAAAATATATATATATTTTCATCCAGGATTCAAATGATTACTGAATTCATTACATCTTCTTTGATATCCCTCTATTGAAGTCCTAAATCTAAATACAAGTCTACCATATCCAAAACATTTATTGATTTTTTTTGTCAGTGAATATATGAGCTTTGTTTGATGCAGTGTTCTCTGAGTGTTATTCCTGACTCTTTCCAAGAGAGAGCAGTAGAGAATTGTATTTATTTCTTTAGGATATGAAATTTTACTCAAAAGCTCAGGTTTTTCATTTTCAACTTTGTAACCTTTCAACCTATTGACCTTGAAAAATGCTCCAACGAGATGTGACACATAGAAATGTTTAAAGTCCAAAGGGTAATTATCTATATTCATAGTCAAAACTGAGCTTTAGTTGTACAATAGAAACCATATGTCCACTCCAAACACTTTCGATAGGTGAAATAACATCCCGATTAACCTTGAGTTAGTTTACTGGTTAAAATAATAGCAGCATCTCCTTCCAATTCAGTAGTTCATTTATCATTGCTGATCAAGGCCTGGGATGTGAACTCTCAATATTGGAAAGCTTAGGTTGGAAAAACAAAGCACAAAGAGAAAGCCCTACACATGTTTAAATCATAGCTGGTGTGACCCTATCATTGTCTTCTGGACTCAGGTGTTGAATATTGGCTTTGAGAGGAAGAAGCCAAAGGCAAAATTCATTTTTTTCTCCCACCTTTAAGGAAAGAAAATAATTTTCTCTTCCAAATGACTAGGGTGATGACTTGTTGATTTGTCCCTTTAACCCCCCAAAAGAATGTAATTCAAAACAATTATTAAACATTTTCCTCTATTAAAAGGGTCCTTGACCTGACAAACTACAGAAGAGGAGAAGGTTGAGTGCTGTCCAAAAAAAAAAAAATAAAATAAAATAAAGGCGGATTTCACTTTGCCAATCCCAATGAGGGATTTTCTTAGCCTGAGGTATGTGAAGTGGAACTTAATGTAACTTTCCCAATAAGCAAGCTCAGATATGTGTCTCCTTATCATCTTTGCAGTGAGATGGGAGCCGATTATTCTGAAACTTTGAAACCACTGCAGCAGAAAATTGCAAACAGAAAACAAAATTGTATATTATGGGAGTAATGACAAGCCGAAGAAAAGAGACACTGCAGGGGAAGGGGGATGGGGAGAAACTACAACCAAAAAAAATAGACAAACAGGCAAATGACTTTGCATAGTGTGCTAAGCTTATGCACATTGAGCTGGTTGCAAACTATTTCTCTCTGGGCTCCTGTCGAGTCTTTGCTCCTTGTCAGAACCCCTCCAGCAAGGACATGATCTTCTCAGTGCTTCATCAAAGGTGGAAGGAGGGGCTTTCATTAGGGGAACAAGACTTCATGTTATGTTTCCTGCCTGAGCTATGATAGCCCCGAAGATGCCGAATGATTCCCTACTTCTTTCTTTGGAATGATCACTTTTTGTGGGATGGACTAGATATAGAAACTCTACAAAGCTAACCTTGCATGTCTATAAGCGTTAGGTGAGGGTGGGGAGGGGGGGGTCGGGTTCCCTTTGGACTTATTTGTATTGTAGCTTCATAGAGATACTAGTTTTGTCCATGCATCATATTTAATCTATCACTTCCCTTCTTTTCCAAAGGCTGTCCCCCATGCCTGGAATGTATTTCGTTCTTACCTCTGCTTTTACAAGCCCTGGCTCCCTTCAAGGCTTGGCTGAAATGCCAACTCTTTCAGAAGTCTCATTCCTTGATTCTCACAGTTTTTAGTGACCCCCATATAACTCTGCATTTATCTGCTACATACCCACATATAGTTTACCATGTTACCATGTTACATATAGTTTACCATGTTTTTAACATGTTACATCCTTCCAGTGGATATAAACTCTTTGAGGGCAGGAAGTGTCTCACATTTGTCTCTCTCTCAAGTGTCTAGCACATAGTGGGAAAGGGATAGGGACTGGAACTTTCATTTTCTTCATACATGGATCTTCCAAGTGAGGAAACTACTTCAACCAGTTCAGATGTTGGTGTCTTCTCTGCCACATATAGTTAGAGAATTGTTTAGTGCATCCAGAGCTTTTGACTTTCCCAGGGTCAAATAGCCAGTGTGTGTGAGAAGCAGGTTTTGAACTCAGATCTTAATGGTTTCAAGACTACTTTGGTAACTATAACATGATACTTTTCCTAGAACATACTGATTAGTACATACTGGTGCAGATTGAAAGCTTTTGGTTGATTGATCGGGTGCCCTCTCTAAATGTATTATTTTCTTCTCTTTTGTTAAAAAAGAGAATGAAGTCAGGGTAATAAGATAAGGAATTCCTTCCTAATGAGAGAAATGAGTATTTCTTTCTTGTATTAATAACTAATTATTGAATCAGAATCAAGGATTTTCCCTTTTTCTACCTCCTCATTCAGAAATCAACCAGTGTGGGACACCTTAGGCAAAGATTTACCCAGGCTAAGATCTAACCATACAGTAAAAGAAATTCTAAGTTTGGGCTAATGGGAGGCTTTCTGCTCATTGTGTTTACTCAGACATGTCTGGGGAAATGGGGATTCTTCCTTTTGTCAGCCAATATGGAAATTGATGTCTCTTTGACCAAAATTTGGTTGATCTAAGTCACATATATCAAGATGCTCATTGGAATATAACCCATTTCTCATTCTAATCTTTATTTTCTCATTAATTGTTAACCAATCAGAATTTATTGTCCCCTTCAAAAACACCCACTCTTCCAAGAGCATATAAACTGTGAGCCTACCACTATGAGGGGTCTTTGTCATTTAAGAGTGCCACTGACCTCTTTTATTAATAAACATGCTAGCCTTATTGGTGTTATTTCCTGGAAATTGTCTCTCAAACTTTCAAAATGTGACACTTCCTCAGTCTGAACTCATTACCTGAAACTCTGGTATTAGAAAATCTTGCTTTTTTACATCCATCACTGAATGATGTGTTCTAAACAAGTCAGCAGAGTTGTTCACCCTAAGCAAAGCTGGTTCCCTATCAATTTATTCATTGTGTGCAAGTCTTCCTATAATTCCTTTTATATACCTTAACCATCATTTATGCATCATTTACCATAAAGATGGGTCTGGCTAATAAATCTGCTCTCCTGAATTCTGTAAAGGCATCAGAAAGGTCTCTCATATTTAATGTCTCAATGACTCAGTAGCCTTCATTTTGTCATATTGTAGATTATTTTGGAGGAGGCTGACTTGAGCCCCAGTGTTATTTATCAACAAGGCTGCTTTAGATCTCCATATTAATGAAAGCTCAGGGGAAGGAACCTCAGTGGCTCTTTCCCATTTGAGTTAATTATTGAAAGTTAACTCCTAGTTGGTATAACTTTGAAAGTTACTCAAATTCCCAGTCAGTTCCTAGTAGCAAGTGTGAGTAAACTGGGACTTGGAAATGGCAAACATGTTTGAGTTTCATTCTCAGTCCAAAGCTACCAAAGGCAGATAGGGAGTCAATGGATAATGGACATTTTATTAAAAGGGAAGCTGCAAGTTGGAAGTGAAAAAGGGTTAATAAATAATGAAGAGGGTTCTGCTCAGCAGCTCTAATGGAACCCATGAACGAGTAGGAGCCAACTGATGGGAAGAATGTTCAGAGGAAGAGAAAGGACATTGTAGGTATTATTTAGGAATAAAGACTGGAACTATTAAGGGTAAGGGTATAGGGACTAGATCCATGATTTTGGTGATATTGGGATTTCTTGGGTGAGGAAACTCCAGCCACCACTGTAGATCATTATCATACTCAATATATATATATATATATATTTCTCTGAAGTATATATTTATATAGAGAATTGTCTAGAGCAATGAGAAGTTAAGGAACTCTCCTGGTCTCACACAGCAAATGTATGTGAGAAAATAGATGTGTGTTGAAAGCAGGAATCACAAAAACCAAGTGTTTTTGACTTTGAGGCCAATTATCTATCCACTACCACTATATTTTATCTTTTGCTGAATTAAAAATAATTGAAATGTTTATTCATCATTCAAAGGTGAAGAGTTTCCCATTATCGAAAGTTGACTACTCAAGCTAAAGTTTGTAAGAGCTAGTGAAGAGCTAAAGTTAGCTTGTCAAGAAAGTAGAGTGTAAGACGATATTATATCTCTAAAAATAACCAGACATGACTAAATAAATAAATTGAAAAAGAAAGACAACAACTACAAAGATGTATAATCCTCCAGATCAGGCGTGCTTAACCTAGGATTTGTGAACTTTTGCTTTCAAAATATATTTGATAAATATATTTCAGTATGATAGGATTTCTTGTAATTTCATGTATTTTATTTTTATTTGCTTAAGAGATTTCACCAGAATGCCTAAAGAGTCGATGACATTAAAAAAATTAAGAATTTGTTTTTCAGATATTAGTCTGATGATTGTTACCTGGATGATCTTGGGTAAGCACTTAATTTCTCTGGGATTTAGTTACTTTATCTGTAAAATGAAGGGTTTGGGCTTCTAATATCTGAGATTCCTTCTATCTCTTTGTCTGAAAGCTTATGCCCTATAGTGTTCACCATAAAATTAGTGATCAGAATTGTAGCAAAGCCATAGATGTGTGATCCAAAAATATGCTGGAAAAAAGGTTTTGTTCCCCGTGAATGGCTGCCCATGCTGAAGGAGGCCAAGGTGATATAGGCTGCCGAACTAAAGACATGATGCAGTATGAAAGACTTCAATGGCAGTAATGAGCTGAGGGTTCAATGGATTGGGAGTGAAAGGATGTGAGTTCAAATTCTAAATTTTCTTCTTACAAACTGAAGGAACTGGGGCAAGTTATTTGACCATTTGGCCATAGATTCCTCATCTGTAAAATGAGGGGCCTAGACTAGATGTTCTCCAAGGTCCTTTTTAAATTTCATATCCTAGGAATATCTCCAATGCACTCATTCTCATACTAGGTACATAAGAATGTGGTCCTGCCCTCAGGTAGCCTACAGTCTACTTAAGGAGAGAAGAATAACTCATTGTGGGAAATATCATAGGATAATGGATTTAGAGTTACAAGGGCCATCAGCAAATCATTAGGTCCTACCCTAAAATTTTATAATTGAGTAAACTGAGGCATAGAGAGGTTAATGACTTTTCCATGGTCATGGGCACATTGGTTGCCTGAGGGGGGATTTGGAACCAGGACTTTTTGAGACTAATTTCAATAACTTTCTACTGCTTTATGCTACAAGGCAAAATGTAATCAATAATAATGAATAGATAAATTGTGTGGTTGTAGCAGCAAACACCCCAACATCCCCAGGGTAGCTGCCAATATAGGTTCTTAGATCTGCTTTTGTAAAGGAAAGCAACTCAAAATGGGTTAACAAGCTTACTTTAATCAAACAATATATTTTTCCCCTAAACTAGGTAATATATATATTACCTAGTTCAGGGGGAAAAGGTCAGCACCCCACACTTCAGAATATACAGACAGATCAAATAGACAGGCTTCCAAACTGTCCAACCATTATATCAATACCAAATCACAGTTACCAGAGAGGGAAGCATCAACATCTGGGTTTTCAAAGCCGGGGGGCTCTCAACAACGGCTTCCCAGAGTCTTATCTGGTCAAATCACACAACACTTCTCAAAGTGAGCCCCAAAGCAAAGCCTCTCCTCAGGGCTTATATAGCCTTCTCCTGGCTCAGAGATTGTAACAACTTCCTAGACCCACTGCCCAATCACAAAGTATCAAGGTGTGGGCTTTCCTGAAAAACAAGCCTCCCACCACAGGCTCCAGGTGCACTTAAACTAGGGGCAGGGAAGATCTTTAAATTTGCATTTCCATTACAGTGGTACAGATTAAAAATGCTAAATTCAGTGAAAAGGAAGACCAGTGAGGTCAGGAGGTTGTCAGGAAACTATTCCTGAAGGATACAGGACTTAAGAAAGACTCTGAAAGATGGGTACATTTCAGAGGTAAACTAGTCCAGATGCGGGGTATAATCTGGACAAAGGTGCCCAGGAAGTAGTTTATTGGGTGTGCTGGCGAGATGGTGAGGAAAGTGTCCTGATTAGAGAGTTACAGATCCAAAAAATGAGCTAGTAGACTATTTGATCTGGAAGGGACCTTCAAGATTCTTCAGTCCAATCAATTCGATTTAGCAATGAGGAAACTGAGTTCTAAAGGAAAAACCACTTGCCCAATTTCACGTAGTTAATAACAGAGCTAATGTTTAAATCCATGCCTGCTCATTCCAAATCTAGTCTTCTTTTCACTAAATTATATTGCCTGTCACAGTAATCCAATCTCACCCACCCACCCCAGTCTTCTTTTTTAAGATGAAAAAACCAAGTTCTGCTAGAAAGGATAATTTTGAAAGTGAAAATAAAATAGGAATGGACCAGACAATGAAAGACTTAAGCAGAAAAGTTTAAGGTGTATATAGTCTGAAATAGGAAGCTAAGCATGTTCTTGAGGAGGATAATGGAATAACAAATGTTATTTTTAGGAATCTTTAGGAGATTAGACTAATTTTTAATAAGGTTAAATATTAGATACGCTGCCATGGAGAAAACCTTGAATCAATGAACTCAGGTGATTTTTGTGATAACTACATGCGAGGTAATGGGGATCTAGATTTGAAGGATTGTCATGAAAATAAAAAGGAAGGGGGCAGATAGAGAAATAGAACATTGCTTTATTAAATGATAAATTTGATTCTGGTGTAGAAAGCACACCAAACAAGATAGTTGCCTAAAACAAGCAGAAGAGTGTTAAAGGATAATTGTGGCAGGTAGCCCAGTTAACTTTATATTTTAATATAATATATAATATATTTTATATTTTAATTTAATTTAATATATAATATATTTTAATATAATATATAATAATAATATAATCAGCATTTGCTAATAGGAAGGAAGGAAGTATTGTTCAACCCTAATAAATTAGTAGCTTTGTTTTGCAGTATATTGGACCAGAGTCCAGTTGCCCTTTGATGTTGTTTTCATTTGTATATTTGTAATCAACATGAGTATTCTTCTTTTGACTCTTTTCTTCACTCCCCATCACTTTGTACCTTCTAGCATAGGATTAGAAAGGGAAGAAAAGCAAATAAGCTCTTATTACTTGACCTAGCAATACTGCTATTAGGCCTATACCCCAGAGATTGAAACAAGAAGAAAAAAAAGAACCCATATGTGCAGAAATATTTGTAGCAGCTCTTTTTGTGGTAACAAAGAACTAGAAACTAAGGGGATGTCTATCCGCTGAATAGTAGATGAACAAATTATGGTATATGAATGTATACTATTTTGTTATAGAAGAAATGATGAAAGAGATACTTTCAGAGAATTCTGGTAAGACTTCTATGAACTAACGAAGAGTAAAATGTTCAGAACCAGGAGAAAAAGTTATAGTATTACAACAACATTGCAGTTACAGAAAACTTTGGAAGACTTAAGAACTCTGATCAATACTATGTTGTTTAGTCATTTCAGTCATTTAGTCTTCGTGACCCCATTTGGGATTTTCTTGGCAAAGATCCTGGAATGCTTTGCTATATCCTTCTGCAACTCATTTTACAGATTAGGAAACTGAGGCAAACAGGATTAGATGATTTACCCAGGGAATCATAATTAGTATCTGAGGCCAGATTTGAACTCTGTTCTTCCTGACTCCAGGTGCAGTGCTTTATCCATTGTGCTACCTAGCTGCCCTATCAAAACCACAATTTCCAGAGAATAAGTGATTACTCATTCTCCTAATCTCCTGACCAAGGTGATGAATTTAGGGGACTTTTTTTTAATATGGCCAGTTAAGGATTTGTTTTGCTTTACTATGGATATTTGTTACAAGGCTGATGTTTTTATTTCCAATAGCTCTGGGTTGAGAGAAACAATAAATTTTTGTTAATTGAAAAAAAAGTTTGAAAAGAAGAGAAAGTTCCATGAGACAGTAAGTCAATCTTGGTAATAAACACTTTAATGTGTTTGTTTAGGGGAAATTTGGTCCAGGATAAAGAAAAGCACCAACATTCATTGCCTCACAACTATCAAATAGATTGCCACCAGTCAAAATTGTCAGATCAATGGCCAGGACAGGATGCTATCTGATGTTTCCATAGAGGCCAAAGCCACCAAATCTCCTGAGAAGATGGAGAGATGAGTGAAGGAGAACCACAGATTTTCCAAGACTTGTATTCTCATTTTCAAGAAGAAATACTGGATGCAAGAGAAAGTGAGTGTGCCAGGTTAATGTGCTCCTTCCCCATTGTTCTCTATATCTGGCAAGAACAAGCTGGTGGATTTTTGAGAAAGCTAGGCATGATCCAAATTTCATTGTGGAATAAAATGTAGCATTTTTTTTCAGTGCAGGGGAGGAATTACAGCTTAACTTCTAAACCTCTGCGCTAGATTCTTCAATCTTATAAAAACCTTCTATGGCATCAATAAATGTGGACTTTAATAGATATAGAGAATTTCACTTCAGGAATGTAGTTACATGACCCCAATTCAATCTCAAGTATCTTATTTTGACTAGATTATACTTAAGTCAGTCAGCAAGCATTTATTTAGTGAACTTTGTGTATGAGGCACTATTCTAAGCTCTGTGCATAGAAAACTATTGTCTCTGACCTCAAGAAGCTCATTTCCAAATGGGCAGACAATGTCAAAGCAACCATGTACACATAAGCTGTGTGTATGTCTATAATATAGTCATCTCCCATTTATCATATGTGAAATATATCATAATATATGTATAATTATCATATATATATGTATACCATATATACATACATACCACACACTCATATATATAGATAGATATGGTAAATGGGAGATATTCTCAGAAAGATGTTATTAGGGGGTGGGCATGGGCAGGAGACTGGGAAAAACTTCCTGCAGAAGGTGAGATTTGAGCTCATCCTTGAAGGAATCCAAGGAAGTCAGAAGGCAGAGGAAGGAAAAAAATCATTCTAACTATGGGAAAAAGCCAATAAAAAAGTATAGAGTTGGGAGCATCACATACAAGGAACAAAAAGGCCAATATTGCTAGATCCCAGAGGAGAGTACACTGAGAGAGGTCTAAAAAGGAAGGAAGAGATCAAGTTTTGATAGACAAGCCAAATACAGGATTTGAGATTGGATAGTGAAGAGAGGGAGTGGGTGGTGACCTGTATTTTAAGATCACTTTGGCAACTGAGGGCAGTATGGATGAGAACAGAAGAGAACTAGGCAGAGAGTTCAACCAGAAGGCCATTATAATAGTTTAGGTATGGAGTGGTAAGGAGGAAGCAGTACAGTACATTAAATTATTCTATTAAAAACAGCCTAGTGCTTATCACTTCCATAGCTCTTGTTTATTTGAGACAAAGTCTTTCAGATCTTTACTAAAATGAAATTAAATATTGTAAGAAGTTGAGGATGAACTTCAGTTCAATGAATATCTATTTTTTTCATGCTAGAACCATATCTGTTAACTCTTCAATCCAGGCTCTACCACTAACTAGATGCATGACCCTGGGCAAATCACTTAACCCCTTTGAGCTTTGATTTACTCATCTATGAAATGAGAAGTCTTAGCTGAGTCATTTCTAATATCTCTTCTGGCTCAGTGATTCTATGACAAATTCCATGCCATGACACTGTGAAATGTTTCCTTCCTTAATAAGAATATCCCCATTTCACCTGTAAATTAAAATCATTTCACTTTCTAGAACTCTATTTTTCCTTTGCAGATGAAACAATTTAGTTTTGAGTCAACTAAAGGAGAGAGGAGAGAGAGAGAGAGAGAGAGAGAGAGAGAGAGAGAGAGAGAGAAGAGAAGAGAAGAGAAGAGAAGAGAAGAGAAGAGAAGAGAAGAGAAGAGAAGAGGAGAGGAGAGGAGAGGAGAGGGGGGAGAGAGAGAGAGAGAGAGAGAGAGAGAGAGAGAGAGAGAGAGAGAGAGAGAGAGAGAGAGAGCACACTCCCTGTGCTTTTACCTAACTTCAATCAATTTATTCAGTGCCTAATATGCACCAGTAATCATATTAAGCGCTAGAGATACCAAGACAAAAGTCATACAGAGGGCATGGAAGGTCATGGAAAGAAAACAGAGAGGCCCCCTGGTTTTCATATATCTTTAGTATGGTGGCTGATTTTCACTCATGAAGTAAAGGGGGGCATGTAGCATAATGAAAAACACTCTTGAGTCAGGAAATCTGGGTTGGAATCCCAGTTGTGATACTCGCAAGTCATAGTGACCTTGACAAGTCACTTAATGTTCCTGACCCTTAGGTTCCTTATCTGTGAAATAAAGTGTTTATATTAGGGGAGTTCTGATATTCTGCTCAACTATCTCTGGGACTCTTTTCTTATCGGTTAAATGAAGGCATTGGATTAGATGATTTCTAATATCTTTGTCAATTCTAAATTATTGATATTGAAATCATAAATGATCTCCCTCTACCAAGAATAGTGAGATAGTCTTGTGGAATTGGAGCAGGATTTTAAATCACAAGATTGGATAAAAAGCAAATCTTTTAACCTGCCTGAACCTCAGTTTCCTCATCTGTAAAAAGGTGTTGGATTAGATGGCCTTTCAGGAGGACACTTCCAGCTCAGAATCTATAATCCCCAAATAAATTATAAGTGAAGAGTACTAGGTGATAGGGGAAAAAATGGTTATTTTTGGAGTCAGGAGGAAACTGGGTTTGAAACCCGTCTCTGACATTTACTTGCTAAATGAACCAAAACAGGTTTCTAATCCAAGACATAGTTTATAGATTGAAGGGTTTGCAGTCAGGAAAACCAGGGAATATGCATTTGCTAACTCTTTCTCCAGTCAAGTCACTAAACCTCCTTTAGTCACATTTTTTTTTCTCTGCCGAAAGGTAATACCTCATGGAATATACCTCATAGGATAACTGTGAGAAAATATGCAAAAAAGTGTTTTAGAAACTTAAATAAAAATATCAGTTATTATTGTTGTAGCCATGGTTCTAGGACACGATGATTTCCAAGGCTTTCTTCAGCTCTGAAATTCAATGGATCTATGCTTCTCAGGTGACTTGCCTGATTACCTTACAGGCAGGTGGGCTAATGTATCTTTCTTAGTACAATTCTTCAGCTCTGTTTTCGTGATTGTAGGTAAAAAGGGGAGGACAGCTCATTTGCAGGTCTAAGGACAGGGCAGGGACATTGGGGACATATTGCTAAATTTTGCTTTTGAAAAAACATAACCTCTGCTTTGATTTCTCTATGTGTAAAGTGGGGTGCTAGAGAGGTTACATAATTAATATTTCTAAAGTACTTTGAAAATGAAAAAGTGCCATGCAGGTGCTAATTATGTTGTCTGATTATTATTAATAGTAATCTGGGTAATAAGTTTTAGAAAATGACCATGATGTCATTTTCACAGCTTAGGGAGATTTTTTTTTCTAAAAAAAGAAAATGAAAAAGACATCCATTTTATAAAATTGTCAATTTGTCTGTTTACGATCTCTTGTCCTCCGTCATTAGAAATCACACCTGGAAAACAAAAAGATTATGCAAAACTAGAATAAAAACACAGTAATTTGATAAGTAACTCCAAAGGCCTTGAAGTGTCCTTACTGAGGTGGGGGATGGATGACAGGAGAGGGAGGGACAGTGGGGGAGAGAGAGAGAGAGAGAGAGAGAGAGAGAGAGAGAGAGAGACAGAGAGAGAGACAGAGAGAGAGACAGAGAGAGACAGAGAGAGAGACAGAGAGAGACAGAGAGAGAGAGAGAGAGAGACAGAGAGAGAGAGAGAGAGAGAGAGAGAGAGAGAGAGAGAGAGAGAGATCAGGAACTTAGATTCCAAAGAGACTATTTTTAGGCAGGAATCTGAGATTTAAGACAGGCAAGCCCCTATTAAGATCTATGGCCATTTGGCTGCATTTATACAATGTCAAAATAACATCTTAAAATTTTAAAGAATTGCAGAACTTACTTTAAACCTCCAACTCGAATTCATCTCTGTCATCCCTAACCTCCTACAGCATTTGTTTGTATCATACATTTTGACATTTGGTCACTTTAACTCCCCTTACATTGTTCTCTAATCATTATAAAGGTATATGTTTTGTCTGTCCAGAGACATTGTGTATCCTACTCACAAGATGTCTAAACTGTCTAACAGTGAAATTGGCTGCTTTGGGAGATAGTAGGAGGTGATGGGTTTTCCTTTATTGGGCATCACTATGGAAATTCTGGATGCCCATTCTTGTGAGATGATATGGAATATATTCCTGTTTAAGTAGTACAGGAAAGGAAAAAAAAACAACATTTACTTAGTGACTCCTATGTGACAGGCTCTCCACAACTCTGAGAGATAGGTTCTATTATTATCTGTATTTTACAGCTGGGGAAACTGAGACAGACTACTTAAATGACTTGCCCAGGGTAACACAACTAATAAGTGTCTGAGGGTGGATTTGGATTCAGTTCTTTCTGAGTTCAGGCCCAGCACTCTATTTAATGAGTTACTTACTTTCTTACCTCTAACTGGAGTAGAGTATATGACTTCTAAGGTCCCTACTAACTTACAGTCTATAACTCTTGGCAGAGTTATAGGTCATTCCAGACCTAGGATATGAACTCTCCCCAAAGTGGATAGAGTAAAAAATGTTGTGCATGAGATGTTCATTTTCCCCTGGCTTATTGGGAAATGGAGGAAGGGAGACTAAAATTATTTACAACGCTAATAATGTGATAATTAGACTACTGGACCGAGAGTCAAGAAGTCCTGAGTTCAAATAAGGATTCAGACAACTAACTCTGACTCTGGACAAATCAGTTAACTTTTGTGTGCCTCCATTTCTTTATCTGTATGGTGAGAATGATAATTACACCTTCCTCATAGGCTTGTTGTGAAGATCAATTATAGGGCTGTGGGGATAAAAGATAGCATTTACAATGAGCTTTGGAAATCTTAATACACTATATAAATGCTATCTGTTATGATGATGACTATGCTTTTACCCCAGAGACCTAGACCTAAATCTAGGAAAAGACCAGAGGGGAATAAAATTAATCATTAATAGTTGATCTTAGTGTTCCATTAATACCTACACACACATCGTAAAAACAAGACAGGCTGTGGCTCTCAGAGTAATAAAAAAATAGCAATGATAAATAGCAAAGATTCCAGGTCTAGTCAATGCCTTTGGACCCTACAGTAGGATCATAGAATCACAGATTTAGGTCTGGAAAGAACCTTGGAAGATTTCTAGCCAAGTGGCCTCCTGTCATGGAAGAGGAACTGAGGTCAAAGAGCAACTTGCCTAAAGTCACACTGGTGGTAAGTCAGCCAGTCAACACACATTTATAAAGGCTTGACTATATGCCAGGCACCGTACTAAGCCTGGAAGAAAGAAAAAAAATGCAAAACATTAACCTTGACCTTGAGGAGGTAAGAACTTGACCTTAAAGCTGGTAGGCTTCCCATCAATAACAGACTTGGATCTGGTAGAGACCATAGAAAGCATCCAGTCCAACTCACTCATTTTACAAATGGAGGCTTAGAAAACCCAAAGTCATATACATATTGCCAGTGCCAGAATCCAAAACTAGTTCCTTGGACTCCAAGGTTCTTGCCCTTATGCCAAACACTGTCTGTCATTGCATTCTAGGGAATTCTAGGCTACTGTGAAGGGTCGCCATTCAGGTGGTCTTGGTCATCTGTAGATTAGACTATATGGTCTTTGAACTTCCTTCCAACTCACAGTATCTAATTCTAGGCATCAGCTGTTCATCATCCATATAGACTCTCTCATAAAGTGATAGAGTCAGAAGTACTCCCCAACATTTACATAGGCATGTATGTATATACATATAATATACACACATGCAAGCACATAATAAAGCTCATACACATATAATATACATATATGTATGTATGTACACATATTTATGCAGTACAAATTCATATACATATGTAAAAATAGATCTGTATTGAGAAATCTGTATATAATTATATATGCACACATATACATACATGTTGTGTATACTTTGTGTATACATATATATAGGAATATATATATAGGAATATATATATTGTATATAGGAATACACATATGCATGTACTTGTGGTGCATCTTCCATAGGGAAGACTGAAAATCATTTGCCTTCTTTCTACTGGAAAAAAAAGTCATAAATGTTATTAGTCCTTACATGCTCTGAAAACTTTTACAGAATTCAGAACAAAAGGGGAAGAAATGCCTGAAGATAGTTTTTATCTACTTAAGACTTTTAGAGTGATGTAGTCATTTCACAAACCACTGCTTAGCAGGAAATTATTTTGAGATGGATATGAATGGACAGCTAAACCTTAAGTGGGTGAACTCAGTCTGAGAGGACATGATACTAAGGAAACCAAGTCCCAAGCCAGATGCCTTTCTATACAGCCTATTTGGCTTGCAGTGACAAAAATGTGATATTCCAGATGTACAATATATACATGTCAAATAGCCAGACTGTGAATGTGTGTTGAGGGCCACAAGGTGGAGGGAGAAGGAAAAGATAACAAAATATCCCATTCTAATGAGGCTTGCTTCTCATTCCTCCAGTTGTCAGTTATGGAGCAAATGTTTTGTACCAAGTCGATATCTATTGATTGAGGGATGGCTAAACAAAATTTGCTACAAAAATATAATGGGATATTAGTACACCAGATAAAATGACAAATACAGACAAGTGGAAAAAGCACGAGAAGACATGTAAGACATACAAAACTGATATAAGCAGAACTAGGAAAACAAGATAGACTGTCAGAGAGAGAGAGAGAGAGAGAAAGAAAGAGAGAGAGAGAGAGAGAGAGAGAGAGAGAGAGAGAGAGACAAAGGGATAGAGACAGAGAGAGACAGAGACACAGAGAGAGATAGACAGAGACACAGAGAGACTCAGAGGGAGAGAGAAATGGATGGATGGATGGATACCATTATGCTGAGAATTGGGGATAGAAACATATACAAGAAAGACCAGCCTTTCCCTAAAGAATTGCTTTTCTTACATTTATTCTACTGGGGAAGGGGACTCTGTGTGTGTGTGTGTGTGTGTGTGTGTGTGTGTGTGTGTGTGTGTGTGTGGTGTGTGTGGTTATGATGATGGTGATGATTTCTTTTGCAGTCTGGTAAGGCCCATAGACCTCTTCTCATAATAATGTTTATTAATGCATGAAGTAAAATTCATGTGATTACAAAAGGAAACCAATTATATAGAGTCATGGAAATTAAAGGGAAAAATATTCAAAGACCTCAGGTTAAAGACCCCTGTCCTAAAAGAAGATGACACATAAAGGTAGCTGGAAAAGAGTAGCGAGGTGTGAAGGATGGAGGCGTCAACCACCCCCCCCCCCACCCTTACCACAAAAAGATAAGGCAAAATTTGACCATCATTGTCAAGGGCCCTTGGGACAGAGTCCTGGCTACTGATGGGTAGTGGCAGAGATCATGATCAGAGTAGAGGGTGAATGGTATGGAGCAGGGCAGGCACAATTACAATGTAAGTGGAAAGAAAAAATGAAGCTGGATAATGATGCTTCCCCTTGAGGATGTCGAGAAATTGCACATTACATTCCTCCCTTCTTTAAAAAGAAAAACTATGGCTGTGAGATGTGGCAAATATCACCAAACACTTGATGTGTTGGTCAATTTTCCTGAAGTTTTTTTTTTCTTTTTAATCTCTTTCAATATAATTGGTTGTGTAAGAGGGAGGAGACCTATTCAGAAAAAAATGATTAAAAAAGGAGCATCCATAAAGTCATATTTAGTCATTAAAAATGGCTATATGCTTCACAAGTGTTCATTTGTTGTTTACATCGTACATTTCCTCCTTCCTAGTGTTATGAGAACTTATTGAAAACAGAGACTTTCATTTTTGCTTTTGTATCACTAGTTCTTTGCATAGTGCCTGGGACATAGAAAGCATTTTGTACATGTTTGTTGCATTGAATTGAGTATGCTTAGCACAAAGCCATCAGTGCTACCAAAATTATTTAAACACTTCAAGAATGCTTTAATTCATTAGTGTGGGTTTCCACACTCCATCTACCACTGCAGAAAATGTAAACATTATGAGAGAAGCAATTATTTCCTTCTCCATATTTTTATTTCCATAGTCTAACATAGAACCTAGAACACAGTAATTAATTGTTTACTTCCATATAATCATATATAGTATTCTACACACAAATATATATCCACACAATGTAATATACATAATATAAATGCATGTTCACATATATGCATGCATATGTAATATCACATATATGTTATATATAAAATTAGTAACATGCTTTTACATTAACAGCATGCATCTCTCTTCTATATTTATCCTCTTTGCTCTATCCTGTTTACCAATCTTGTTATTAGATAACCAAGTCTACAATGTCAGAATCAAAGTCATACCTCCTTTAATGTCTTCATTAAAACACACACATGCCCACAGACACACACATTATATTTAATAGAAACTAAATAAAGGTGCTATGCTATTTATGAGATCTATCTTCTTTATTTTCTCTTTTATGAGAAGGTCTTATTCAATTCCTAAGCTGTCATCAAAAATAAACCAAAATTATATGTGAATATAACAGAACTTAATAGCCCAAGAAATTTGGGTTTGAAACAATGGTTAAATTAAAACTTATTTCTGTTTTCTACAAGGTGATAATCCAGTCTTCCTTAGAAACAAAAGTCAGTTGCCTTAATATTTATCTAAGCCCTTTTACTGGGGAATTGGAGGAAGAAGAAATAGAGTAAAGGGGGGATGGGGAGTTAGAGATGGTTCTGATGGTCATGGAGATGTGGAGGAATCTTTTAAGGTGAAAGACAGAGTCATAGGAGGTGTGAGGGAAATTCAGATGTTATAGTGAAGGTTACAGGAGAGAGATATCTGGAGGTGATAGAGAGGGCATAGGAGATTAGAGGAAACCCTATTGAGATTGTATAAAATAAGTAATTCTAAGTGAGAATTCTGAGTATATCTGAAATGTCTGTTTACGGGTGTTTTGTGGGCTACAATATCCATGTTTAACAGAAAAAAGTCACCTGGCTTGACTGTGCCTGCACCATATTAGATTTTATACACAGCAATTAAATTCCCCTCTGAGCCATCTGGTTTATTGGTTGTTTTGATTTAGATTTTTCAGCTTGTCCTCCCAATTTCCCCATACTGGGCCCAGCTTTTCTTAGTTAGTTCTTCATATAATCCCAGCATGTAACCTTTGCAGAAAACTTGATAGTGGATTTTGGTACTATATTTCATACTTTTAAAGTATTCCACTGGGTTTTTGGACCTCACAAGTCAATATTTATCCCACCACTCTGTTCCCTCCCATACTCTTGAAGATGCACTTACAGGAAAGATACCTCGGAGGTACCTTTGTTTTCTATATGAAGAGATGGTGTTACTGTTACCAGACTCAGACGCATTTTTTTCTCCTATAATTCTTTATCTATATATAAATATAATAAGATTTCTTCAGATCGGATCGTTTTTAAATTGTAAATAACCATGACTCAGTTTTATTTATGTTTCTTCACTTTAAAATGACTTTTGCAGGGAATAAAGCAGGTAAGGGCAGTAACACATTGTCTTCAAATTTTGCTTTAAGTTATTTAAAGTCACAAATTCAGAGGCAAGAATCTCAAAGAAAAGAAAAAAAGATTTTCTGCCTTTGGATGATTATTATGGAAAAAGTTATCAAATGGGAGGTATGAGAAAACATAGAAGACTAGTCCCGGTTCTATTATTATCAACCCGGATGAGCACGACCAAGTCTTTTCTCTTCCTTTTCCTCATCTATAAAATGCAAGCATTGGATTAGATGTCTAAAGGTGGAATGTGGGGGCAAGGCATTTCCCATCACTGGATGTATTCAAACAAGGCCACTTCTCAGAGTAATTGTAGAGGGGATTCTGCTTCAGGCAGGGAGGCAATGGACTACCTCATTTTCTGGTCATAGGCTTATCAGGACATCATGGAATTTAGAGCTAGCAGGGACTGTGGAGAAACATACTGCTTATTTTACAGATGGGGAAACTGAGGCCCAAAATTTTTATGTGACTTGGCCAGAAAACAGACTCAGGATTTAAATTCAAAGTCTATTACTCCAAATATAGTGATCATTCCACATAGTACATCATGCAGAAGTCTTTTTCAGTCATTAAGTTCTGTGACATGTCAACTTAGAAGGCTCCTAACTTCTAAGTTATGTTTCATTTACAATTTCCTTTTCCATTTAGGCTATATTTGTCAATGCCAAAATAACTGATAAAACCTTTTGGAAAACAACATCAGTCTGGTTATCAAAACATTAACAGACTTTTTTCATTTTTTATTTTTCCTTGAAAAAGAAATTATATATCTATATCTATATATTTATATCTATATCTATATGTATATCTATATTCCCAACAAGAAGGAATGGTTCCTAGTCCTTCGTCCTTTATAATCCCATACTAGAAGTGACTTTTAAAATGAAAATAAGATGATAATGGTTCTGAATTAACTTTATTACCCCCCACATACACACTCTACAAACTAAGGACTGATAAGGGAATAGATTTGATATTGAAGTGAGGAAGACCCAGATTTCAGTTCATCTGCCACATACAAGCAAATGAGCTAACTTGTCTTTGACACATAAGGGAGACTTGGGCTCCAGTCAACTTTCAAACACTACAAGTCATTTATAAGTTACCAATTTATATCAACAGAAGGAATTTTCACACTGGAAGCTCGCTGTATGGAAGAAAACACAGACCTGGATCCAATTAATAAAAAAAAAAAGTTTCTAAAGGAAATGCTTTTAATTGATGATGGATTGTAGGGCCTATTGATCTTTATCATTCTTAAATTTTGCATAACTTGTATTGACATATAGAATCATATATTTTTTTCATTTTCTTTGTTAAATGCTATGTTCTTCTGCTAAAATAATTTTATTTTTATTCCATTCAACAACCATTTATCAAGCATGTAACACGTGTAAGAGACATATTAGGCATTAGGAGTATAAATATAAAGACAAAAATAAATGAATAGAAAAAAAGACAGATCCTGCCTTCAAGAAGCATACATTTTGCTTGGAGATACAACTTATAAAAACAAATGAATACAAGGTGATTTAGAAAGGGATAGAAGAGCTGTACAGATCAGGAAAAGCTTGCCATAGGATCCATTAAAGGAAGCTTAGTTAGAAGTTAGGGGAAAAATATATTCCAGATCCCTTAGACTTTCTCTGCAAAGACAAGGATGTGGAAGATGGGATGCTAAATTCAGAGGACTGGAAGTAGGTTCATTTGACTGGAATGTAGAAAGGCTAAGAGGGAATTCATAGGAAATATTCCTGCTGACACAAGCAGGAGTCAGGTTGTGGAAGGCACAGGGATTCACAACGACTCTGCCAATAGAAGCACCAGTTTTAGATCTTAACATTCAGACATAGAATATTACCCCAAAAATCAGCCTAGTAAAATTTGGAGAAGATCAGAACCCAAAGTTTAATGAATGGGTAATAATAATTTGGGAACAGTATGTCATGAAGAGTCATTGATTTACTAAGGTGTGAAAGGAATGGAATCTGTTTTGGAGGAAGGAATCTTTGACAAATGAAATGATAAATTCTTTGATATATTTCCATAGGGATTACAACACACTTCCAGCCTGAGGGAAGACAAGATTTATTGGGGACTTTATAGCTATCTCCAAATATCTGAAGACCTAATCCATTAAAAAAAGAAGAGTCAGATTTGCTCTATTTGCCTGAGATTACATAATTACGAGCAATAGTTTGGAATTTCAAAAAGAAAAAAAATGTATTAATGTAAGGGAACATTTTTGACTGGGGTATGAAATGACTTCCTAACATTAAGAACTACTAAAGAACAGAACGGATTACCTTAGGATATTGTGGGTTCCCTTTACTTGAAAGTATTTAAAAAGAGTGTTGGATGACCATTTGTCTAATATTCTTGTCAAGGTGACTTTTCCTAGAAAAGTATCACTAATGGCCTTGGAAATTCTGTGATACTGAATTATTTAAATTCTTAGAATAATGTAGGCCCTGGTTCTTTGTACCCACAAAGAGCTGGGGAAATGTGTAGGAAAGATTTATTAGATACAATACCATGGCAGCTATACTTACAGAGAATACAAGGCATTCAAGCATAACAACAGTTTGTATAAGGGAAGGTTCAGTACAGGCACCCATTTTGTAAGGATGATACAAGCTCACTTTAAGGTGAATGAAACTGGAGATAGTGACAGGGTGGGTTGGGGAGTGCTGGGAAGGATATAGAAGGAGTAGGCAAGCCAAAAATGAAACCAAAAGCAGGCAAATTGGGAAACAATTAAGAGTGTCAGGAAATTTAAGCTAAAGCCAGGATGCCCAAACAGCATCAAGGATGCCAAGCATGTTCAAGGTGGAAACTTGTGAGGTTAGAAAAGGGTCTCTATCAAAGGAGCATTTGCAGTGGCAAATTGCTCTGAACAGGTCTTCTCTGCACCTCAACTCTTTCTCCATTGGTTGGGCATAGCCCAAATTCAAAGGGAATTTTCATGAGGAAAATTGTGATGCCCCTAACAAAAAAAAATAAGATAGTCACTTTCTAGCTCCCCTTTAGAGGCTATTTCCCTCCATGCAAAAGCAAATTCTTTGAGGACAGAAACTGATTTTATTTTATTTTTGAATTTTGCAACTCTTGTAGTTAGCATAGTACCTGGCACACAGTAACCACCTAATAAATGAATAAATGCTTTATCATTAATTTATTTTTTTAAGACCAGGAAGGTTCATGGTGAGATGGAAAAGAGTCTGGGTTAATTTTAGGAACCTTGAATACAAATCCCAACTCTATTACTTACTACCCAGTCTTTGGCAATTAAAAAAAAAGCTTTTTGCTGCTTGTATTTCCTTATCTGTTAAATGAAAGGGTGAGAGAGTCTGGGTGGTATAGTGGTGATGCCAATGGCCATGGAATCTGGTGGTGGGTTGAAATCCAGCTTCAGACATTTACTACCTGTGTACCTTTGGACAAGGCAATTAAATTCTCTGAGCTTCAGTTTCACCATTGTAGAATGAGGTGATCAGATTCTATGAATGCTGTTTCCTTCCAGCTCTACATATGTGGTTTTATAACTAGATTGCTAAAGTCCTTTGTGACACTCAGTCCTATAGATAGTTTATTCTTAGCAAACATTTATTCCAATTCCTCAATTTACTACAGATGAGGAAAGTGATGAACAAGAAGGTCAAGCAACTTGTTTAAGGTCATCCATCAAGTAAGTGTCAGATCCAGGAATAGAACCATGGCTTCTAAACTCCCTGACCAGTCATCTTTCCATTACTCATTAATGACTCTCCCCAAATCAGAGAATTAGAGAACCAGGATGTCAGAGGTGAAAGGAGACTTCCAATGCCAGCTAGTCCAGAAAATGTAGAAATCACAATCCTCTTTATAAGATACAAGTGTTCATTCAGACTTTTCCTAAAGAATTCTAGTGATTGAGAACTGACTACCATTCGAAGAAGCTATCCACTAACTGGCCTAGTAATAGGTATAACCTCACTGGTTTTACTCATCATTATAACAAAATGGCGCCCCTTTTGTGGGATTATCATGTGGTTAACATTTTTCTCTGTCAATCTCTTTTTATTTTACAGTACTTCTTATGAGACTTCATTATCATCTTGTAAATTCCTGAAGCCAATGAACTCTCTCTCAGTAAGCCTTCTAAATGCTTATATAACAACCATGTATACTCCTAACTTTATTTTATTCATAGTTCCTGTGTCCACCATTAATTTTTAAAGCATTTAGAGTGGACATAAAAATGGTGAGTCACACACACATAAAGACTTAAAATACTCACATTTTTGTCCCCAAATTAACTTGTGTAACTACTCTCACTCCAACTTCCATTCCACAAATTAATGATGAATCCCTTCTCTGTATTTGTCTGTCTGTTAAAGAGACAAATGCATTTCTTGCCCTGCCCATGTTTTTCAATTCATATTTATATATTAACTTCTCCCATTAAAATATAATCTCCTTGAAGGTAGGGACTGTCTTGTTTGCTTGTATTTGTATCCCCAGAGTTTAGGACAGTGTCTGGGGCATTGTGAATGTTTAATAAATATTCTTCCTTCCTTCATTAATATAGGGGATTGACACCACCATAATTTAGCTTTGTTTCTCTAGCTCCCAACCTTAGTGATTTCCCTGAGACATTGAGAGGTTAAAGGACTTGTCCAGTATCATAGGTTCAAGTGCTCCAGAAGTAGGATTTGAAGCTAGATTTTCTATCCAGTGGTTCCCAAAGTGGGTATTGTCCCCGGAGACACTGGAATGATCCAGGGGTGTGGTAGTAGACTTTTATGCAATTGGGTGATATTGCATTAAAATAAGGGGGCAGTGGAAGCATAAGGAAAGGAGAAAAGAAAATTTTGAAAAACCACTCATCTATGTTTCCTCTGTTGTGTATCAGAGTTAAAGGTGAAGCAATTACATTATTTTCCAAATAGACACACAAAATGCAAGTTATAACCCATCAGTGCATCCACTGACAGGTCTTAACAAGCAAATGTTAGCAAGCCAGCTTGTGGTACATTGTCAGGAAGTCCAGCATGCATTGACAGTAATGTATGCATGTAATGACTTGTTTACAATATGATATTATACGGTTATATGACACAATATCGCATAATCAAAATTTCGATGAAGGAAAACCCCATAAATTTGCAATAAATTATTAAATTTAAGATGTGCCATTTTTAAAACCTTATTTTTTTGAAGTGACACAAATAAAAAAAACATTAAAAGTTTAAAGAAAAAAATTTCCAGGAGGAGGGGAAATTGAATAATTTAATTATCATTATTATTTTTTAGGAGGATGATAAGCCAAACAAGTTTGGGAACTTCTGGGCTATGCTCTGTGTTCAAATATCTATCCACTCTACTTTGTGGACTTTAAATATTAGATACTATCATTTAGTTGGATATGTTCTCCTTTTCCTTTACCATGTAATCATAATATATGATATAAGTTTTAGTGAAATTAGATTATTCCATATTTCGTATCATCTTTGAACCCAACACAATGCACATAGGCTAAAGAAGGTCTGCCAGTTAATCAAATCTTACACTTCTGATTGCAATAGCAGGAGTTAGTAGGAGTGAGTCCTCTTTGGCACTTAGCAGGCAGACAGGCCTGTAGTGGCTTAACTTCTTGAAGACTGTGACTTGGCTGGAAAATCTGAGCTGGATGACCTTGTATTTCCCTAGGCCTTTAAGCCTGTTGATGAGGACCAGTCTTTTAAATATGATTTCCTAAACAAAGTCATTTACAAACTTTTTGCTGGCTTCCTTCTAAATTTTCCCTCCTTCTAACAAACATTTACAAACTAAATGTTGTCACATTTCCATTTCCCCCTTACACAATGCCTTAGGGCTTGGTTGTTCCTGGCCCTGGGCAGACTTCCCAGGAGCTTATGCTAGTCAATGCCCAGACTAAAACTTCTTCAAAATGTGAATCTCCCTGGGAGTTATGTTTCTTAAAATTACTCAGTAACTAGTTTATCTCCTCTTTATTGTAACTTCCAAAGTCAATCTGATGCTAATCTTTAACCATTAAAATATTAGAAAAGCTTCATATAACTCTCACGATTTAAGTTTTCCTTCTTGATTAAATGCCTTGCAATCTCTTTAAGTCTGAGCCTCATTATTTATTCTGTGTGCTTTATCAATGAGGCCCTTCCCATAATTCTTCAACTATGGCAAAGGGCATGTTCTTAGCCTCTTCCTTCCTTTCATAAAGTTAAATCCATTAAATCTATTTTGGTGTTATTGGCACTTCAGGGCAGAGGGAGAATTAATTTATAACTACACTGAACTAAGGAGTTGAGCCTCCTTCCACAATGAACTCTTTCCTGATCATCCCCTGGCCACCAGTCCTCTTCATCCCACTAAATCATCTTGTACTCATTTTCTGTTTATTCTGTATTAAGCTTTGTATGTACATGTCATCTCTCCCATAAGAATATAAACTCCCTGAGGAGAAGGGTTGTCTTCTGACTTTATAGCCCTGGTACTTAACACAATTCCAAGTAGGTGCTAGGCTTTTAATAGATGTTTCTTATAATCATCTTTGTATAACCTTCAGAAGAAGAGTGGTAAATATTGGATGAGAAATATACACCAAAATTAAAACATCAAAATACATTTTTAGCAAGTTTAAGGAAAATTGCAACACTCTTTATAATGCACAAGGGACAAAATGGGAAACATTTACCTGAGAGCATGACAGAATTCAAATCCCAGATAAAAGAAGGATTATATTCTAAAAAAATCAAAATAGAACAATCCAATATCACCTAGAAACAACCAGATAGTTCAGTCAGTACAGACATAGGCCTGGAGCTAGGGAGAAGTGAATTCATATCGGATCTCAAACATTTTTTAGCTGTGGGACCCTGGACAAGTCATTTAACCTCTATCTGGTTTTGTTGTCTGTATAATGGGGATGATAATAGTTCCTATCTCCCAGGGTTATGGTGAGGACCGTATGAGATAATACTTGTAAAACACATAGTGTGGTACTTGGTACATTGCAGGTACTATATAAATGCAAATTGTTGTAGTTGTTGATGTTGTGTTAAAATGTTAGGGGGCAGCCATTGTGTAGTGATTTGAGATCTGACCTCAAAGTCAGGAAGACACAGGTACAAATTCTGCTTTGGAGTAATACAAGTCATCTAAAAAAGAAAAGAATGAATGAAAATGCCAATAAATGAGGTCTATTTTTGTGTGGGCCTGGGAGGAGGGAGGAGAGAAGGGTCTGAGACCTTCCTCTTTACCATGAGATCTCTTATGGATGCTGATTTACCTAGTAACCTTCAGTGAATGGATGGGGAAAAGAAGAAAGGTCTAAAGCTGGAAGGCTTTTTTTGAATGCCTCCTCAGCCAATCAAACAGCCCTTCATTCACCATGGGTTTAGCAGGCCAGACACAGTTAGACTTATCCTCCACAGTCTCTCAAATCCTTCATGAAGATTGTCCCAGAAGCAAGCTCCTTAGCATGCTTCCCAGGAAGAGGGTGCCTCTACTGGGGTCTACTCATGATACAGGTCCCATCATATGCAAAATGAGGGGGCAGGATTAAATGTTCTCTAAAGTCCCTTTGACTCTCAAACTAAAGTCCTATAAGATTCTCAAAGTGTTCAAGTTACAAGCCCCCACCAAAAAAAGGAAGAATTCTGAACTTACAAATTATATTGTATATATGGTATAGTTCTGAATTTAATGCCAACAAAAATCACAGCAAGAAGCAGATACCAGAGAAAGGGGATGAAAGCATCTTGTATTCTAGTCCTTTGTCTTTGAATAAATTGGTGACACTATCATCACCATCATCATTACCCTTTCAAAGAAAGCCTTTTGATTCTCCCAGGGATGAGCAGAGGCCAGGAAGAGATGGTGCAAAGCATGATGAAGAGTTCTGAATATTTAACCCTCCCCCTCAGGGAAGCAAACAAACAAGTCCTAAGTGCTCAAGGCATGGCTGTGGCAGGAAGAGACAGATGGATGAGTCACAGGCCTTTCCACTCAGGGTGGATGGGAAGTGTGAGGTCTGCTTGGTGGCTTTCATCCTCATTTACTGAGTCTGCCTGGCTCTTCAGCCCTGGCTCCTTGCCCTTCAGGCTGCATGGCATTCCTGCTTTAAAAAAGCACTCTCCTGTCCTTGCTTTCCTCATTGTAACATGGACCATCTGTTGTTGTTGTTTCGTAGCAGGCCACTGCTCTGCCACACAGGTTCACCCTCTGCATCGTGATGTTCTTCAAGCATTTCTCAGCTCCATCGTGCTTGGGTTACTTCTAGAGCAGCTGTTTCTACACTCCTATGTCATCTGTTTTCTCCACATGTCCAATTCCATAGTCCTGAGATGTACTGAGCACAATTTCTGAGCTGGTAGACTGGCTGGGCTCCAGGACTTGCTGCTGCTGATCTTGCCATACGACTTTAATTAGTGCTCACGCTTGACACTGATGAAATCGTTCGAGGAGCTGGATGGTTGCAGGGCCATTGCTCTCCAGGCCAAATATGGAGCTTGACTTGTGTGCCAGTTCGGTTCAATGGGCATTTATTAAGCACCTAGTGTGTGAAGGGTATTATGTTAGGTAAAATACATGAGCCCTATATTCCTTTGCCAATCTTTTGAAATGCATCACTTCTTGCTTTCTGGGGGTTTTTCTACTTTGTTAATTAAAGAATATCTTATCAGTTTATGGGAGATTTGTCTCTTACCTCCAAGTTATTGTTTCTCCCCCTCACCTCTGCCTCTTGGAATCCCTAATTAGATTATAATACCTTCTGATTGTGAACTCCTTGACTCTTTTTACAACTCCAGGTCTTCATATGGGGTCTGGCACATAGTAGGCACTTAATAAATATGTATCAGCTGATTGACCATCTTGACCAAAGCTGAGCTCAAAAGTCACCTCTTAAACAAAGCCTCATTTCTTCTGATCCTCTCAGCTGCTAGTGCCTCTCCATGAAAATTATTTTGCAGTTATTAAGTATATGCTTATACAGTCATGGTTTATACTTCTACTTTCAGAACCTAGTAGAGTGCATGACTAATAGTAGGTCCTTAGTGAATATTTTTTTTCTGTTTAATTGATTAAAAGTAGAAACTGATGGGTAGGTCAAGCTCTAAATCCCTAATTTATAGCTTGGATTCTATGTAAACATGGGGATTCCCAACCTTACTAATGGAATTCTAATAAAGCTGCCCCCAGCTCCAATATTCTAACTTCATTATAGGCCTGGCACTACTGAAAAGCAGGCCCACTGTATCTACCTAGCCCCAGCACTCCCTGCCCCAATGTCCTAACTTATGCCTCACTGCTCACTAGAACAACAGGTGTGTCCCTGAACTCTTAGTTCCCACAGAAATTCCAGGTTCCGGTGGTGGTGTCAGAGCAAGGATTTGGGATTTTGAGAGGAGAGGTTCATCTCTTTACCTAGAGGAGTGTGCGTCAGGGTGCCCAGGGACTTAGGGCTGTTGCAAGTAGGGCCCCAGTGTAATTGCTGTGATATTCCTTTATTCTATGTAAATTTCTCTTGTGTAATTTCATCTTTACCCCCATAAAAATCCATCTTGCTTTCTCTAAAGTGGCTGGTTCCTCTTGGAACTTAGCCCGCTCCATGAGAGGCGTCAATCTTAATAAATGCCTATACTTGGATTAGAGGTGGTCTGACTCTGAATTCTTTGAGACGGTTCCACCACAACACATCGTGAAATCACAAGTTTTGGGTGGGCAGAGCCCCCACCTCAACAGCTTTTGGCGTCCCTGGGTTTAAACCAAAACATTACTCCAACCAACATAATCACAGAAGACCAAGACAACTGGATTGCATCAACCAATTAATCAATCAACCAAAATGGTAAACTAGGTGTGAACAAGTCCTTAATTAATACTGTAGGAATGGAGTGCTTTGATCATGCATGAAGACAAATGATTCCAAAATAGGAAATGCTTTGCTATTGACTGAAAGAATGAAATACAATCTTGGGCCTTTGTAACATAGCAAGCCAGTTTACATTATATTAACAGATCATTGAAATGCTGCTCTAAGCCAATGGTGAAGTAGTAGAGGGGGTGGAGTAGAGGCTAGGGAGGTAGAAGGCACTACCTTTCTTGGAGGAGACACAGTCTTCTTCCTACTTACCCACTGATTAGATGACTGTGAACTTCAAAACCTAGAACTATATGGAGTTCCCATCAGTATTGGTAGGAATGATTTTAGAGCAGCAGAAGCTAATAGTACCAGTCCATACCAAGAGCTGGAAGAATCTCAGAGGACAAATCAGACACCAAAGAAGGCCGCTTCAGGACTCTGCAAGGTTACTGAGCCTTCTGAGTCCATTAGAGAACTATATTTAAGAGATTCGCCATGCTAACTACATGAAAGGAGAAGAGACTTCCAACAACTGGGTGTAACAAGTTTAGTTTTTGGTCACATGCACTCTCTATCTTTGGGTCTACCATCCTCAGAGAACTTGTGTGAATAAGAATAAGGGGAGGATCTGTATAAGGCTTGGGTTTGGAAGAGAGGCTTTTGTAACAATAGTCCTTGCCATACCTGCTTAGTAAATACCCTTTCCTAAAATTTTAATTGATTCAACTGGCTGATATTTTTACAGGGAAGTGCATCAATGGGGGTTCATGAATGATGGTACCAGAAACTCCCAGTTCCTCAGGGTTACCCTTGGAACTTTGAGGGAAGTGGTAATTAGCCACACCCCTAGGGATGACTTCTTGTGCCATGGAGAGTTTAGGGAATGAACCCTAAGTGCCACAATCAGAATGAGAAGAGGCCTGAGGAACTTTGGTTCTAACCCACAGTTATCACTTAGGGAATTCCAATTCCAACCCACTATCTCCAGAGGCAATCAGTTATGCTCTTCTAGTATTATATTTCCTTGAAAGTTTTTCTTTAAACCTAATTGACATATATCTCTCTGCAACTTTAAATACACTGGTCCTAGTTCTGCTTTCCAGGGCCAAGAAGAACAAGTCTGACCCCACTTTCACATGCCTTCAGATACTTGAAAACAGCTTTCTATCCCTCCCCTCCTCCCCCTCCTTCCCCAGGCACATGCCTGCAATTCTTTTTTTCAGGCTAAATGCCCCCAGTTCCTTCAGTGAAACACTTGTAAGACCCTTTACCATTCAAGACCCTTTACCATTCAAGGCCCTTCACCATCTACTTCATACTTTTCTGGATACTATGCAACCAAGCAATGCCTTTCCTAAAATATGGAGACCTTAATTGAATATAATACTTGAGATGTGGCCTTGAAGAGAGTATAAAAGGTCTGTCTGGGAATGTGTAGGATTTCTTTTGTATAGAGAGGAAGGAAACAAGGCAACAGTGTTTAATAAACATTTAAGTTCCAGGCACTATATTAAATTCTGGGGACACAAATGTAAGGAAAAAAAAAACCTTCCCCCAAGTAGCTTACATTCTAATGAGGAAAAAAAACATAGACAAAAAGGAGCTGAAAATGGGGAGAGAGAGAGAGAGAGAGAGAGAAAGGGAGAAGGGTCATTGTATTGAAATCCCAAGTCAGAAACAGAATGGGGAAGGGAATGAAGATTGGCCCCTCCAAGGCCCTGGAAGATCTCATTAATTAGAGAGAGGAGCTAACATGGCAGAAGAATATCCCAAAGTTAGAAGGTAGGAGAAAATGGATGTTGCAGGGTGAGGAAACCCCAGGCACTGAGGGAAATTCCAGGGTGACATAGTAACTGAGATATGCTGGCAAAGTCAAGAAAGGAACACATCCAGGAGGGAAATGTCACCAAGGTCTTCTAATCCATATTACATAATTATTTCTAAGGTTTTTTTGCATGTACCCTTAACTAAGAGGGAATCTCTTAATAATGATCATAATAGTTTCTTTAACAATAATAAATGTTTCCCTAAATTTAAGTAACTATTACTGAAACAAATTTTTGATCATGTACTTACTGGTATAAGGAAATGGATCTGATCCAACAGTCCTGAGTGATAATCAACTATCATGTATGATAATGACAGGAAATTCAAAATCGTATACCATTTTTGGAGCAATGGAATTTATTTAAAAATCTAGACCGGAGGATGGAAGCCATTGGAATATGGCTGGCTCTGCTTGTTCCATACCCAGAAAAGCATTTTATGGATTAGATTTGCCCTTCCATTTCAGGGTGTTTGGCCAGATGTTATCATGAGCACAGAGAACCCAGGCCAACATCCTCCTTGGATGGAGAGCAAAGAGTTCCTGCTGCAGCTGTATTTATTTGCTCTATTCTTGAAGACCTGAGAGGTGATGGAGACCACTTGACCTTCCAGTTAAATTTAATTATTAATCATTCCCTGTACTTGATTCTCTCCCCTCCCCACCTCTGTACATCTGCATATTTCCCAAGTCTGAAAGGCTCTCCTTCCTCAGCTTTGTCTCTCAGATTCTTTTTCTTTCTTCAAGATCTAATTTTGAAGTCATCTCCTCTGGGAATTGATTTCCTCCCTGAGTTTTTATCATTGCTGATCTTAAGCTGGGAAGAATCTCTGAGGCTATCTAATCAGGCTTCCTAATTTTACAAATATGGAAACTAAGGCTAAGGAAGTTTAAATGACTTGACCAGGGTTAACACAGGTAATTAAGGTCAGAGGTGAGTTTCAAACCTGGATCCTCTTAATGTGGTCTCTCCACTGTACTATGCCAGATAATAACAAATTCTCGTTCCTTCTTTCATTTTCTTTCAACTGTGTTTATGTATGCATCATGTTCCTATAGAATGATGTAAGCTCTTCATGTACAGCAAGTCGTTATTTTTTTCCTTTATATCTCCAATGCCAAGCACAGTGCCTGGCATATAGCAAGCTGAATAGAATAAAACTTTGAAGTGTTTTGGCATTTTCTAGGAAGTATAGTACAGGAAGCTATATTATAGAAAACATTTTCCCACACTGCTTCAGCAATTAGAAAGTCCCCAGAACACCCCAAATATTGGCAACGCTTTATTACTTACTGAATCAGACATTGCTTCAGGCAATGGCAACAACTACCTCCAAATTTGAAAATGAATTCACTAAAAAAGTCTTTTCTCAAACCGCTTAAGTAGGCAACTTCAATTCTGTATAAACTGTATCAACGAGGCAATGAGATGGTGTAGCAGATTGAGTGGTGAGCCTAGAGTCAAGAAGACTTGAAGTCAAATCTAACCTTAGGCACTTACTAGCTGGGTGACTCTGGGCAAATCAACCTATCTCAGCCTCAGTTTCCTCAATTGTAAAATTGGAGTAATACTAATAGCTACTTCCTAGAGTTGTTCTGAAGATCAAATAAGAAGTTTGTAAAGCACTTGCAAAGTGAAGTGCTTGGCAGAGGATAGATACTTCATCAGTGTTTATCTTTTTCTCACCTATAGTTGTGGAACTCAAGGTACACACACAGTCATATACTGTCTGCTGATATGTACATTTGACAAGAGTGATATGGAGAGGGATAGGGCCTGGACCTTGCAAGGGAAATAATTCCCTCTACCTGTCAATAAGGCTGATACTTTCTCTGCAACTTATAGCCTTAGTTGTCTGGGGCACTAAGTGACCAGGACAGAACTGGAGGTGAGACTTGAACTCTGATGTTCCATGTTTCGAGGTTAGTTTTCTATTCACTATGTTACATTGCCCCTCTGGTGAAGAACTATTTTTTTTCATTGTTTAGTTGTTTTTTAGTCATTTCTTACTTCTCATGACCCCATTTGGGATTTTCTTGGCAAAGATACTGGAGTGGTTTGCCATTCCTTCTCTAGCTCATTTCACAGATGAGGGGACTGAGGCATTCAGGGTTAAGTGACTTGTCCAGGGTCACAGAGCTAGGAAGTGTCTGAGGTCTGATTTGAACTCATTGAGATGACTCTTCCTGCCTCCAAACCCAGCCTTCTATCCACTATGCCACCTAACTGCCCCAAACTATTTCTATCTGTTAGTTCTCTTTATAGCAGGGACAAGTGTGTTTGTGTGTGCTATAAAGAAGGTTATTACTTAATCATCTCTATATCCTGGGATACCTTTGGATTGGGCATCCCAACATTGTCCTACATATGTTTAGGAAAGGTTGTGGCTAGTGAATTTGTGCTTCTTTGCAAATGAAGGCAATATTTCCTCAGAATTTGATAGGACTCTTCCAGTGAGAAGAACTTTTATGGCAGAAGGAATATAGAATAACTTTTTATTAAAGATATCCTGGAAGAACTAGAGGATGGCTAGCCTGGAGAAGAGGAGGCTTAGCAGAGACTTGTTAGCTACCAATATTAGAAGAACTATCATGTGGAAAAGAAAATATATTTCTTCTCTTTGGCCTCAGAGGGCAGAACAAATTAAAAATGATTGGAGGTTGGAAAGAACAAAAAAGCTTTGATATAAATAAAAAACAATCCTAAAATTTAGCAATCCAAAAGTCAGACACTGTCTTGGGAGAGTGTGTTTTCCTCAGTGTAGGTCTTTAAGGAAAGACTGTTTGACCTCTTGTTGAATAGGGTATAGAGAGAATTATTATTATATAGTATTGCTATATTTACATATTGCATATTTTATTATATATTACTTTATATTTTTCAGTAACAATCGTTTATTTTTTTCTCTTTTCTCCCCCCACATAAAAAAGGAAAAATAAAATCTTTCCTAAACTATGTATAGTCAAGCAAAACATCCTTCTACTTTACCCACATCCAAATGTCTCTATTTTGGGTCCATCACCTCAGCTAGGAGATAGCAACTTTGAAAGATTAAAGGGGGCTATTTCACAAGAACAGGTTAGTCTAGATGGTCATTGATGCAGTGTGGAAAAATTCAGTGATTCTATGAATATCTGAGACTTAACATTTTTCCTAAATCTGCAGTCAATGAAAATGAAGTTCTTATTTAAAAAGTTATCTGCTCTGAATTTCATGGCTGTTTGCTCCACTATAATCTCCACAGGAATTGTTTTACTTTGGTATCAAAGGTGGTATACTACTGATGGATATTAGATAAACTTTGAGTTCAGTATCTGGGCCAGTTGACATTATAGAAAAATGGTGACCAGTAAAACTTTCAAATCATCATACATTGTGAGTTTGCACTGAGTGTATTCTATACTTATAGAATTCTTGGTTTATGCCTATTTCTTGCATCCTTCCATTGGATGGTAGTCTTGCCAGATAGACTAAAAGCCTTGATTAGGAATGCTTACTCAAACATAGCACAAGTCACAAATTTGGGTTTTCAAGTTGTCAGAGGCTTGCAAAACATTTCATTTCATTGTTTTTTTTTTAATTGGTAACACTATTTCTCTCCTCAATTAACAAGCACAATCAAAAGTTGGCTGGACTTGGCTGTATGTCCTGCAGGGCATGGAAGGCTCTGATAGAAACCCGCACAGTTGTAGGGCATATTCGATCCAAAGCAAGTGCTGCCCATATTCCATGTGGTGTATAGCAAATCTGTACTAGCAAATGGGTTGGCACCAACCTGCATGAACGCTATTCAGGTATACACTGAAAAAAGCAATCCGTGGCTAAGCACAGATAAGTGTTATTACTCATATGCTGTCCCGGTAAAATTATATAGTGTAGACATGCTGTGAGAGTCTTCACTCTCTTCCAAGAGTTTCTCAGAGTAAACTCTTTTACTGGCTTTTTTTCTCTGCTATAGCCCTTCTCTTCTTTATAGGAGTATTTTGAGTGTTACACTTAATGAAAATGATTCATAGGAAGGAACATTATGGTTTTCAGTATAAATTGAAAATCCCCTGTAGTGAGATCTCAGAACCCTATTATTGCACCTCTCAATGAAACAACTTATGCCATTAGTTCTGGATGGTGCTATTAGAGGCTTCTACCTGATCACTCCTTTCTCTTTCTTTCTCTCTTTCTTTTCAAGTTGTTCTGTTTTGTTGTATTTTTTTTTAAAGAAATACACTCTAATATCATCAATAAAGGGAGAATAAATGAGTCTCAGTTTGGATCTTTCTAGCCTATCCATGGGTTTCCCAATCAGGAATCATTGTTGAGTGTGGAGGCTTTGCTTTATAGGAGCACTCCAAATCAATGACATTTAAGTGACTCTGATCATTTTTGAGCCTGTTTATCCCAACTATACAAAGTCGACGCACAGCCTGACAAATATGCCAGGGCTAAAAATGAAACCAAGTTGCTTCTGATTTTCAAATAGCTTTTGTGTGAATACTGCTTATATGTTAACCAGGGTGCTAACACAGTAGCGGTGTAGGTCTGGAATCACCTTTGTCCCTCCTAATATCAAATTCCCTTCCAGGGCACTAAAATCATTGATGCATAAATTCATAAAGTCTTGTACCGAAATAGGAGAGGGTATGGTTACTTTTTAATTTCTTTTAAAACTAACCCCATCAGGCTTTATGTAGTTTTTTAGACTTTACCCAAACTGTGCTAGGAATTCTTTTCTGAATACAGATGATGACAACTGGACTCTGAAAGGAGAACTTGAATCTGATTAGTTGTTTAACAAGAGGCTAAGGCTGTTTAACAAACACTAAGATAAATGATTGTATTTTACCAATCATTATATATTTGGAGATTAAAAAAAATTATAGTTTTCTGGCTCATTAGGCAACCTAATTGAATGAATATGGGAAGACCTGTGATGTCATGTTTCAGGAACGCCTTTCATTAATTAGGAAATCTCTGTGTGGGAACTCCTTTCCCAAAAATAGATTGACATACTGATTTGTCCCCCTTCCCATTTTTTCAACTCCCTTTTATGCATCATCCTCTCTCATTAGAAAGCAAGCTTCTTGAGAACAGGTGCCTTTATATATTTTTATTGTATCTCTAGCACTTACCTACAGCACTCTACATGTAATAAACTCTACATGTAATAAACTAGAAGCTCCAGGAATACAGATAATAAATCCTCTAACCTTTGTTTTAGTCAATAAGTCTTAGGGAGTTACCTACTTGTGATGCACAGAGTTTGAGGACTTGCTCTTTAATCAGAGGACCTGGGCTTAAATCCAACCTCTCACCTCTGTACTTGCTTCCTGTACAACCTTAGGCAAATTAGAGCATCATGGAAACATCAATCCAGTGCTGGACTGGAAGTCAGAAGCCATCAAGTTCTTGCTGTTCAGGTGCTCAGTTGTCTGATTCTTTATGATTCCACAGACCATAGCACCCCAGACCCTTCTATCCTCCATTATCTCCCGAAGTCTGTTCAAGTTCATGGTTATTGACACTCTCTCCATCTTATCCTCTGCGGTCCCCTTTTCCTTTTGTTTTCCTTTTGTTTTCCCACCATCAGGTCTTCTCCAATGAAGGTCTTCTTCTGGGCCAAAGTAGTTCAGTCCTATCATTTTACAGATGAGGAAAAAAGAGAATAAAGAATTTAAGTGCCTTCCCCAAAGATTCACTACTTTGCAGCAATCCCAGAGGTAGGAGATGAATCCTGGTCTTCTGACTCCAGAGCTAGGGTTTTTTCCACTGTATAATCATTTCTCTTGAGCCCCAATTTCCTTATTTATAATATGAAAATCTACATTAGATGGCCTCTGGGCCCGTAGCTCTAACTTTATGATCCCACTATCCTAAACAACCTCACCTAGGTCTAAAAGATATTAGTTATCAGAGGCTAGATTGGAACCCATTTTTTTTTCTTACTCCAAGGATAGTGCCCTCTGTAGTATAATAACTCTAATCCTTCAACAAAGGAGAGAAATAAAAGTCTAGACCAATTTACGCTCAGTAAACTGTCTGAAACTATGGTATTAAAGAAAAACAAAACTGTAAACCTATTGACCAAAGTGATTATTGTATCTCCACATACAATATCTTACCACAGAAAGGTACTACTATAAGAAGTTCTACAGATGGCTGCTTAATGTGTAAATTAATCTGACTCAGTGAGGATCATGCTAGGCCCTGGCAGTTATAATTATATATCAGGATAAAACCTTGCTCGACAAATTTGTTCAACCACAGAAATTCGGTACTGACGCAAGTTTATTTAAATACTTTAATTATTTACTGTCAGAATCTGTGATACACATGTGTTTCAGCTCACAAACACTGATCACAATGATATGTCATGGTGTCACTGGAATGAAACAAACAAGGTAATTAAAAAATATAGGGAAAAAAATCAACGAGCAGTAAAATTTACTTACACTTACATTCCCACACGTTGGGTTTTCAAAGCAAATGTGTCCAACAATAGACTTCAACTGGGGCCCAGGAATTTGGAGGATCCAATTAAATAAGTTGCTTTTTTGCTACTTTCCTTTTCTTTTTTGAAATGTTCTTTTTTTATTTTTTCCTTCCTTTTATATTTTAAACTAAGATGCTCAAATTGAGTCTATATTAAGCTGCACTTAAAAGGTTTACTTCAACTTCAAGGTAACGGATGAAAGTTTATTTAAAACAAGCATATTTACAGTTAATGAGATTCGTATGAATGTTCAACTTTTATTTGAAGAGTTTAGGAGAGCAGCAACCTTGAAAAGCACATCTGTTCCTGCTCCTGGTGCTCACAAACAATCCCCTTCTCCCTATTAACATGCGGAACAGAATTCTCTGTGAAAAATATTCGGCTATTGACAAAGAATTTTCCTTTTTTTTCTCCTTCCAAGATAGGCTTTAATCCTGTCCACACTCAATTAAACTAAATCCTAATTAAAATGAGCTAATCTGAAACACTCCCTCCCTCACACACAAAAAGGAAAGAAAAGGTATGGTGAGATGAGATCTGCAGCTATTATATTTCAAAGGAACTCATTCCTCCCAATAGCAGCGTTTAATGATAAAATTAACTACATGCCTTGCCCAAGGTGGGGGGACCAGGGTCTTCTCATTCCATTATTGCCACCATGTCAACTGTGAGGTCATTCAATATTGCATGTCTTTCATTCCACAACTTTGGCCAACATGCATTTATGCACAGAAAATTTATGGTACATGAAAGGGATATTGTCTTCTATGCCAAAGGGAGGGAAGTGCCAAGGAACTTCTGCAGAGAATTATGTTCACCAAAACCGATTTGCCTAAATTATTTGTATATTTCAAGGAAAACAGTTCAGCTTTTCCCCTCTCCACTGCTTATCTATAGAGGCAGAGTAAAGTCCATATATAAGAAGGAATAGGTCTGAGCTGAAAGTTTTGAGGATTTGTGTGTGTGTGTTTTCCCCCATGGATCACATCTCCCATTAGTCTTTGGGGGCAAGTCATATTTGAATCCTTAAGTGATTTCCGAGGGTCCAATGTAAAATGATTCAAAGGCTGTGCTGGGCAGGGACTTTCAGAGGTGAAGATCAGACAGATTAGGATGAAATGCAGAGAAGATGCTGCTTCTTTTTCTCCTGATCTTATTAAGCATCTACTATATATCAGACACTATGATGGGTAGTAGGTATATAAGGATAAAAATGAAGGATTCTCTCTTCTTAAGGAGCTAACTTATCTGGGGGAAAGAACACATTCACATATAAATAAATACAAGACACACAAGGCAAATGGCAGGTACCTTGTTGTGGAGTCCCTGTTTAGAGAGGAATCCAGATAGGACTTAGTAGATGGTGAATTTTGAATGCAGACAGGGATAGGAGGCCAAGAATGTAAGGAAATAAGCATTTATGAAGCACCTGCTATATTCCAGGCAGTGTTCTAAGTGTTTGACAAATTTTATCTTTTTTTATATTGACAACAACCCTTGGAAGCGGGTGATATTATTACTTATTTTTGTAGACAAGGATACTGAGAAAGACAAAGGTTAAATGCTATGCCCAGGGTCCCACAACTAATAAGTGACTGAGGTTGGATTTGAACTCAGGCGTTATTGACTTCAGGCTCAGAATTCAATCTACCGAATCACTTGACTGAAGAAGGAGCACCAGGTAAAGACAAAGAGGAAGGAATTGGTATTATCTCTGTAACAAATTGCAAGAAGTTCAATTTAGCTGGGCTTTAGCACATGTAAGGTGTAATAAGCCTGAAAAAAGTAAAATAATCAAACTGTGATAGACTTTAAATGGCCAACCAAAGCATCTGCATTTAATCCTAGAGTTAAAAGGGCACTGGGTGCTTTTGGCGGATTTGAGGGACATGACCAGATCCGCCCTTGAGGAAAATCACTCTGGCAGTTGTGAGGAAGAATAATTGCAGGCAGGAGAGACTTGAAACAATGAAAGCAATTAGGGGATTATTCTAATAGTCCAGGTGAGAACTGCTGAAGCTCAGGTCTGAGGTTATGCCTGTACGGGTGGAGAAAAGGGGATGGATGCAAGAGAGGCAGGGCAGGAAGAACAGAAAGACTTGATTCAATAAGGTAGTGAAGGAAAGTGGGTACTTAAGGAAGAACTTAGTAGCCAACTTGGGTGCCTGGAAGGGTTAGCGATCATGAAGTTAGCAAGAAGGGCACATGATGTGTTCCTCTTAGGACATGTTGGGTTTGGGATACCTATGCCTACGCCTTGCAAATCACTCTAACCTCTCCAAGCTCATATCTTCATTTGTAAAATGGATATTGGAGGATGCTACAGTAGAACATGTGCAGGCAGTGATGGGGTGCTTGGGATCTATGTTTGTAACATCAGTCTATATTTGTAATATCAGTTTGTAACATCAGTTTGTAAATGGGGTGCTTTGTGATGTATGTCTGTAAAATCAATTTGTAAAACCAGTCTGTAAAATCACATTTCTCCCTCCCCAGACCCAGAACATTAACTCTTTCCCTTCCCCCTGCCAGTACTCTGCCCAGCAGCAACTCATCAACTGTTTATCTCTGCTTGGAACAATAACAAGCTCCTTCACTAAACTATCTATAAACATTTTAGCTTAGGCAAATGTTATCTCCCCTAGTAGAGTAGCCAGCTGCACCATGAATCCTTCAATGCCCTATCTATAGGGTAACTACTTAGCAAATTATACCCATACTGAGTATCAGTTAGCCTTGGTTCCCAACATCCATCTTGTCAAACTTGACATTGATGGGTGGCAGACTGGGCACTCCTCAGTTGGCCTTGACCACTGGCTGACTTAGTGACATTTCAGGCCTAAAACCACACCTCTAGGTAGCCCACCCCTCCCCCAGCTATTTCCCAGTGAATTATGAGCAATAAGCCTGCCAGTTGATATTAAAAGTGCATGTTCCTTTAAGCACTGACCAATCCTTAACTCCTCCCTGATCCCACCCTTATTCACCTAGTTAGCATAATTAACACCTGATTTACTGTCTTGATTCCTTAAAACTATACCTATGACTTATCTAAGTTTGCAGGTTACCTAAGAACTCTTGCCCAGCTGTGCTGTACAGCATAACAATAAACTTTTACAATCTCAGCTTCCAAGTTTGCTTGAGCCTGGTGAATTCTTTCCAGACTGAATTGCAGGGTTTCTGGTCACTGATAGTGATCAGGGTCCCTGGTAGAAACTATTACCCTACCCTCATCAGTCAGGAAGGCCTGAGTTCAAGGCTCACCTCTGCTACATATTGTCTTTGTAACCCTGGATAAGTCTTTCTAAGTATATAAGTTTAATAATTATCTAGACAGATGGGTGGTGCAGTAGTCAGAGCTTTGGGCCTAGAGTCAAGGAGACCCAAGTTCAAATTTGGCCTCAGATACTTATTAACTTAACCTTGTTTGCCTCACTTTCCTAACAAGGAATGAGAAGAAATGAGCCTGAGAAGAAAATCCAAAACCACTCCAGTACTTTGGCCAAGAAAATCCCAAATGGAATCACAAAGAATAGGACCTGATTGAAACGACTTAAAGGCAACAACATCAAATAATAATACTGAGCTTCACTAATGGGAGTTATCAACCCTAGAGGTGTCAGACGCATGCCCCAGAACACTCCTGAGTGCAGAGGGAATGAAATTAAAATGTAAGTACAAAATATTTTTAAAATTATAATCTACACAGAGAACATTACATTTTAAAACTAAGTCCATTTGCAACCTACACACAGACTAATGGCCCCCAATTCTATTTGAGTTAGACAGCCCTCACCTACACTGATGAAATCTGGACAATAGAAATGATATCAAAATTGCACCTTTCTCACAGAATTGTAAGGATCATATGATAAAATATATATAAAGTACTCTGATGACATTAAAATACAATATAAATGTGTTTTGCTATAATTTATTTTTTTCAAGCTTTTATAAACTGACTAGTAGGTGCTAAGGAGGCAAAGAATAACCAAAACAAACAAACAAACAGGCTGATGTGTGTTTAAGGGCCTTTTCCTCCATGATAGTCTTGCCAGGGATGAGAAGAAGTGTAGACAACTCCCCAGCCTAGATCTGAACAGGTAAAAGTACATAACTCTCAAGATCCAAACACCTGCTCAACAATTTAGGTGAAATATAAGAAATATTATAAGAGAAACGAGCCCACATTTAATCATCTAGAACAAGTACTTGGGACAGTCTCAAAAGGGTTCCTGCTGAGTCTCATCTGAGTTCCCCACAACCGCCAGATTCTTCAACGTGTTTACTTAGAGAGGTCAATAACTGGTTATCCCACAAACCTCTCTAGGCTAGATAATAACAAAGTATTAGTTGTTATTCATCTACAGTTGTCAGCAGCACACTGGGAGGTATCCAGTGTTTTCATTCTTTCTCCGATTATAAATGAGAGGGATAAAAGTGGATCATGGCCTAACTGTGGACAGACCTTTCCACAGCTTGGGAAGTAAACCTGAAGAAGAAAACAAAGGAGGCAGTATTTAATTAAGTTACAACCCCTTGCAGGGGTGGTGTTGACTCTGGAAGAAAACAAATGTGCTCAATCTAGATATACAGACACAAACCCAGGCTGTTGATTAAACAAGATGCCTTTATTTGTAGATTTTTACAGGTTTTCTTATGTTCTGATTTCTACATAACAACTGTTTCTATTTTTGAGGGGGGGACATTTGTAATAATAGATGTTAATGTGAATCTGGCTTTGAAATCCAGGGATAGGTCAGACCCAAGTAACACAGATGTTGGCCCCTTTGTATTGGTCCCCTTCTAATTGCTTCCTTGAAGTAGCAGAAGATAGTTTACTTTCCTGAATGTGGGATGTAAAACCTCAGATGGCAAAGAGGGAACAGCTGTTTTCCCCAAGTCACTTTTGAAAATCTGTGAACTTCTCTGTCATGTAAACAGGAAAGAGGACTAAATTAAAGTTCTGGAGACATAGCTGTGGGAACTGATGTTCAAAACCTATACAAGACTCCTTCCCTATTCTCCCTGTTCTTGGGACTCAATTACATGAATCTGATTTCCATAACTTGTATGCCTTTGCTATTTATGAGAGCCTCTGTGCTCCTGTGTATTGAGGGTATCAAAACTGGAATTTAGTGAAGAATTCAGCATAACTCAGGTATAATTTAGGGATGGTTAGGAGTGGGATAAAAAATGTCATCTTTACCATTCGTCTTATGGTAAAGGTAACATGACATAGACTAGAATTTGGTACTCTCAGTTATCTTTGGAAGTGTTTGAATGACTCTAAGCAAAAGCATTCATTAATGGCCCAGAGTCAAATTGGAAGGAGGCCCCCAGTGGAGTGCCCAGGGATCTGTGCTTGGCGCTGTACTATTCAAATTATCAATGAGTTGGATGAAGACAGAGATGGAATCTCTTTTAAATTTGTAGATTACAGAAACTGGAAGAGTAAGGATCCCTCCCCTCAAAAAAAGACATTGATAAGCTAGACCAGGGATGGGAAACCTGTGGCTTCTAGGTCCTCAAATCTCTTCTATGAATTTTGGATTCAGTCAAAGGGCACACGAGAACCTAGAGAGTCACAAGGCCACAGGTTCCCCAATCCTGCGCTATTTATTGTTACATCAAACTTAATAAAAACAATCTAAAATTTTGACATAGATTAAAACAAATCCTTCACATATAGAAGGCAGAGGAGACAGTTTGAAAAAAAGGAGTTTTTAGTGGACAACAAGTATAACATTTATCAATAGAGTGATATGATAGACAAAGGACAAATCTAATATGAATTGTCTATAATAAGAGGACAGCTTCTAGAAATAAGAGAGGGATGACCTCATATGATTTTCTCTGGTTCCACTTTCTGAGGGTCTGATGTATTATATTTTAACTCTCCCACCCCCCAACAGGATTCTCCAGTACCTTGGAGACACTTGGGGAGTGGGTTATCCCTTTTCTGTTGTGCTTTCTCCCTTTTTAGGGGCTAATGATTATCACTCCAGTTCCATTGTCACAAAGTGTTATTTATTTGAAAGGGATAGCAAAAATAAATACACATTTTTCCTAATACCTGTGGCAAAAATGTCCCTATAACACAATTCTCAGGGAGAAAGGGGCTTAGGCTGACATCTTAACTCAGTTCCTATATAGCATTAGTCCTATTGGGGTAGAAGGCTCAAATGCTGGCTATGCTATAACACTCAGATTGTATTCAGGGGCTCCCAGATCCCTGAGTCTCCTGGGTCAGTAACTCTACTCCCTTAACATAGGAAAAATATGAATAAATCATGACCTAAACCTCAAGCCCATTTCTTGGGTCTCCCTGGCCTAAAGAAAAGAGAAAAGGGGAGGTGACCTTAATGCCTTACCCCCTTACTGCTGTGAGTGAAGGATTTCTCCACCAGCTGATGTGAATGAAGGGAAAAGTGCAAACTGTGCTCAGAGTGGTTGTTTTAGACATTCTAGCTACTAGCCCAAAGAAAAAGGTTGCTCCCAACTGCTTGGTAAGTCATTACAGAATATCTACACATACTTCAGTTTTCATGTCTCCCAGAAGCAGGTTCCCCAATATCTCTCATGCAAATGAGCCCACCTTACAAAATTTAGGCATGTGCCACAATTCTATCACACCACTTTTGGTTCATTGTATTTATATATTAGTGTCACCGTTTAGAAAACTAATTGATGAAATTGAGAATGCCCAGAGCAAGGCAACCAGGATAGTGAAAGGTCTTTAGCTAATGTCCTAAAAACTCTGTTAAAGAGATGAAGGATTCTTCTACCCAATTAAACTGTGAACTCCTTGTAATTAGGGACAATCCTTTGCCTTTCTTTGTATCCCTAGTATTTCACACAGTGCCTGGCACGTAGGAAGTACTTAATACATTCTAGTTAAAGAACATTTAATTTAAAGAATAAACTGGGGTGAGTGTGTCATGATAGCTGCCTTTAAATATTTAAAAGTCTGCCATTAGATGTAGGTAAAGCACATTGACAACATTAAAGTACTATGTAATTGTTGCTTGATCCTGCAGGGCAGAACTGAGAAAAGTAGATGAAATTGACAAAGTAAATTTAGGTTTGATGCCAAGGAAAAAAGTTCCTAACAAATGCAACCATCCAAAAAGGTGTCTTGAGGGACTAGGTTTGCCTTCGTTGGTGGTTTTCAACAGGCTATGGATAAACATGTATGAGGTAAACCATAGTGAGAATTTGCTGTGTGTCGGGGGAGAATGGGTTGGAGACTTCACTTCCAATTCTAAAATTCTATAATTTTATGATTCAGGATGGGTTCATGACAAAGTAAGATGTTGCTTACCTAGTGTGAAAATATCTCTCCTAATGCCCTGCCACAGTGGTTGAAGTTAATCCTTTAAAGCTAAGCTATGATTATTCCAAAAATCCTTAAAAAACAAGAGGTTACCTTCAAACGGTAATGCATAGACAGTCAGAGTTCATGTGTTAATCAAAAGTCTAAGCCCTCATTACCAGAGAGAATTGCCTTGTAGGAACCTGGCATGTGCCACAAAGATTTTGATAAGCACAAGACAACTGACAAAAATCCCCAGCATAGTACACTATTGGATAACAATAGTGTATTCTAGGTGAAAATATTGAGGGTCAAAGATCCTAAATGACTTACTCATGGTAAAGTATGTAGCAAGTGGCCAAGGTAGGATCCAGCACTCTTTTCCTTATGGAGTGTCCTGTTCAGCCAAAAGACAGGATGAAGACATGGATATTGCCAGGAATTTATGAGTAGCATCAAAACAAAATTTTTGTTGACTTAACAATTTTTGCTAAGCACTATATGGGACTGGTGTTTTGCTCTCCTCTCAGGATGGGTGGATCATTGACATAAGGCCTGACCTGGAGGGGTCGTTTGAGGAAATCTAGCATTCATCCTTCTACGAGATTTATTCTGAGAAACCCAGGAGAAATATAGAATAGGCGTTATCTGAGTTAGATTTTGCAGCCTGGAAGCCCTGCGGTTCTCCAATAGGGAAGCAACAGTCTTAGTGATTAGAAAATTATTAATCATGAAAATAAATCAATAAACTCACAAAAGCACACATGACATTGAAAAATGATAATATCTTTCTAGAACAAAATTTTGTATATTTTTAATTTTTTTTAATATTTTTTAATTTTTTTCTTTTAAACAAATGCTTTATTAACTTCTGTTTTACATCATTCATTTCCACCAGATTTTGAGTTACAATTATTTTCCCCCCCTGTTTTTCCCCTACCCACTCTCACAGAATAGCAGTCCCACAAGATATCGCTTCCTCCAATCTGCTTTCTCCCATATCTTCTCCCATACCCCCTTCGACTTTTCCATTAGAGGAAGGTGAATCTCTGTGTTCCAATGCCTGCACATCTTATCTCCCAATTACAAGCAAAAGAGTATTAATATATATATATATATATATATATGAAACATTTAATTTTAAGACCTCGAATTTCAGATCCATTCCCTTCCCCCCTTGTCACCCATTCCCTCTGGGAAAATAAGTAATTCAGTATATGTTGTACATGTCTAGCTATGCAAAACATTACCATAGTAGATATATTGTACAAGGCTGCTTATAATTCCCTCCCACTCATCCCACCCCCCACCTGGTCCATTCCCTACTTGATCCTGTCTCTCTTCTATAGTAGGTACTTCCAACCTCCCCTCCCCCCAAGGATGCCCTCCCATCCATCATCCCTCCTCTCATCCCCCTTCCCCCTATTCTGCTGCAGGTTGAGATATCCCATTTAGTATGTATGTCATTCTCTCCCTGAACCAAATTCAATGAGAATGTGGTTTTGCCTTTTTGCCTTCCTATTCTCCCCCTCCCTTGCAACCACTTCCCCTTGCTTCTTCTACATGAGATAGTTTACCCTACCCTGTCTCTCCCCATCTCCTCTTGCCACTTTCCTCTCTCACCTCATAATTTCATCCCTTGAGTATCTTCCCTTCCCAACAAATTCAACCTATGCCCTTTATCCATATATAACTGTAAACATATACACACACATTCACATATGTATTCATATGACCATACACCCTTCTTCCATTATTTTCATACTGAGAAAGATTTCATCAGTCACAGATATTGTTTTTCCATATAGAAACGTAAATAGTTCAACGTTGATAAGTTCCTTTTAATTTCTTTTCCCTGATTACCTTCTCAGGCATCTCTTGCTTCTTGTGTCTGCATGTCAAATTTTTGTATTCAACTCTGGTTTTTTCCTCAAGAATGCTTGAAAGTCTTCTATTCCACTGAATGACCATATTTTCCCCTGAAACAAAATACTCAGTTTTGCTGGGTAGGTGACCCTTGGGTTGAGTCCCAGCTCTTTTGCCCTCTGGAATATCATATTCCATGCCCTTTGATCCCTCAGTGTAGAAGCTGCCAGGTCCTGTGCTAATCTGATTGTTTTTCCACAATATTGAAATTGTTTCTTCCTGGCTGCTTGTAATATTTTCTCCTTGATCTGGGGATTCTGGAACCTGGCCATAATATTCCTGGGAGTTTTCTTTTGGGGATCTTTTTCAGGAGGTGATCTGTGGATTCTTTTAACCTCTATTTTGCCCTCTGCATCTAAAATATCAGGGCAATTTTCCTTGAGAATTTCTTGAAAGGTGGTTTCTAGGTTCTTTCTTTGATCATGGCTTTCAGATAGTCCAATAATTTTTAAATTGTCTCTCCTGGATCTATTTTCCAGGTCAGTGGTTTTTCCCATGAGATATTTCACATTGCCTTCTAATCTTTCATTTGTTTGGATCTGCTCAACAGCATCTTGATTTCTCATAAAGTCATTAGCTTCCATTTGCTCCAGTCTAACTCTGAGGAAATGAATCTCCTCAGTGAACTTTTGAGATTCTTTTACCATCTGGAAAATTCGACTTTTTAAGGCATTCTTCTCCTCATTGCCCTTTTGGGCCTCCTTTGCCATTAGAGTTAGTCTATTTTTAAGGTGTTGTTTTCCTCAATCAGGCTGTTGATCCTCATTTCATACTTTTCCTGCATCCTTCTCATTTCTCTTTCCAATTTTTCCTCCACTTCTCTTATTTGATTTTTAAAGTCCTTCTTAAGGTCCTCTATGGCCTGTAACCCGCTCATATTTTCCTTTGGGGCTTTTGGAGCAGGATTTCTGACCTCACAGTCCTCTGACTGTTCCATGCTTCGATCCTCTTTGCCCCCAAAGTAGGAGTCTAAGGTTGCATTTTTCTGTTTAATTTGTTTCCTTTGCCTTGGCATGTTGCCACTTAATTACTTGACTTTTGGGCTTGTTGCCACACTATGGCTCTGCCACCAGACAGGAGAATTTTCGTCCTGAATGTGTGGGGGACAACTTCTGTTTCTGGCAAGCTGGAAACCCACCCACAACCTCCACCCCAGATCACAATCCTGATCCAGGGAGGTTAAAGCAAGAGCGATTACCCCCAAGGCTGATTGCTGGATGTCCCTACAGTTCGCAGGCCAGGAGCTGGAGCTGCCTCTGAGAACAACAAAATGGCGTATCTCCTCAGTGGCTTCTAGCCCCCAGGGGAGGAAGCTGACATGTTTCCCAAATACTGGTCCCAAAGTCCATAGGGCACTAACCTCTTACTTTGTCCTAGGCATGTCTATGTTGATTATTCTGGAATCTCCACAGCTGCTGATGTTCTGGGGTCCCTCCAGCCGGCTGCTGGTCCGGCCGCCCTGGGGCTAAAACCGCTCACGGGGACCTGGGCTCGGCTCTCCTCGAGCTGTGCACTGTGCTGCTGGCTCCCAGAGTGCTGCCCACTCCCAGAGCGCTGTGCTGGTCCTTCCTGCAGGGCTGCTGGGCTGTCCTCAGTGGGAGGTTAGCTTCTCTGTGTCATTCTGTGGGTGCTGGGGCTCCAGAAGTTGTTCAGAGTCCCCTCTTACATATGTTGGAGGTGATCTGGGGGGAGAGTGGCTTGGACACGCTGTTTCTACTCCGCCATCTTCAATTTTTTAAAAATATTTTATTTCCTTTTAACATGTTTGGTGAAAACAGATGTGAATGAACTGATAGTCATATGTCAAACATTTGGTCTTTTTAAAAAATCCAAACAGGCAACTACCCTAAACCTTCCTATGAACACAAATTCTAAACTAAAAATGTGATTAATTTTAACTTCCTCAGTTTTTTTATTTTTTTTGTCTCATGCAGGAAGCCTATAATTCTAAGGAATGTCCTTGTCAGATATTCAGACTAGTAAGTTTCAGTGAACATCTATGTATCCATTTGGGATCCAAGTGAATTTTTGCAGTCTTTCCTAATAATTGATGGATGTTTGGAAATAAGGTTTGAGAGCATCATTGAGAGTACAAGGTTACCCTGAGAATGAGAGGAATGATTAACATTTTATCCATCATTCTGAGGCTGATTTTAATCTTGGCCTCAAATGGATATGCTAACAATATCTTACATTTATAGAATGCTTTATACCCAGCAAATTGCTTTCATGTGTATTATCTCATTATATCCTCATGACTGTGTGAATTAGTCAGGACAGATATTATTATCTCTACTTGTCATATCAAAGAAATAAAGAAGAGGTTAAGAAACTCCCTAGAAAGTCAGTAGTTGAGGTGGGATTAGAATTCAGGTCTCCTGGTGCCTGGTTCAGTTTCCAATATGACTTGCCGCATTTAGGAAATAGGGAAAGAATTGTCATTCCTGCTTTCTTTCCTTGGGACATTTCATCTAAAACTGAATGGGGTCTTTGGATAACAACGATTATTATTTATAGTATACTTTAAGGCTTGCGGAACGCTTTATCTGTGTTATCTGTTTTGATTTTTATAACAAACCTACAAGTTACATGACTATTATTATTTCCATTTTGCATATGGAGAAACTGAGGTCAAAAGAGGTTAAGTGACTTGCACAGGGTTACACAGCTAATAAATGTCAAAGGTAGTATTTGAACTCAGATATTCCTGACTCTAAGCCAAGTACTTTATATACTATACTCTCTAACTCTCTTTGGGGTGATATAATCAGATCATTTTATTTAACAAATGAAGAACCTGTCACCCACACATGTGACTTACTTAGGGTCATGCAGTCAATAAATGACATGTACTCATTTTTATCTCAATTTCCAAGATTGCAAGTTTGCTGCTACATCACAATGCCTTTTCTTCCTTTATTCCTTTGTTCCTTCCTCCGTTCCTTCCTTTCTCCTTCCCTCCTTCTCTCTTCCTTCCTTCCTTCTTTCTATCCATATCACCAATGCAATACCCACAGTGACTGCTATGAATATTCAGGTACATTTCCAGGTTTGAATCGCAAGATATAACAGACTTTCTTCTTAGAAGACAAAACCAAGACATTTATTCATATATCAGAAAGTCAAATCTACCATGGCAATAAAGAAGTTGATACACATTACTAATGCAGAAAGCACTTCCATCCCCAAGCCTTCCCTCCATCAGGCCTCCTCATAATCAAGTCCCCTTAGGCAAAATGGCCCTCTCTTACCCATACTAGCTGCTCTGCCTCTCTCTGCTTCCTCTCTCTCAGCTCCATCTTCCACTCTTCTACTTCCTGCTCCACCTATTCTTGCTCTACCCATTTGTCAAGCTCCTCCCACAACAGGCCTCATGTGACTCAGGCTCATGTAACTCAGGCTCAAAGCAGGTCACATAGGTATATTAATGGGCAAGAAAGATATTCTCATTCCATCAACAATCCATTAACAGTACCTTCCTTCCTTCCTTCCTTCTTTCTTTCCTTCTTTCCTTCCTTCCTTCCTTTCTTCCTTCCCTTTCCTTCCTTTTTCCCCTTCCTTTATTCTATCCACCTTGCCCATCTTGCCATCTTCTTTGTCATTTCTCTCACTTAGGATAGTATCTTATAATCTGGACCTCCAGAAGAATGTCTTCAGTACCTGGCTAATCTATTCAGTTTTGGAATTTTAATATTAAGACTGAGCTCTTTTGACTGGGTGAGTGCAAACTTAATTACATCCAGAACCTCTCAGATCAGTGCAAATTTCATATCTTATCTAGCTATCTACCCAGACCATCTTTCCATTTTTCAAACACATGGAACTTCATCCTTTCACCCCACTCCCTTATGCTTTCTATCTTTTCTTCTGGGCACAATAACCAAATAAATAATACTATTGATTTTGCTAAAGAGGGAGAAGGGGAAGGGAAAAGGAACAAGAATTTATTGAGTAACTATTATGAGACAGGAACTGGGCTTATCACTTTACAAATATTGGCACATTTGAGAGATAATATTGGGGAGAGTAATTAATTTCCCTATGGATCAGCTCATCATCCTTTTGACTCCCTCTACCAAATCTCCCATTTCTTGCCTTGCTCTTCTATATAGGCTTTGTTCTTTGTTCTAAAATATGCTTTCTTTGAGGCCAAGAACTATTTAACTGCTATATTTGCATACCCAGTGCTTAGCACATTGTCTAAAACATAGTAAATCCTTAAGATTTTATTTTCATTGTCATTAATTTAATTATTGCCTTTCTTCCAAATTAATTAAGTACCTATTGGTTTGAGTCCTAGATTGAACATTTCATGATAGTTGCTATATTCTTTAAAGCATACTATCATAATGGAAGGAGTCATGGACCTGGTATCTAGAAAGATCAAACTTTTTCATCTTACATGTTGGAGATGAGTTATGTTGGGCAAGCCACTTAATTATTTCATGTACAGTTGTTTCAGTCACATCTGATTTTTTATGTCCAATTTGGAGTTTTCTTGGCAAAGTTACTGGAATGGTTTGCCATTTCCTTTTCTAGCTTATTTTACAGATGAGGAAACTGAGGTAGAGTGAAGTATGCAGTGTTACACATTCATTAAGTATCTGAGGCCAGATATGAACTCAAGTCTTCCTGACCTTTCTTATGGTACAATAATATTTAACTTCATTCATATACCATATTTTTAGTCATTTTCCAGTTAGTGGGTACTCACTTTGTTTATAGCTCTTTGCTAGTCTAAAGAGCATTGCTATGATATTTTGGCATAAATTGATTTTATTAATTCTCTCTGTTTTGTGCTTTCTTAGAATCACATTTCTTGAAGTAGTATCATGATTTAGCTATTTTTCTTGCATGACTCTAGTGAAATACAGAATGGTTGGAGCACTTCACAACTCTACCAACAATGTTTCAATGTGCCTATCCTCTTTCAGCCTCTCTAGCATTGATTGCTTTTATTAATTAACATTTTTGCAAGTTTGCATGGTGTGAGGCAAAACTGATTTGCTTAAATTTGCATTTCTTTTACTATTGGTGCCTCATGTCCAGTTGAAAATTTGTGATTTTTCTTTCTGAAAAATATTCACATCCTTTGATCTCTGGTCAAGTGAGTTATGACTCTTGGTTCATATTTATATCAATTCCCTGTATATGTTGCATATTGGGCTTTAGAAATATTTCACATAAATATTGTTTCTTCTTTATTGTTTCCATCTAAATTCTGTTTTCATTGATTTTTTTATACAGATATTTCCTTTTATTTCATGTAGTAACATTTCCAATTTTAACTTTTGATCTCCTCTATCCCTTGTGATGTTAAGAATTCTCCCTCTGGCCATAGTAGTGAAAAAGCACCTGATCTCATTCTCTCCTTAATTTCCTTTTTCCAAGTATAGAAATGTTTGGTTATCTTAAGAGTTAGGAGGACCTGGCTTCAAGTCCTGGCTCTTACACATGTCTAACCATGGAGAAACACTTTAAGCTCCCCATGCCCCAGGCATCTCTGTAAAACTAGAAATTAAAGACCAGTTGGTGCATTCCATTTGGTCTGATGGTATTTCCACACCACAATGTATGGACATCAATGAAATAAAAATTCCTTTTTTTGGGTGGGGGGCAAAGAAAGGCATTAGAAAACAATAACAGCTTCACTTTTTATAGTGCTGTAAGATTTACAAAGGACATGGTCCATCCAATCAATTACCATTTAAGTATTCAGAAATTCAGTGGTTATACCTAGGAATTGCATAAAATCCTCCTTAATTTACTCTGCAATCTTTTGAGGCAGCTAGATGACATAATGGGGAGAGTATTAAATGGAGTCAGGAAGACTTGAATTCAATTTTTTTCTCAGTTACTAGCTTTGTGACCCTAGCAATCTGATCCTCAGTTCCCTCATTTGTAGAATGGGGATAATAATGGCACCTATCTTATAGGGTTGTTTTGAGACAGTTTTGCTTTGCAAAACTTGAAACATTATATAAGGGCAAGTTACTATTCCAATTATTTTTAAGAGATTTGGAATAAGCTATCTTGGGCCTTAACAAACTACTTGAAACTTATTCTTGCATTCATTCATTCAAAAAGCATTTATTAAACATAGTTACATTTTTATTGTGTTTACTATAGTATATTGTGTGAGATGTTAGGGCATAATGGAAAGAAGGCTGGCCTCAGGGTCAGCAAACCCTGTGTTTAATACCTACAAATATACATTTTTGTGTCTAAAGATAGCCATCTCTATGGCAGGGTGGGGGAGGGGAGAAAAATAAATTTACATGATAACTTAATTTTATATTTAAAAGGAATAGCAAGTTGTACACAATTTCATGTGTAATCATCTTTTTATTATACTATGTTATGGAAATGCTTGTTTTTCCATAAATTAAAAATACAATAAAGAAAATAAAAGACTTACCTGTGACATAACCTGACTATATAACCCACCATAAGGTTCTTCACTTCTCAGTGTCTTAGATCAGTGGTATCAGACTCAAATAGAAATGATGACCCTTAAACTGTACAGGAGGATCCCTGTAGATGATCATTAACTTAGAAGCCACATATTAATGTCATTATTGTATTTTTATTCATTTTGCTAATTTTTTTCTATTTTTCTTCATTTTGTATTTATTATATTTTTATTTATTTTGTTAAATATTTCCCAATTACATTTTAATCTGGTTTTGTGAGCTGCCTGTAACCCAGACAAGTGTTTGACACTTCTGCCTTAGACTACCCACCAAGACAGGAGTGGGGAACCTATGGCCTCAAGTCCACATGTGACCCTCTAGGTCCTCAAGTGCAGCCCTTTTGCTGAATCCAAACTTTGCAGAACAGCTTTACACGACAAAGTGGTGCTTTGACTGAATCCAAACTTGAGGACCCCTGAGGTCAATGTCTGGCCTCAAGATCACAGGTTCCCTGCCCCTTCCCTAAGACAATAGGTGAAGAATGGTTGCCAGTCTTCATAGATGAAAGGAATTTCTTCATTTCCCACAAGGACTTCCTTAAACTCCTTGCCTAAGCATGGATCAAAAATGAAGCAAAAATGTATCTAAAACTTTGTTAGACAAAGGTAAACTTCCTCCCCAACTTGAGGGGAAAAAAAAGGTCCATGGCCTCAAGGAAGTATATTTCATAGAATATAAGTGCATAGGAAAAACTGCTAAATCTAAGGGTGAACCATCATTTTGAATTATTTTAGTCAGACTATTTACTGGGAAAATTTTTACTACCCCACCCTCTCCAACAATAGCTAGATGGTGCTATAGTAAATAGAGTACTGGGCTTAGAATCAGGCAGTCTCATCTTCCTAAATTCTAATTTGTCCTCAGACACTTACTAGTTGTGGGACCCTGAACAACTCACTTAGCCCTATTTGCCTCAGTTTCCTCATCTGTAAAATGAGCTAGAGAAAGAAATGGGAAACCACTCCGGTATCTTTGCCAAGAAAATTCCAAATGAGGTTATAACGAGTTAGACACAACTGAAATAATTAAGCAACAGCAACAGAAAATCACTCCAAAATTCCTTTTTCCCCCTTAAATTTCTCTTATATTTGACTATCTGTTGCTCTTCCTCTTCTGTGAGTTATTTAAAACTGTATGCAAAGGACTCCCCAAAGGCTTTGTGCTAGAGAGCTCTGTCTAGCATACAATGGAGAGTTAATTAGGTGAAGCAAACAGAATACAGAGATTAGCATAAAGTACAGTATATGCTGTACTGTACTTTCTTACTGGGGATGGAGAAATGATTATAGAGTAACTTCCTGTTCTACTTTGGCTATAATTTACATAAGAGCCAGTACACTCAGATGATGCTAATAGCCTGAGACAGACCTTCAGAACTAATGAAAGCTGTAGTTCAGAATTACACACCTAATACCTTAGCACAATAGAAATCAGTAGGATAATATTAGGGGGCAGTCACATACTTCACCTGGGTCTTGTCCCATTTCTCAAGGTTACCCCAAGCACTAAAATTCTACTTAGATATTATTTCCTAGTTAGACACACAATTTCAGTGAAATTGATTTTTCATGAATTATCTTCTATTGTGAGTCAATCACAGTTGTATATTGCTATGTAATTACTAAGATGGCTTGATTTAAAATAATGTCTAATATTACAGTTCGGAATAGGTGGGTCATAGTAGGTTTCAAATATATATATATATATATATATGTGTGTGTGTGTGTGTGTGGGGACTGTATTTTCTATAATTCAGAAATTTAATTACTTCCAATGCCTGATTAACACAGAAATTATCCAGGGACTTCATGTTCCAGTTTTTGTGGGTGTGTGTGGGGTCTTTGTCATATTGTATGCTCTCTGAAGGCACCTCCCAATTATACTATTCCTCCTGGCACTAATAATGTCCATCATTTATACAGAACTTTAAGGTTGGCAAAGCACTATATATAAATCTAATTTGCATGGGAGGAAGCATGGTACAGTTGAATGGAGTGCTGAACCTTGAGTCAAAGGACCTCAGTTTCAATATATGCTTTCCTATTTGTTACCTGAGTGACTGGAGACAAGTCATGTTATTTCTCTGGGAATCAGTTGGATTGTATGACCTCTAAAAATCTCACTTTGCAAGTGATTTTGTCTTAAATATTTTGTCTTAAAAACAATTGTCCCCATTTTATAGACAAGGAAACTGAAGCTTAGAAGAATTGATCGACTTGTTCAGGGCTGCTCTGGATTCTAAGTCAGGCATGATGGAACTGCTCTATTGTTTTTTTCAATAAAATTCCAAATGTAAAATTTTATCAACAAGAAGGTAGTGCCCTGACGTAAGTGGGAGTGGAGGTTGAAAAGAAAACTTTAAATTAAGGATTTTTAGCCTTTTTGGTTTTTTTGCATTATGGATCCCTTAGGAAGACTAAGAAAACCTTTGGATTCATTTTCTGCATAAGGCTGTCAAATGTCCAAAACAAAATTAGGATAATAATAAAAAAGAAACAATTATCAATATCAATTGAAATAGTTTGTCTATCTATCCATCATCTATCTATCTTCCTCTCTCTTTCTCTTACACACACACATTTATTTAGGTGAAGAACCTCTGTTTTCATTCAAAGTACAATTTTATTTCTGGGTCTTTTTTTTAAAGTGCATTTACCTCAGATCAGTAGAATGGAATCTCCTATAGGCCAAGGACCAGTTTTGTTTTTGTGTCAACATTTACTAGCAAACAATCAATGCTCAATAGATGCTTGTTGAATTGAATTGAAATTATCCTCTCTATTATATTCCTTAATATGTACCCATCTTCACAGTAATGGTACTTCTCACCAATGTTTAAATTAGTAGCTTTACCGTATTTTTAAACTATTAATATTTGTCTGTTTCAGCTTGGCATTCTATTCTCTTAATACCCTGCCTTTGGCAAGCTTTCTTTACAGTCTAAAGTATTCTCTTTCCTTATTTCCAAATGGAATGGAAGGGATTGGAATGTGTGTTGAGTCATGATATAGGAAATCACTTAAAATATTTAAACTAGGAACAAACAAATAATTTTATCATCGTAATAAAAGTCAGTGTGGCATTGTGGCCTATGGTGGATCCATTGTTAGTAAAACCTTGGTTAAATAAGCCACCTTTAGCATGCTGTGAGTCCATTCTAAGTCATTAAACCTCTCTGAATTCTACTTTCTATATCTCTAAAATAGAAATGATACTATTTATAGCAACTACCTCATCATGTTGTTGTGAAGCTTCAATGGCTTCACGTAGATAATGAGTTTTGCAAAACCTCAAGTGCTGGAAATGCTAGTCATTGTTACAGGCTTAACTAAATTTATCACCTGATTGACTCCACGATAATGACGTTTTTCATTCACATCAAATAATTTCAAATAAGGAATTACAGAGAAATGGAATAATGGATATTTCTAGACAAATGTAGGAGCAAAAATGAAGATGGTCTGGTCATGTGTTAACAGTGAGGAACTCCCACTGGATAGCCCTTTTGCTCATTTGTATCTTTTCTGTATTGAGATAGCAAGGAAGGTTCCCCAAACATTGAGTCTAACCCTTCTGGCAGACTGGTGGAAGAAGCATAAGCTCATCAGTATAGAGTGATGAAGGATGTTGAAAGTCATCAAATCCAATCTCCTCCTTTTTCAGATGAGGAATCTGAAGTCTTTATGTTGGATTTGAATTTAGGTCTTTTCGACTCTAGGCCCAGGGCTCTTATCTACTGTGCCACATAGCTGTCTCTAGGAGAACATAAATGAAAAACAGTATCAAGAGAGAAATGACAAGACTTCCCAAGAGAAAGGTGAAGTGAGAGAGAGAGAAAGAGGTCAAGAACACCTAGGATGCAAGCCTGAGTAACAGGGAGGGTAGGAGCACCCTTGAAAGTAATAGAGAATTTTGGAAGAAGAAAGGGTTTGGGGAAAAAAACAGTAAGTTTTGTTTTGGACATGTCAAGATTAAAATGTCCAATAGTCATCTAATGATATAAGACAATGTCAGCAGAAAAGGTAGGACTGGATAAATGGATCTAAGAATTATATGTAATTATATGATTGGTACCTACTATGTTCCATAGCTTTGTGGTGTAGACCTTGAAGAGTTTAATAGTCTTACTGATAAAACATTCTTGCCTTTTCAGTTAGGGGGAATATCTCTCTCTCTCTCTCTCTCTCTCTCTCTCTCTCTCTCTCTCTCTCTCTCTTTCTCTCTCTTTCTGTCTCTCTCTTTATGAGTGTGTGTGTGTGTGTGTGTGTGTGTGTGTGTGTATTATGTTGTATGAATTATCAGATGTGGTCATTTTGTCTTTTTTTTTATAAAGGAGGGTTCCATGGCTATTGTGGTACTTTGGGAAATAATTATTCAAAAAACAAAACACAGCAATAAATACCTTTTGAATACATATATACACAAATATATGTGTATTTGGGTTGAGAAATTGTAATTTGATAAGCCAATCAAACACAAACAAGACAACCATATAGGCAATATTCATGATAAGCAGTTTTGGAGAGTTTTTAAACAAAGTTCTATCTATGTCTTAGGAGAGGAAGGTCATTTGCAGAACAAAGAAGACTTTGTTGAAGGGATGGTATTATAGGCAGAGAGAACAGCATATATAAAGCGATTGAAACAGGAGACTACAGGTTCCATTCAGGGATCCAATTTGACTGGAGCAGAATTCATTATAAGAAATAGGAAATTGAGAGAGAAAAGTAGGGTAGTGTTAGATTATGGAGAACATTGAATACGTGGTAAAGGACTTAAAACTTTCCTCAGTAGGCAACAGGAGAGCCACTCAAGACTTTTGAACAAAGGAGTGACATTAGCTAAATGTATGCCTGAGGAATCATGATCATTCTGGCAGGGATGTGAAGGGTAGACTTTGCAGGTAGAGAAAGTAGAGGGAAGAAGGCTTATTAGGAGGTCACTGAGATTGTATGGGTTGTAATGAGGGCTTGGACTAGTGCAATGTCTGTGGAAATGGGGGTGGTGGTGGAAGTTCACATGGAAAAGATTAGGAGGTGGAAGGCATAAGACATTAACTTGTTGGAGAGGAGACGTGAGTAAGAATAATGAAAATTAAAGAAGGTGACGATGTTGGAAGTGAAGGTGTGGGAGGGCCTTAGATTTCTAGACTGAAAGCTGGAAAAGACTTCTGAGTTGATTTAGTCCAATCCTCTTGTTTTACAAAGGGGTTACTGGCACACAGAGTGGTGAAGCTTTTTGCCCAAGATCACATTGGGAGTGAGAGAAGGAGGATTCAAATCTAGGTCCTTTGACTTCCAACTTGGCCCTCTGTCAACTGTACTGTATGCCTCCTAAGGAGGTACAAATTTAGAAGATAATAAACTCCATTTCAGCAGAGTAGTGAGATTTTGAAGGCTCCTATCGTCAAAGCATCTTGATTCCATTTACACACAAATGTTAGCTCCTATAGCAGGTTTGATCCCACTAGACCTGATGTTCTGGCTCTGAATGAGGGTGACTTCACAGATATCACAGAGTTTTAAAACAGGGAAGGATCTCACAAATCATCTGCCTCAGTCTCCTCATTTTGAAATGAAGGAAACAGATATCTGTGCAAACAGTATAAGATTGTTCTGAGGCTAGGGGTGCATCTGAGTCAGGCCGAGAAAAAAAGCAATCAGAGTGGAAAAAGTCAACCAGTGTTTTTTTATTAAGTATTTACTATGTGCCAAGCATGGTGCTTAAACAACAATAACAAAGGCAAAAACAGTCCCTTGCCCTCGAGGAGCATGCAATCTAGTGGGAAGATAACATCAAAATTATAAAACCATATATAGAAAAGATAGACAATAATCTAAGAGAGGAAGGCATTAGAAGTTGGAGGAGGGGGTAGGATTGTGTAAGGTCTCCTCTAGAAAGCCAGGACTTGAAAGAAGCTAGGGAAGCTAAGAGGCAGAGGTGAGAGGGTAAAGCATTTCAGGGAAGGGAAGAGCATCCAGGGCAATGGCAGGGAGACAAGGAGGTGGTGTCCTGTGTGAGGAACTGCAAGTAGGCTGAGGAGATTAGATTAGGGAATGAAGTATTAGAAGACTAAAGAGGTAGAAAGGGCCCAATGCTTTAAATGTCCAATGGAGGAATTTATATTTGATCTAGAAGGTAATGGAGATTGACTAAATCTCATTGACATGATCAGACCTATATTTTATTTTAATTTTTTGTCTTTTCTTTTTCTCTTTTGGAGGGGGTAAGGCAGGGGAGTTGGGGTTAAGTGACTTGCTCAAGGTCACATGGCTAGTAAGTGTTAAGTGTCTGAGGCCAGATTTGAACTCAGGTACTCCTGACTCCAGGGCCTATTCACTGCTCCACCTAGCTGCCCCTGAAGAGGAAAAGGGTGATAAGGGTAGGGAAGGGTAATAGGTTCTGCCAGGGACCCTGATCACTATCAGTGACCAGAAACCCTGCCATTCAGTCTGGAAGGAATTCACCAGGCTCAAGCAAACTTGGAGTCAAGATTGTAAAGTTTATTGCTACACTGCACAGCACCACGCACTGCACAGCGGGCGAGGATTCTTAGGGAATCTGCAAACTTACAAAGGTCACAGGCATAGTTTTATGGAGTCAAGACAGTAAATCAGGTGCCAATTATGCTAACTAGGTGAGTAAGGGTGGGATCAGGGAGGAGTTAAGGAGTTGTCAGTGCTTAAAGGACCATGCACTTTTAATATCAACTGTGCAGGTGCATTGCCCATGATTCACTGGGAAATAGCCCAAGGTGGGGGGCTACCTGGAGGTGTGGTTTTAGGCCTGACATGTCACTAAAGTCAATCCTCGGTCAGGGCTACTAAGGAGTGCCCAGTCTGCCACCCCTCAATGTCAGGCTTGACAAGATAGATGCTGGGAACCAAGACCATCAGAGACACAGTGTGGGTATAATTGGCTAAGGAGTTATCTTATAGATAGGGCACTGAAGAATTCATGGTGCGCCTGGCCACTCTAGCTAAGGGAGATAACATTTGCCTAAGCTAAAAATGTTTATGGATAGTTTTGTGAAGGATTTATAAGTAGCTTATTGTTTCAAGCAGTGATAAAGAGTTCATGAGTTGTTGCTGGGCAGAGTGTTGGCAAGGGGAAGGGGCAGAGTTAATGCTTTGAGACTGGGTGGGGAAGTGTGATTTTACAGGCTGCTTTTACAAATTGATTTTACAGACATAGATACCAAAGCACCCCATTTACAAACTGATGTTACATATTGATATTACAAACCGATGTTACATAGATTGATGTTACAAACATATATACATCCCAAGGACCCCATCACCCCTAGACTTATACTTTAGAAAAATCATTTTGATAACTGACTCTGAACTGGGGTGTGGGGAAACTTGAGGTGCGGAGACCTCCTAGAAGGCTATTGCAGTAGCCTGGAGGCCTGAACTAAGGTGGTAACCATGGTGTTGATGAGAAGGACATACATAGAGAGAGGATGTGATGTTGTGAAGGTAGAGATGAAGGATTTAGAAATGAATTAGATTGTGGGGGCAGGGTGAGAAATGTGGGATAATATGAAGTTTGTAAACTGGGGTAGCAGGGGAGGATGTTCTCCATAATAACAGGAAAAATATTTCAGTTTAAAACTAGATTGTATTTTGTTTTTAAATTTATCTTCTTTATAATTATTGTATGTATATGCATATATATACACATACACATATACACATGCGTATATGCACAAATGTAGGTTGGCATTTTTACCCTTAGAAAGTCAGCTGTTTTAGGAGATGAACTTTTTTCCACACTTTGTATTTTTATTCCTTATTTAATAGATGCTTACAGATTAATTGATTTTAGTTAGGTTAAATTGGTAATTTTGTTACTTATGTATTATATCCTTCAGAGGAGGAAAGAGAGACAGAGAGAGAGGCAGAGACACAGAGAGGAAGAGACAGAGAGAGAGAGAGAGAGAGAGAGAGAGAGAGAGAGAGAGGGAGAGAGGGAGAGGGAGAGGGGAGGGAGGGGGAGGGACAAGAGGAAGGGGAAGGGGAGGGGGAGAGAGGAGAGGGAGAGAGAGAGGGGGGGGGAGGATATATATGTGTATATATATATATATACATGTTTGTGTATATATGTATACATATGTGTATATATACATATATATACCCAGGTACATATTATTTGTAAGTAATATATTTTTGCTTAGAAAACAAAAACATGTTTAGTGGAGTTTTTATCTCCTGGGTCTTAGTAATCAAATAGTGCTTTTATACATAAAAAAAGCTTCCCAATAAGGAGGTGCTCTATCTGGTGGTTTATTTGGACAGGGCCTAGCACACAGTAACCAGTTAATAAATGCTGATGACAACAATTCCATTGCTAAGTATGGCTTACAGAGCACTTTCCTCCCAGTACCTTCGGGGAAGTAGTGGTACCACAATGGTGACAGCACTGGTTTTGATGTGAGAGGAGCTGGTTAGATAGATCGCCTCCCTTCCAGGGTTGTTGTGAAGACTGACTGAGATAATACCTGTCAAACTACTGGCACATAGTAGGTGCTACATGCCTTCTTGTTCCTTTTCCCTTCTCTTTCCTTCCTTGTTCCGCTTTGGCCCCTTTACTTCCTTGTGCCTTAGCTTCTTCATCTCTAAAATGGAGGAAGGGAGGTGGAGAGAGATGATTCATAAGGTGAAATCGAGCTCTAAATTCTCTGACATAGATAGAACAATTATCCCCATTTTTCAAAGGAGAGCAAAATGAGGCTTTAAAAAGTTTCACTGCCTTTAGCATAGTTACCCAGCTTATATCAAATGGCCAGAATCATACCTCCTGATTCCGACACAGGATTCTTACTACTATACTCCACTGCCTGAAAATGATGCACTGATTTCTGTGAGTGAATATGTTTTGGATTGACAGTAATACAAGTAGTATTTATAAACCATCTCCTATATGCCAGGTGACCCCATGGACCAAAGTATGCCCGGCAGTCTACCCTTCACCAGAGATATCTTTGTCATCATCATCATCTTCATCATAAAAACAACAAAAAAAAACATTTATGGAAGGCCCAGGATGTAGAGGGGATTTTGCCAAGTATTGGCTACAAATAGGTATAAGCCGTATTCCCTGCCCTAGAGGAATTTGTGATTCAGATCTGTGTGCAGTGACTAGAGTGTGAAAGGATGAAATGAGGATGATGTCTGCTCCATTTACCTCTCAGGGAGGATAACAGAAGATGAATCATATTAGAGTGCCCTGACTTAGAAAAGCATTGATTCAGTGAAATTCTGCATGGACCAGATAATCTCGCCAGGTCTGCCAGTGATGTCATTCTGTTTGCAAACCCTATGCTTTGTCTGTCCTACATTTTTTTTTTATTTATTTATTTTTCGCTATTAGATTTATAGTGTGAAGAAGTCCTGAAAATCCTAGGTCTACATGGTAGAAAAGAGTTATGTGCATGTATTCTCTCTCTCTTCCTCTCTCCCTCTCCCTCTCTCCCTCTCCCTCTCCCTCTCCCTCTCTCTCTCTCTCTCTCTCTCTCTCTCTCTCTCTCTCTCTCTCTCTCTCTCTCTCTTTCTCTCTCTCTCTCTCATTCCTGCAAGGTCCTAGAAATTAAAGTAAAAACTTCAAACAGCTGGGCATGATGCATCAAGTTCTTACCTATAAAACCAGAGGAAGTAGAATCAGAATAATTCAATCTCAGAGGCCATTTCCTCTGATCCAAGCCCATGTTTTATTCTTTGTGGTTCTATCTCCCATGCCTAGCACAGTGCCTGGCACATTGGGGGCATGGGATATGTGCTTGTTGGTTGGTTGCTTGATTTCTTACTAGGAAGCCCTTCTACAAAGACTTCTGCTGGCATCAGGGCCCTGGGGGTGGGCAGCATGGGTTTAGGTGGCCTCTTGAGGTGACACAGTCTTCTTCTGAACTGCTTTAATTTCATTTACAAGTGTTTCCTTACTTCAAGGCTAAACGTGTTTCTTTAAAACATGGACATATTACTGCTATGTCCATTACTGGCTCTGATTTTTTAAAATACACTAATAAACAGCAAGCCATAAACAAGCAAACAAACAAAAAGCAGTTCTTTTTTTTACAGGAACTGTAATCAAGCCATGCTGCCCATATCTTACATTTATCAAATTGATTTTTTTTAACCCAAGATTTCCTATTGGCAGTGCTCTGGCCTACTTCTTTCTATTAACAGGTCCCATGGCATTATGCCAAGCCTCTATGGATCTCAGGGTTTAAAAAGTTTCTTAATTTGAGTAAATTCTTATTGACAGACTGTGTTCCTCTCCTGTAGTTTCAGAGGCTCTTTAAAAGTAAGATACAAAAGGCTATTTGGGTCTGAGGCACCATATTTAAACTAACCCCCAAATCCTTTTGATCATTGGTATCAAACTCAAATAGAAATGAAGACCATTCAACCACACATAAGTATCCCTGTAGGCTGCATCTTACCTTAGAAAATCACACACACACACACACACACACACACATACACACACACGTGTGCAAGTATATGTATGTATATATGTATATACCACTGTTGTTTTCTTTCATTTTCAAAGAGGACTATGACTTTAGGAAGGAGATGTCATGACTTGCAAGTGAATTGTTGTTGTTGTTGTTTTGAAGGGGGAATGCAAGGCTGTTGGGGTTAAGTGACTTGTCCAAGGTCACACAGCTAGTAAGTGTGTCAGGTGTCTGAGGCTGGATTTGAACTTGGGTCCTCCTGACTCCAGGGCCAGTGCTCTATTTACTGCACCACCTAGCTGCCTCAACTGAATTGGTTTTCAATGAGGGAGAGCTGTGCAAAGTCAACAGCTGTGTATGTCTGTAATACATATGTACATTTATGTGTGTGCATATGTATGTGTTTATATACATATATATTATATATGTATATATATGTTAATACACCAACACATTAAAATTAGATAGGAACTATGTTTTATCTATTTCAAATCATACTGAGTAGTATTGTAGGCTACATATTTGTTCCCTTTGCTTTAGGTAGTCTTATATAAATAGGTTAGGCAAAAAGAAAGATACAAAAAAAAATCAGTGGATTTAAAAAATGTATTACCTTCCAATGCAAATCCTTTGCTATAAAATTCACTCAATTACATGGAATAAACTTCTCAGTCTTTGAGCAATGCCACACATATTTCTATTAAATTTCATCATATTAAATTTGGATCATTGTCCTAGCCAAGTGAAGACTTTCTTGGATACTAATGTTTGTCATCCAATGTCAGTTACTCCTGCAAATGTAATGAACCTCCCATTTTTATGCCTTTATTCAAACCAACATAAAAATGTTGCCTAGCCCCTGGCTAAGAAAAGATCCTTGGATAAGTCGAATGGAGACCCCTTTCCTAGTAGAAAATGATTCATTGTTAACTATTCTTCAAGTCTGGGTACTTGACCAGTTCTAATTCTGCCTAGCTATTCTGCTCTTTATCCTTCATTCTTCCAATGTATCAGCAAAGATAATGAGTAACTTTCTCAGACTGCTAAAATCCCAATAAACTATGACCACAACATTCTATTCCTCTATTAGTTTAAAAATCCTAGATAGGAAAAGAAGGAAGGTTTTTTTTTATTAATAAAATTAGTTGAGCAATACCTAGTCTTGATCAAAATGCATTAACTCTTAGTGTTGCCTGCTTCCCTTTAGAGAGTTGATTCAATTTGATGACCATTCCTTCATAACCTACCTTGTGTTGGTTATGTGCTGGGCACTGTGCTAGGTCTTGAATGACCAAGGGAGGAGAACTGGAATATATATTTGCCTCCCAGGAATTTGTATTCTCACATTCAGCTTTTTAGGGGTAGAAAGTAAAAACATTAAAACTGACAAATAAATACAAGAATGACCACTAACAAATAGGAAGACGAGGAAAGGCTTCCCATTGAAGGTAGTGTTTGAATTGATTCTTAGAGGCAGAGTAAGGAGAGAAGGTCAATGCAGGTATACATATTGCCTGCACCAAGGTACAAAGGGAGGAGATAGATTGCCACTTTCAGGGAATAAAAGTTCTCCAGTGTGACTGAAAAGGAGAGGACATAGAAGTGAATAAGGTGAAATAAATGCATAAAAGTAGGTTGGAATCAGACTGTAAAGGACTTTAAATGACAAATGTTGACTAGCCCTTGGCGAAGAAGAGATTCTTGGACTAGTCCAATGGAGACCCTGTAGCAGCAAGCACCCCAGCATCCCCAGAGTGGCTGCCAACACAGATTCTTAGATCTGCTTTTGTAAAAGAAAGCAACTCAAAATCAGTTAACAAGCTCACTTTCATCAAACAAACATATATTACCTAGTTCAGGGGAAAAAGGTCAGCACCCTGAACTTCAGAGTTACAGAACTTACAGATCAAACAGACAGGCTTCCAAACTGTCCAACCATTACATCCACACCAAATCACAGTTACCAGAGAGGGAAGCATCAACATCTGGGTTTTCAAAGCCGGGGGCCTCTCAACAACAGCTTCCCAGAGTCTCATCTGGTCAAATCACACAACACTTCTCAAAGTGAGCCCCAAAGCAAAGCCTCTCCTCAGGGTTTCTATAGCCTTCTCCTGGCTCAGAGAATGTAACAACCTTCTGGACCCACTGCCCAATCACAAAGTATCAAGGTGTGGGCTTTCCTGAAAACAAGCCTCCCGACACAGGCTCCAGGTGCACTTAAGCTAGGGGCAGGGAAGATCTTTAAATTTGCATTTCCATTACAGACCCCCTTTCCTAGTAGAAAATGATTCATTGTTAAGTATTCTTCGAGTCTGGGTACTTGACCAGTTCTGATTTTGCCCAGCTATTCTGCTCTTTATCCAATGTATCCGCAAAGATCATGAGTAACTTTCTCAGATTGCTAAAATCCCGATAAACTATGACCACAACATTCTAGTCCTCTACCGTTTAAAATCAGAGTCCTGTTTACTTCCAGTTATTTCTGATTAATCAGTAAATCAGTGAGCATAATTGCATGCCTACTATGTGTCTGATGCTGTGGAAGATACTGGAGATAGAGGAAAAATATATATAATTTGAACACACTCTTTCCACCAGCAATTTATGGTGAAAGTAATTCAAACATGAGTTCCATTTCTGCTCATTTCTAATTCATTGTGTAATCTTGGGCAAATTAATTCACCTTTCTATGCTTCTTCTTAGTTTCTCTTCATGTCAAGTGAAAGGGTTGAAGGAGATGATCTCCAAAGTTCTTTCTAGCTTTGAGATTCTGTGATCCTTTGTTCTCCCAAGTCCCTTTAACTAGGTTTGCTAAATTCTAGTATTACCTGTTACCTGAGGGATTGCTTCCACATGCTAGAAACTGTATTTTATGAACAAGGGTGGTCTTGCTAGAAACAGAACTAGTTCTGGGAACACAGTGTCTGCCTAGTAAATGCTTTCCACAGATTAGAATTGAGATTTAGTCAAAGAATGCAGTGATTTCACTATAGGGATAGACTTGAAAAGAAGACTATGTAAAAAGAGTAAGGAACAAATTCCAATTCAAAAGAATTTAAACTTTTCTTAAACTATGAGAAGTGATGAAGACCTCCCAACCTAGCAATTTAATCCAGGGAATATTTATTGCTATTTGAAGATTATGGAGCTAGGTCCTGGCAAAGAAAGACCAATCAATCAAGCATCTATTTGCTTGATTTCAAAATCTCCCTCAGGCAGGAATTAGCTGTGGGATTCTGCGTGGGAAGTCACTTAAACTCAGCCTAAATTTCCTCATCTATTAAATGGAGATTAATAACAGCCCCTCTCTCACAGTTGTCCAATGCCCTTTGCACACTTTTAAGTACTTCATCGATGCTGGCCATTCAATAAGCTACTATTATGTACCAGGTACTGTATTAGTCTTGGAAAGATGGAAAAAGAGTGTTTTCAAGGAACTTACAGTCTACTTGGGCAAGATTCAGGGGGAGGAAATGGCTTGGTTGAAAGGGAGCAATGAGTTTACCACACAGTTGTGATATTTTTCCAAGGATGTTGGGTTTTTGTTATCATATCCTTAGGCCCTGGAATAAAGTCCTTCACATGATGAAAAGTTAACAGAATTTGACCTGGACAGGGCTAAAGGGATCAGGCCTCCCACTCTCATTTTGCTGATGAGGAAACAGAAAAATATAGATCATGGGCTCATAGACTAAGAGGTGGAAGAGGCTTCTAAGGTCACCCAATTCAACTCCCTCATTTTATGGAGGAGAAAACCCGGTCATAGGGTGTACATAACTGTGCTTTGTCCATTGTCACAAAGGAAATAACTGGTGGAGCTCAGATTTCCTCAGACAAACATAGATTTAGATCTGGAATCAACTTAAGAGATCATTGAGATCAATTTTTTTTTTCATATTAACAAGAAGAAACTGGGGCACAGGGTGGTTAAGGGACTTGCCCAGGGTCACACAACTAGAATCTGATGGAGGACTTTCTGACTCTAAAACCGGCACTTTATTTGCTATAGTACACTGTCTCTGGAGTTCCAAGCCCAGTACTCATGATTTTAATTGATTCTATGATTCTGTGAATAAATGAAGCTCTAGAAATTTTTCAGCCCTCTTATCTGCCTTAACGTAGAATTGCACCAAGCAAAATAAGTAAAATACCTTTTAAAAAAGTTTCCACTATTAACTACTATTAATTACACACATAACTGGCTTCATTTTTCAAGCTGAATAAAATATAATGACATTTCATTTGTCTATCCTCATTTAATTTAATTTATTTTTATTCTATAAAAGAAATTCATCAAGAAATGCTGTTCCGTGTGAAAGCTTCAAAAACAAACACCTAAGTAGTTCCACTGTTCATCCCTCCTCCTAACTCCCCACCCTCCCAAAATATCTGTTTGGGGTAGACGGTCTTGAGATCAGAGGCAGTTATTTTACCACACTCCATTTCCTCCAAAACATATGGAAAAGTTGCTGTGTCAGCAACTGGGTGGTAATGTCAAATGACAGGGACCTCTCTAAATGGCTTTCTACTTAGTCACGTCTACTTTTAGTGTCCGTGGCAAATGGCATGCTGATTCAGAGGAAATTCAATGTAAAAGAAATGAGAGAAAGAAACAAGAGAAAGAAAGTCAGCCCATGATAAGAAGGCTAAGAGCCCTGATTCCCTCACCTCAGTTGGAATGGGCTTGGGTATCTCTTTTTCTAGTCCTCCTCAAATTACTTCCCTTGGCTCAAGTAAGGGAAAAATGATAATATTCAGTCGGTCACCTGTCTGGAAACTTGCCCCCAATTTAGGGCAGCATCCACATTCGCCTGGGATATGACCTTCTGGTGAGATGTGTCAGACAAAAGTCTCCTTCACTGAGGTTAACAAAAAGTTGTACGTTTGTAGAAGTGGGAACATTAGAATTCCTTAGAGGGACTCATTATGGAGATATCGCTTTGATTATATTAGCAGGTCTCTGCTTGAAACAATGCATTTTGAGCCTGACACTGTTTATCTGACAATAGGTTTAAAAATGTCTTAAGTCATCCCAAAGCACCCTCCAGCATCCTCAAATAAATGAGTTGCAGCAATTTGTGGAGGGGTGCCATTAGCTAAATCAAATTCCCCAATAAAAACCTAGCAGGCAGCTTCCAAGCAAGTGGCAGGATTCCCTAACTTTAGAGTCCGATGGATGACAAAATAAAGATAAAAAAGTGATTACCTGGGTCTCTTCACCAAGTTTTCATTAAAACCAAAGTTCTTGGAATTTCATCCTGGCAGCTCTCACCTTTTGAGCTAGGAGGCATGATTCTTTATTTAGAAGAGTTCAGGGAAGGTCATGGAACACCAGACATGCTGTCATTGGGGCTGTCATTGGGGCTTTCACAGTTCAGCTATATGTCTATACTTGTGCTCCTATTTTTACAAAAAATTAAGGCCCTAAAAGTATGTGATGAGAACAGATAATTATTGATAATTATTTCTCTTAGAGATGCACACACACACACACACAACACACACACACACACACACACACACACACATCCCAAACTAAAATAAACAGAAGCAAAGTGAGACCTTGTTTGTCCTCCATCTAACATTTTCCACTTACCAAGAATATCTGGTACTGTGTTTCAATCTAACTTTAAATTGAGATCCGAGAAGAAAAACAACAGACACACTTACCAGATGCTAGTGGCTAGGATGTCCACTGGATCTCTCCATTGGAAGGTTATATTGACAAGTTAAGAGAAGTGGCTGGTCAGACCCTGAAAATTTCAATTAAGAGTTCCAGATGAGAGGCAGATAGCCTAGAATAAAGCTGATGTTAGACCCAGGAAGATCTGAGTTCATATTCCATCATCTGATAATACTGGCTAGATGACCCTGGATTAGGTTTTTAACCTCTTCCTGCTTGAAGTGGCTCTTTCTTTCTTTACTTTCAGAAGCAATCAGGATTAAGTGACTTGCTCAAGGTTACCCTCCTAGTAAGTGTCTGAAACCGGATTTGAACTCAAGTTCTCCTGACTCCAGGGCTGTGCTTTATCCACTGAACCACCTAGCTTCCCCTCAAAGCAGTTCTTTAAGATTATAAATTGCAGAGAAGGTACCAGCATAAATTGGTAGACAGAGGGGGTTGCCTTATCTGGGAATTCCCTATGCCACTGATATCCCAGGGGGAGGTTGTATTTTTTTATTCATTTTAACTCTTTTATTCTCAGGAAAAGAGAAGAAAATGCTTCTTACTACCTGTGTGCCCTTGGGAAAAGGCAATTAAATTGTCTAAGCTTCAGGTCCTCAATCGTATAATCAGAGGGTTAGAGGAGATGGCCCTTGAGGCACTTTTCATCTCTAGATCAGAGATTTTTAACTTGGTATCTGTGAACTTGTATGTGTGTGTGTGTGTGTGTGTGTGTGTGCGTGTGTTTGTGTGTGTGTATTTATGTGTTTGTGTTTTTAATACTTTAGTAACTGTATTTCAATATAACTGGTTTCCTTTGTAATCCTGTGTCTTTTATAAATTTAAAAATATTAATTTCAGGAGGGGTCCATAGACTTTACTCCATTTACTTCAGAGAAGTCTATGCTACACAAAAATCTGCCCTAGGTCTATGATCCCTCTGGCTTTATTTCCTTATCAGTAAAATGAGGTAGTTGGGACTCAAGAGCCTCTAAATTCACTTTCATATCTAAATTTGCTATCCTATAATTCTAAATGCCGTGTGAGGTCACTTCCTGCTCTCAGTCTACCATCCTTGGCTCCTGTGACTCACACAAAAAAGAACAGATGGGTATAGTAAGAATCCAGGGTACAGAGTCAATATATCGGGATTCAAGTCCCATGACATCCACCGATTAGAAGTGAGGTCTTGGATAAATCGCTTTTTCCCATGGGGGCCTCTGTTTTCTTGATTATAAACAGTGTGATCTGGACTAGCTTTCTTTCTGGGTAGGTCGCAATTAAAAGGACATCGAGCTGGCACTATTGTGCATAGAGTGCTAGGCCTGGAGTCAGGACATTTCATCTTCCTGAGTTCAAATCTGGCCTCAGATCCTTACTAGCTGTGTGACCCTGGGCAAGTCACTTCACTCTGTTTATCTCAGTTTCCTCATCTGTAAAATGAACTCTAAAAGGAAATGTCAAACCACCCCTTTATCTTTGCCAAGAAAACCCCAAATGGGGTCACAAAGAGTCAGACATGAATTAAAAACCACTGAACAACACTATGATGAAAATTCTGTTCCTCAGTACCTGTTTTTTGGTCAGCATGACTTGAGTCAAATGAAAAAATGAATAGGTGGGGAGAGGAAGCTATTTAACATAGGAAGAATTCTATGTCAAGAAATCTGCAGTTCTGTGGATTTGCTCAAGGATTTTATGGAGTAGGCCCCAGAGTGGTTTTGGAAAACCTTTTATAGATTTGAGTTGGCCACAACTGTGAGATAAGCATCAAGCTTAAACAGGGGAAATCCTTGACCATTTATAGAAGTATGATACCCTCCCACCATACACTCTTGCTTTTCTAAAAGGAGAGATGTTCGTGCCAAGTGTTTATCAGTAACCACAAATTCCACTGGAGGTGGGGGCCAAAGGGAAGGAGGGTAGAGGAAAGTTAATATCTATTGAAAATCGGTCCAGTCTATTTTTCAGAAAACACTGAAGAAACAGTCTCATTGCAAGCTTAAGTTCAAAGTGCCTACAAATAGTGGCTAGAAGCCAGAGGCAAGCACTCTAGGCTGACTCCCCGGAATATTTTCAAAGAATTCACATTTCATTTTTTTTGAAGGTCAAAAGCAGCTCTGAGGGGAAAAAATATAGTTCCGTTCTTTGTAAATGCCACTTTCAATTGGAATCTTCTTTCATCCAAGGAGCCCCAGAAGATTCCAAGGAAAGAGGAAGGGGGTATCATAATGAATTACCTTTATTTGAGTGAGGTACTGGGGTTGAATGAGGGACATAATAAGACTCATGAGTAGATGACCTAATACCATGGTGTAGTAAGTAAGAGGCAAATTTGTTTAGGGTGAAGGAAATGAAAACAGCTTTTAAAGACGATAGTCACAAAATCCTATGATTAATATTTTTTTTTTGGGAAAATGTCCTAGATCTACATTTAGAGCTGTTATGATAGTGTATATGAATCCTAAAACTCTACAAATGGCCCAGAAAGTCATATGTACTACCAATGGGACATATTTTGTTCTCTGTATACAGAGTAGTGAGGTTCTTCTGGACATACTAAATGAAGAGAAGGGTGAGGGCTGCAGTCTAGATGCTTCAGGTTCTCAAAGCTTCATTTATCCTTGAAAAATTGCTAGAAATCCACAATTAAAGAAGGAAGGGGAAAGACAACTAAGAAAAAACTATTGTTTTTCCAGTTGAGCACTGTGATTTAAGTCTCAGAATCCTTGGAGCAGGTAGAGGGGTCAGAGGAGTCCAGAGGGAGAAATATGAGGTAATTCTGGTGTGATAGGTGCATGTTAGCTCAAAGGCAACTTGGCATATCTCAAGAGTCAAGAAAATCACCCAGTCACAGAGATGAGGATAGGAGATTTGATTCAAATAGGAAAGGCTTCTTCTCAAGGATGATTCTGTATCAGTTAAAAACATTTTGAGAGACATAATTTCGGCTTAATTTAATAATTCCATTAATAATGCCAGCATTTTTATAAAAGGATGGTCATTAGGCCCCTCTCTTAAACTAAGACAATCATGGCTACTGCTCACAGTTTATATGCCCACTAAACGAGAGTTGTTCTCAAGGGTAGTAATCAAATCTGATTGGTTAACAATTAATGAAAGAGTGAATATTATAGTGAGAGATTGAAACTGAAATTGATGGTGTTATTTACTTCCTAAATTACCCTCCTTCCCTCCTTGGACAATCTATCCAAGAATTTACCCCCATCCAAACATAAGTAGAACACACTGGTTTCCCCATTTGGGTGGGATCTGAACAAGAAAGTTAATCCAATCTCATTATCAGTAATGTCCTTCTCGAGACTGAACTTTTAAAGGCAGGACTTTAGAAAAAAGATAGGAATTCTGGATCTCCCCAAATCATTGGTTATTAAGAATCATTTTCCTAATTCAGTGCCTTTCCCATTCACCAGAGGTTCTTACCTTGGAATCTATAAACACATATTTTTGTGACTATTATTTTGACAACTGCATTTCAAGATACTTCATTTCCTTGTAATCTTATGTATTTTAAATTATTCATTTACAAACATTATTCTGAGAAGTAGTCAGTAGGTTTCAGCAGAATTACAAAGGGCTCCTTGATGAAAAATAGGTTAAGAACCTCTGTATTAGCCAGATATCCCCTTGTGTTCCTGACAAACGTCTTCTCTGCCATTACTTCTCCATTATATTAGCCCTTTAAGGATAAAGAACACAGGTAAATGGAGAGATTAACTTTTTCTTACTCAGTGGAAACTGAGAGAATAAAATGTAGAATAGAGAAAAAGTCTTCCAGAGTGAAAATAAAGAGGAGTGACTAGGTACCATAAGCCCTTGGTAGCAGGGCTCACAGTGAGAGTAGTATACTAGACAAGGCAGACCTAGAAAAATAAATTTTAAAATATTCATCATATCAACATTTAAATCTCCTTCCATGATGCATATTATAACCCATTTATACCTGCCCATCCAATAGACTTTTTCCTGTCTACGCCTAAACCAATCAGACATAGGTTATTCAACATAATAGGGACCTTCCTTAATTTCATCTGACATCACTAGAAGACCAATGGAAGTCATAGGAAATGTCCATCAGTTACCATTGACCCTAGTCATGTGACCTGCCATCTTCTCCTTCAGTAATATACTAATTTCATTTTATTTCAGAGATAGAACTTCAATTTACTTAAGTTTGTATGATTTTGAAAGAGGGGGTTGATATTTTTCAGGATCTAAGTATTAAATTAAGAATAGAAAATTAGAAAAAAATTCAGTCTCAATTAAAATATATCTATTGTGGGCAGCTAGGTGGTGCAGTGGTTAAGGTGCCAGGCCTGGAGACAGGAACATTCATCTTCCTGAGTTAAAATCTGTAATCAGACACTTATTAGCTGTGTGGTCCTGGCCAAGTCCCTTAACCCTGTTGGCTTCAGTTCCCTCATCTGTAAAATGTCCTAGAGAAGGAAATTACAAACTACTCCAGTATTTTTGCAAAAAAAAAAAACAACCCAACAAACCAAAAGCAACAGAAACAAACAAGAATACTCTAAATGGGGTCACAAAGAGTTGGGCACCACAAAAAACAATTGAACAACGAAAGCAAGTTATTTTTTTAACTCTCCCTCTAATAAATGTGATGGGAGTAGGATAAGGAATTTTTGTGTAACCGAATGAAACCTCCATATTTAAGGATTAGATCTAGATGAAGGGATTTGTCCTATTTTTTGAATCTGTCTTCTGTGTCAAAGCAAAAAAAAAGAGGACTGAAAGCCAGGTGAATAGGGGCTGTAAATCTAAATAGCGACCACTCAACCTTGGCTTTCTGGTTAACTAAAACAGACTGAATATTTGAACTGTTTAGAAATACAGAAGTGTGGGGTCAGTACATCTTTATTTTTCATCTAGGCAGCTGGGCAGAAAATTAGCCAAGTGAACTCCATCTGTCTCTATCTTTCCTTATTAGGCTTTCGAGGAAACATAACTCTATTTTTTATAGAGCATGTATATTTTCATTTCCTTTATTTAAGGAAATATTATGGTAGAAGGATAAGGTAGAGGCATGGACAAACAAACCAACAAGCTATAGGCTATTAGGACAAGGCCCATGCATTTTTCCCCTAAAGCATAGAAAATGTTTTGCTACAGTTTACCTCACACGAATATGTGAAAACTATGGGAAATTCAGTTTTGAAAAAAAAAAGTGACTTTAAAAATACATCTACTTTGAGATCTCAATTATTGTGAAAGGAATCTCCTGAGATGCTTTGAATTCACACTGCATTTTTTCAATGGTTTGGAATCAATGACCATATTGTATATAATTATAACTTTTAATGGGCAGCTAGGTGGCACAGTGGATGGAGTGCCGGGCCTGGAGTCAGGAAGACCTGAGTTCAAATCCATCCTCAGATGTGACTCTGGGTAAGCACTTAACCCAATTTGCCTCAGTTTCCTCATCTGTCAAATGAGGTAGAGAAGAAAATGGCAAACCACTTCATTATTTCTGCCAGGCAAACTCCAAATTGGATCACAAAGAGTTGGACACAACCAAAACAACTGAACAACAACATAACTTTGAATAATCAGTGCAAATTCAAATACACAAGACCATTTCATGAATTTAGAGCTAGCTATATAATTAAGATATGGGAATGGGAACTTGATCTGTAATTTCATTGGTGTTGGGAACTTCCAGGTGTGGAAACACTCTCTACCAATGCAGGTTAGTATCTTCTCTGCAACTCAAGTCTTAGAGCAAGATTTCTCAAACTTTTTTATGTATGTGTTATGGACCCCTGCAGACGTCTGGGATCATCTAATACATTATTTTTGTTGCTTTTTTTGGAAGGCAATTGAGGTTAAGCGACTTGCCCAAAGTCACATGTCTGGTTTTTGTGTTAAGTGTCTGAGGCTGAATTTGAACTCAGGTCCTCCTGACTCCAGGGCCAGTGCTCTATTCACTGCACCACCTAGGCACCCCAGAGCAATATTTTTAAATACATAAACTAAGATGCCTAGGATAAGAGTGGAAACCAATTATACTGAAATACAGTTATCAAAATATTAAAAATAATTATAAAATCATGGGCTCCAGGTTAAGACTCCCTTTATTAAAGAGTATCCCTAAACATCAACAGGGTCTCATAGCCAGTATTTGTGAGAGCTGGCCCTTGAACCCAGGTTTTCCTAGCTTCAAGGGCTACCCTCTCCCTGCTATATGAAACTGCTTCTCATATAGACCACGCCGAATAATAATTTGCAGAACAGAAGATCATGCATTTGCAAGCTCTTCACTGACATTAATCCAATACACAAATTAATGAAGTAAATCCCTGAGACTTTAAAAGGAATCAGAGAACCACGGAAAGACATCTCAAGAGACCTCCATACATACTGAGAACAATCATAGAAAGGCTTAGAAATGAATTTCATAATACTGGCTATTATTATAATGCTAAATCCTAAATTGAAAGGCATAGGGGAAGGAAGACAGGTCTGAGAATCAGGGCCTGGGGTCAAATTCTGCCAGCTTTTTTTATCTTGGGCAAGCCACTTAAATTCTCAGTGCCCCAGGTACCTCTCAAAGAATTTAAGCACAGTCTCTGGGCACGTATCAGACAGTTAAAAAATTCTCATTAATTGACTGTTTGATGCTAAGAATCAGAAAAGTTGCTGATTACATCAGTGAAGGAAATGTCCATACCAGGGAATCCACACTAAGGATATCAAAGATCTAGAGAGTATCTCATACCCCTAAAGATATTTTACAGACCACCCCCAGCTATAGTTTGGCTTCTGTTACATGATGGAAAACTTTCCTTGGCCTCAAGAAATATGAATATCCTCTAGCTACAACATGAATGTTCATTAAGAATTTGAGGGTGAGGGGAGGCTAGGTGACACAGTGAGTAGAGAGTCGGCCCTGGAGTCAGAATGGCCTGAGTTCAGATCTGGCCTCAGACACTTAACGCACACACAAATAAAAACCTAGCCATGTGATCTTGGGCAAGTTACTTAACCCCAATTGCCCTCCAAAAAGCAAAAAAAAAAAAAAAGAATTTGAGGGTGTGTGTAATATGACACTCTTCTTACGAGGAAGAGATTGGGGCTGTTTGGTCTGAGGAAGAGAAGACTTGAGTATGATTTGCTACCTGACTCCAAATACCTGAAACACTAAAATTGAGAGAAGATAACGATTTGTTCTGATTGCCACCAGAAGACGAACTCAGAAAAAATACATGGGAGCTTCAGAAGCAAATTTAGGCTTTATTTAAATAAGAAATTCCCAATGGGGGTGGCTAGGTGGCACAGTGAATAGAGCACCAGCCTTGGAGTCAGGAGGACCTAAGTTCAAATCTGACCTTAGACACTTAACACAAAACTACCTATGTTACGTTGAGCAAGTCACTTAACCCCAATTGCCCCTCCAAAAAGTAAAAAACAAAAACTTCCTAATGATTTGTTGTTGTTGAATCATTTATCAGTTGTGTCTGGACTCTTCATGACCCCATTTGGAATTTTCTTAGCAAAGATACTAAAGTCATTTGTCATTGCCTTCTCTGACTCATTTTATGGATGAGGGATCTGAGATGAATAGGGTTAAGTTACTTGCTTAGGATCACACAGCTACTAAGTGTCTGAGGCTGGGTTTTGAACTCAGGAAGATGAGGTTTCCTGACTCCAGGCCTGCCCCTATTCATGGCGTCGCCTAGCAGTCCTCCCAATGATTACAGCTATCCCAAATAGATGGGCTGCTTCAGGAATTAATGAGATCACACTCTTTGTAAAGTTTCAAACAGAAGTTGGATAACTACATTCACGTCTGTTGGAGCAAATATTATTTTTCCCAAGTCTTGTTTACTCTAGAGGTCCACTGAGGTCCTTCTCAACTCAGATAGTCTGTGATTCTTACCTACTCCAAAATTTAAGTATTTCAACCCACTGCGCCAGTCATCCTCATTGTTTGTCCCCTTATACTTTAGCATGGCAGATTTGGAGTCTAAGGGCTTGGGTTTAAATGCAAGCTTTCCCATTGCCTATTTGAGTGACTCTAGGAAGGTTACTTGCCTTGTCTTGGGCTGCCTTTCCTCATCTCTAAACTCATCTCCCTAACTTCACCCCACCCCAAAAAGTGCATGTTCACTTTTCTACCCCATGTCTGCTTTCTGTCCCTTATAAATTATAAATCTAATGTAGCCAAATTCTTTTTTTATTTTTAACCTAATAAAACCTAATGAAAGGCAAAATTGCTCTCTATTATCTACCTTTAACAAAACCGTGACTCTTCTTAGATGATACTGCATTTCATATTGTTCCTGGCCCTGGGAGTTTGAACTTCTCTCATCTGTCTTCCTATAGCAATAGGAAAAGAAGGGAGATCCTTCTGTTTCCTTGTTACACAATACCAATTTTAAACATTTGATTAATTAAGTACCTTCCCTCTACTTCTCTTCATTGGAAGTCTATAGCATTAAATGGATCAACAATACCAAATTCTGCAGAGGTGTCATTAGGTGAACACTGAGAAGAGCCCGTTCAATCAATAAATTCCAAGATCATTGATAACTTTGGAGAGGGTAGTTTCCGTTGAAAAATAGGGTTAGAAGCCAGTTTGCCAAGGCTTTAGAAGAGAGTGAGAGAAGAGGTTTCTTGTTATTCAGTTGTGTCCAACTCTTCATGATCCCCTCTGGGGTTTTCTTGGCAAAGATACTGGAATGGTTTGCCATTTGCTTCTTCAGTTAGTTTCAGAGAAGAGGAAACTGAGGCAAACAGGGTTAAGAGATTTACCCAGGGTAACACAGCTAGTGAGCGGCTGAGGCTGAATTTCAACTCAGGATGATTAATCTTCCTTATTCCAGGCCTAGAGCTCTATCTATTATGTCACCTAGCTATTCTGAAAGAAGACAAAATACCTGTTATAGGAGATTTTCTCAAGGAATTTGTCAACAAAGAGGAGATAATCTATGTAGAAAGTATGGGAATCAAAAATCTTGCCTCTGAACACTTAGTAGATATGTGAACAAGTCACTTAAAAGCTTTCTGAACTACAGGCTTCTAATCCATAAAATGGAGAAAACTTGAGTACCTTTAGGACTTCACATAGTTGTTGTTATGAAGATCAAATGAGATGTCAACCATTCAGTCAGTCAGCATTTATTAAGTGCCAGCTATATACATAGCATCATGCTAAATGCTAGGAATTTAAATTAAAAAAAGCAAGAGAGAGTCCTTTCAATGAACTTATAGAAAGAGTTTTTCCCCACCTTAAAGACCTATACATATCTGTTATTATATTATTATTTTGTTTATTATTATTATTCATATAAAATTGTATTTTCCTATGTAGGTATATAATTTTTAAAAAAGTATACATCAATTCTTGAGATGGAAACAAGTTAGAGGCTAGTTATAGGCCAGTTTTATTCCCAACTCATTCAGTTTTGAATTTCAGGTTCTATCAAATATCTTCAGTATTTAAATAGCATGGCATAGTGGATAGCAAAGAAGGCAGAAATAGGTTCTAGTCCCAGCTCTGACCCATATTGGGTATATGACCTTGTGAACTTGGGCAAGTTACTTAACCCCTTAGAATTTCATAGCTCTCTGCGGCTATGTAGGGAGAATAAATTTTAGTACCTTAATAAAATGATAGGAATGATTTTGTCACTTTAGCATACCTAACGCCATTTTAGTTAAAGCCTCCACTTTGTCATTGAGCTCAAGGTTTGCTTTTTTTAGGAATATGTTTTTCAATAATAAGATAAGCACTTGTATAATGTGATGTAGTAACAGCATGTGTGTGTTCTTAAACAATTGAAAAACATATGTAAACTCTGATAAGACAGACCACCAATGGGAAAAAAATATTATAAACTGCTTTATCAGTAATTTATTAAACCAACTGCAATATCAAATTATATGGTAAATAACTTAGGAACACCTATATAAAAACCCCAGGCCCCAGTCATTAGTCAACTTATTTCTAGGAGAGACTACAATGGACTCCTGGGTTCCTAACACGAAAATCAATCAGAGCAGTGCTGATTAATTGATGGATTGCTGTTTGTCTTCCGTTCTCGAATAGGACCATGACATCAGGGAGATGATGCCATGACATGCCAGTGAATGGGAGTCACCATTCTCACTTTCTCCTCTAGAGCTATCTGGGTCCAGTGGTAAGGTATAGATCAGAGAACTGGAGATGGCCCCAATGCAGTGGGGGACCTTGTCTGATGGAGATTAGGAGTCGACCACCTAGGAGGGAGACGCACAGTTTCTGAGTGGGCAAAGTAAACTTCTTCATGATTCTGTCTGAACAAAGTTTACTGGAATCTCTAAGATACAAGGTGGTAGTTTATTCTTAGGGGAGCACATTATTTAAAGTTTGATTGCATGCATTGAAAAGGGTAAATCTAATTAGCACTAGTTAGCATAGGTAAAGAAAAATAGTCTGAACACAATGTGAGTTGCAGGTTCTAAAAGGTGCAGAGAAGGTCCCAACCTGAATTGGACCTGTGGATATTCCCTAAATAAGTGAAATCTCAGGTCACGTCGCTATTTTTACATGTGCTTATGTAAGGATTCCTATTTCTAAAACTACCCATTCTAAGATAGCTATTACTGTACCAAATTATAATTGTCCTTGATGGGGTGAAAATAGTAATGGTTAACATTTCCTGGATTTCAAAATCAGCGCAGCAACATTTTTCAAGTCTGTAGATTTCATAACTCCCTTCTGCTATCTAAGGGGCACAGGGGCCAGCTTCCTTATCCGTAAAAAGGGGATAATAATAGAGTCCAAAAGCATTTATTAAATACCTATAGTTATAATTATTAAATACCTATAGTATGCCAGGTATGGTGCTAAATGTTGGAGATACAAGGGAGGCACAAGACAGAACCTGTCCTCAAGGAGCTCTTAATCTAATAGACAAAGGCGATATAGAAAAAGAAATGGAAAAGGACAGGTGGGAGTAATCAGTGAGAGGCAATGAACAGGTCCTGAAGCCTGGGTGGGAAATGATCTGAGGAAGTGAGAGTTTCAGATCTGATATCATCTTGCAGAATAATCAATTTCTATTGATCATGAAGTCCAGGGGCACCTACCTCCTAGGGTTATTGTAGAAGATCAAATAACATTTGTAAAGAATTTTGTAAAATATTCCTACTTCAATGATGATGAAGTTGATGATATTCTCTATCTTGTTTATTGTTTTGTTTAGAGATAAGCCTCTTGAAGTTTGTATTTCTGGAAATATATTTTGTAAGTAGTTGCTTTTCAAATTGTGATTATTTTCCATTGGCCTCGAATCATTCTTGTGATGTGTGCAGAGTTCATCCAGATTAAGACTTTCCCAACAAAATGTTCTTGATATTTTAAAAATCTTTCATTTTTATCCTGGGGGAAAATGGAATTGTTCACAGTTGGAAATGTGTTATTCACAAATACACGAATACACAAAGTAAAGGGGACCAAATTAAGGCAGTTTATATAATTCTAAATAATTACTTGAATCAGTGAATTAAGCTGAGAGAGGTGAGAATCCAATGCAGTAAAGCAATTAGAATTAGTTTAATTATTTCAATCTGAAGATATTACTGGCTGATATAGAGGCATGTAAGTATTTCAATGGATAGAATGTTGGCCTTGGTGACAGGAAGACTTGAATTAAGATCCTGCATGCAATATTTCTTAACTATGTGACCCTAGAGCAGTCACTTAATCTTTTTTATGTTAAATTCCTTCATCTGTAAAATATGAATAATAATAACACCTACCTTACAAGGTTGTTATGAGGATCAAATGAAATAACATATGTAGACTGCTTTGCAAACTTTAGAACACTATATAAATGCTAGCTAATAATGGTATTATGTTTGCCAATAGGGGCACAAATCCAGCCATTGCTAATGCTTATACCTTAGGAATAGGGTTTAGACCTGTGATTTCTTTTGCATAGGGAACTCCCTAATGAGGAAAATCTTTGCCAGCTTGAGTCACCGTTTGTTTTGCAATGTTTAGTCTTAAATAGTAACTTGAACTCTGATAGGCTAAGACACTTGTCGAAGGGGACAGGGCCAGTATGTATCAGGGGCAGCAGGCCTGATGAACAGACATTTAACAATGAACTCACCTTATAGACCTGGATAATTTTCAGAAGCTGATATATATAAAGTTGCTTTAGGGTGTCCGTGGCTTTCCATTTTGAAGAGGGTGCTGGGACAGTTACCTTTGACATGACTTCCTTCACATTGCATTTTAAAGACAAGGGTTGAAACTGGGGAAGGAAAATGGAATGTTCCTTATTTTTTAGCAACTATTTTATAGATATATGATTCATAAATGAATGATCTTTTTTTAAAGTATGGTTTAAACATAAAGGCATCCAAGAAGGATGCATTAAAGGCATGCAAGAAGGGGCATTAACCAGTGGAAACAGAATTAAAGCATGTATTACCTTAAGTGAAGACCATTCATTTTCTTAAGTGTAAAAAATCAAACAATGACTTTTAGTATATTTTTCCATTAAAATGCCCTATTAAGCTTTCTAATTACAGTCACTGAAGGTTTTATATTTGTTTGGCTTGGAGGGTAGAACAAACAACAGAAATTATACTACTTTCCAAATCTACTGTATATGGTACTTTTGATCCTAGAGGATCAAGGGAATTTTCAAAATTAGTGTGGGGGCACAAGGTTCTCTGACAAGGCAAATAGTCTTGTCAGGGATGCTGAAAGGATTTACTACTAAGGAGGAGAAATAGATATTAGTGATTAACCAATAAAATAACCCAATGACTACCTACCTGATAAGCTGCTTCTTTCCTCTACCTCCCATAAAAGAAACTGCCATCTAGCTTGTCATAGACAATTTTAGGGAGTTTCTTGTTTTTGCTCCCCATCCCAGCTGATTCTCACTCAGCTAAAACTTCTTAGTTTAATTAGAATCCTTCAAAGGTAGCATGCCCCAGCTTCTCACATAAAGGTACTATTTTTGACATCTTTAATCCCCCACCAGGATTCCAATTTCAAAGGCTTATGTTTTCAGCTTTTAGAATTCAAGAGTCAAGCCAATAAAGATTTATTAAGTACTCACTTTGGATGACTAGAATAAAGGATGCTGGGAAAGATATAAGGATCAGTAATACACAGTTCTTGCCTTCTAGGAGTTTATAATCTAGTCAAGAGGAGCATGAGAGGTAGACTGAGGGCAGGGTAAAGAAAGAATAAGACAAATAGCCAAATAAAGTTAAGTTGTTAATGCTAAAGTTTAGCTAAAAAATAACTCTGGTGATTAACTAGAAACTTTATAGTAATCTTTGACTTGTGCTGCAGCTGGAAGACTGTGACTGCATGAATAGAGAAGATGATAAATATAGTAATAATAATAGTAATAACACCACCAAGAACAATGATAAAAATGGCAGAAACTGTGCAAGGCTTCATTGCCAATTGCAAAAATTTAGCACCCACCAGATACCTAGAAGGACAAGATCAAGTAATCAAAATTATGCATTAGAAGCCTGCTAGACTTAATGAACTAAGAGATGACAAATCCCCATTGTTCAAATATAAGTTTAAAAATTATCTTGAGAATTTAACCAATAAACTGCACTGTAATTGGAGCATTATTGTGGATAAAGTGTCCCTCATGACTATGTGGATATGACCTCCATCCACACACACATACACAGATGGCGCAGTGAGTAGAGTGTCGGCCCTGGAGTCAGAAGGACCTGAGTTCAGATCCAGCCTCAGACGCTTAATGCACACACAAACAAAAACCTAGCTGTGCGACCTTGGGCAAGTTGCTTACCCCCAATTGCCCTCCAAAAAGCCAAAAAAAAAATGGTATTGCTTTTCTTTTCAAAATAGACATTTAGTATGGGTGGAAGAAAGAAAGTACCTTTGATAAAATAGAACATTTTCAGTAATTTCTTTTGAAAAGGCTAGACCTGACTAGGAACTTTAAATATATAAAATACAAAAAGCAAGCAAAAAAAAATCTCTTCCAGTCATTGGAAGGGGCTATATGATGTTGTATTACTAACATTCTGTCTGAGGAAGAAGAAGCAGGTGTCCCTTTGGAATGTCTTCACATGTAGTGAAGGAGATTTTAAGATGAGAAAGAAAACCAAGGACAAAAAGAATAAACTAGTATAGGAAGGAAGAAAGAGGGTAGTATGTGCTAGTTCTCATAACTGGAAGGCATTGAGGGTATATAAATATGAGCAAAGTGCAGGGAAGGACTCTGATGAGCTCTAATCTTATCTGAATTGAACAAAGAAAGATTACACACAGACACACCCCCACACACAGAGTTTGGAAGAGAAATATATTAAGTTCAACAGTGAAACAGAGTGGGGATGAAAGTGTCAGTTAAAGAAGGAAGATGTTACCAGAAAGAGAATACTTACAATCAAACCAAACTTCCTTATCTTTAAGGGAGTCATTAAAAGGGGGGAAAAGTATTAAGGAAGAAGGGAAAAAAAAAACTGGAATCTAATGAGGTGCCTTTCTTTTGGCATAGAGCTAAAAATTGTGATATATTAATATAATGAAATACTATTGTGCCATAAGAAACAGTAAAATAAATTATTTTAGTTAATCTTGGAGAGTATGAATTAATACAGCATCAGTGGAATATTTTTAATGACAACAATACTGGAAAGAAAATCAATTCTAAAAAAATAAAATTTTTTATCAAAGCAACTAACAACCACGTCTCTGAAGAATGTATGAAGAAATATGTTATCTAGCTATTGATAAAGAGATAATGGAATCAAGGGGCAGAAAGAGATATTCTATTTTGAGATATGGCCACTATATGGATTGTATATTTTATTTTATTGATTTTTTTGCTTGATTATGCTTATTTATAAATGTTTTTAACACTATTTTTAAAAGGGGAAGTGGTATCGAGAGGTGGGTTTAACAATACCTATGCTGAAAAAATCCAAGACAAAGAGCTATTGAAACCTATAACAATGCACAAGATTAGAAGAAAGTTTGGAAGAAAGTACAAACATCCAGTACAGTTGTGACATAAAAAGTGGGGGATGGGGGAGATAAAATGGCAAGCCCCAGTTAGATATACATCTTGTGTATGTGTTCTAGAGCATATATGGAAATACTATGGGTTTTTTTGTGCTTAACTCCAAAATGAAAACAAAACAAAAATCTTGGCAAATAACATGAAGGGATTAGACTAAATATTCACTAAAGTACCTTCTAGTTCAAGCATTTTATGATTCTTTGATTCTATGAATATCTATTTGTAGCCTTTTAATATTTCTGATAGAGTATGATTCATTTGCAATAAATATCTTACATCTGCAATGCCACCAAATATTAACTTTCAAAAATAACATGATTTAAAATTCACAGATGTTCCCACTCAGTCCTTATAGATGTGTGAGAATGTTATGACTAATAAAGTTTTTTTTTAATAAGTAGATTTTATTTGAACAGACTTCCAGTATTTAATTACTCTGGGCATATACAAATAATTTTTCCTAAGGTTTGTGATGCCCATACATTATTTTTAAAGGTGGAGATGAATTTTTCTCATTATTAACTCTACAAGCAAGATACACAATTGCATCGGGTGAGTGAATGCATCTCCGAGTTGGAATAGATAGAAAACTACTCTTTGAAGCATGAAGTAATAAACACAATAAATGTGAGTCCTTAATGCTAAGAGATCAATTGGGTCTGTCACTAAAACTTAGTTGTTGGCAAAAGAAAGCTTGGGATTGGAATATAATTATGGAATGCTGTTATGTGTTCAAAAGAACGTGATAAGATGAAGTGAGAATCCAAGTAGCATCACTGAATTAAAGAAATGATATGACTACAAGCTCTCAAAAAGACCCAAAAAGCATTCATGGCACACTTTTAAATTTAGTCTGAGTTGTTAAGATTTTTTCTATCATTTTCTCAAGTTTAGACAATCAACAAATCAATAAATTAAGACTTGATTCGTAGCATTTGCCTTTTTCTAAGGTGCTCACTCTGAAAATTTAACAATCGGTTTTCAGGTACAAACTGGTTCTAGCACACCCTTGGAATGTGGCAGTCCACAAATCTCAGAGGAGAAGAATGGGAGAAAGAAGGCATGAGGTTCAGAGTGAATGACAAAGAAATGTAATTACTATCATTTGTTGAATCATAGAGATGAGCAGGACCTCTGAATCATCTTGCTGTAGCTCTGTGAGAAGTGAACTGCATTATACTTTTACCATATCATTTGTTTTTCCTTCCTATGGTCCTCACCCAAATGTTTTGTGCCACCCCCTTTTTCTCTCTTCTTCTCATAACTTATCTTGTTTTTTCTCCCTACGGTCCCCACCCAAATGTTTTGTATTACTCATCTCTCTTCAGATATATAAACATACACACATATCTCTCTCTACACATCCATGTTGATATATCTGCATAAGAATGTATATTAACTGACTTGTCCCTTTTGAAGAAGATATATACGTTAGTTGGTATATTCTTGTTATAGAGTCCATTTCACCAAACCTCAGTAATACCTGAGTTCATATTTACCTACTTGCAGTAAAATCTCCACTTCCTTTTGTTTATTGAATATTAATCCTGCTCAGGTAAATTATCCCTTAGAGTATTAGAAAGCAAACAAAGAAGCCAATGAATAAATATAATTGCAAATGTGACTGATAAACTATGGTACTCTAGAACTTATTAAGAATCATTTTTGTGCAAGGCACTAAATTGTATCCCTAGCTGTTAGGTTATAAAAGTGAGATGACTAATAATTGAAGGCACTGAGTACTTCTGAAGGAAAGGTGGAGAGCAGAAGAGGTGTCTAAAACCTTAGAAAAACAAATATTTTGATTTTGAAAAAAAAATGGAAGATGGTAGACTTCACATTCTATAGAACCTTGACCTCTATCCCCAACTATATTTTAGATTTCTAAAATAAGTGATTATTTAAATAAGAAGGCTTATTGCAGGCCAGCATGGACTTAAGATCAAGCCATGACAAACTGACATCTATTTTTGACAGAATCGCTATACTGGCAGGTCATTGAAATGTCAAAGACATAGTACATCTGTATGTACTACACAGAATTTCTTCCCATATACTTGGGTACAACAAAGACAAATTGGGTAGGATTCTATAAACATTTGTCTATTGGACTGAATGAAAGGTTCAAAGAGTTCTGATCAATGAATCAATGCCAATTTAGAGGGAGGTTTCTAATGGATCCTTTTTTTTTTTTTGGCCCTGTTTCATTCCAAAACTTTTATCAATGACTTAAAGGAAACTGAAAGGCATACTTATTTCATGTGCTGCTCAGTAAATCAACAAGCATATAGTCAGCGCTTACTTTGTCCTAAGCACTGGGGATACAAAGCAGAAGAAAAACTGATCATGGAATTCAAGAAGCTTACTACTTAATGGAAAAGAAGATACATATAAATCAGATGTTTGTTAACACAGAGCTGAGGAAGAGCACTAATAGAAAAAGGAATCCTATGCCAAGGGCAGTGTGAATGAATAAAATTAGGGAATTACTTAGCTTGGAATGCTAACTCCCAAACTTAATCTTTTTGTACATTTGGGAAAGTCACTAATTATCTCCACATCTTATTTTCCTCACTTCTAAAGGAAAAATCACATACTTATACTAGCAAAGCCAGTGTTGCAGGACAATTTTGAGAAAAATTCAATATAAATTTTAATGTGGTATAGAAATATGTTATTATTATATTCAATCACAGAATTTTCATCTAAAAAGATCTCAAAGTACTTTAATGATTGGGTACATTTAGTAAATGTTTCCTCCATTTTCCTAGTCCTCAACCCTATCCATATATTTCTTAAGTATTCTATAGCCCTTATCAGAGAGTGTCCTGTAAGTACTTTCATCAGTAAAGATTGTAATAAAACTATCAAGAACTTTCTGAATTGGAATATGTATTACAGATGTGTGTGTGTGTGTGTGTGTGTGTGTGTGTGTGTGTGTGTGTGTATATATATATATATATATATATATCTTATATAGGTGTTCAGTTATTTCCTTAAAGATTAATGTAGAACTCTTTCCTTCTATTTAATTTGCCTGGTGAATACAAAGAAAAATCTGTGTGATTCCCATATCGAACAGAGGGTAGAATGTAGAGAAAATTAGAATAGAAAATGATGTCATATTCAGGTAGTCCTCTGTGTGGGAGATATTTTTTCCTCTAAGAAAATGACATAGAGCATAATTCTCTATATTTAATCTATTGATTTTTTTCCTTCCTTTGTAGGGACATCAAGCTATCAATCAGTGAGATAATATAAGTAAAGCTCTTTGAAAACCTTCAAATGATATGCATGTGTGTAAGGATATAACTGTTAGTTAATATTATTATTCTAGTAGAAGTAGCAGTGGATGTCCTCAAGGGTGACCTTTTCCTGAATCATGCTTTGCTGTTGATGTATGGGGAAGTTCCTCAATTTCTATTATCTTCAGTCTTCTCATTCTCCTATTTCATAAGGCTTTTATAAGGAAAGGAACCGGCAAACTTTAAAATCCTTTATATGTAAATTACTTTTATTAATAAAACTTTGTTCAACCTTCTATTAGAAATTCAGGGGATACATTATGGTAAAAAAATATCTAGCCATGAAGAACAAAACAGAACAAGACTTAAATAAACAACTCCTAGTTGGAATGCATAAAATTGGATCTCTTACTCCTGCTTATTTTGACTCTAGAGCTTTTATCTCCTGGGATGCTTGACCTTCTTCCCTGACCTCCACTCACCTTCTTCCCCAAGTTAATACCAGATAGTGATGTTGCTAACAGCACACAAGAGGTCTTCTGTAGGATGCTAATACCTGGTATGTGGCATGGGTAAGGGCAGGCTTATTTAAAGAGAGGGGTGAATTTACAAACTTCCTAGCCACAGGAACCATTGTCCCCACACATTTACTTATGATCCTACAGAGTCATGGGGTTCCACTGCTTTAGCTGAACCGTATGAAGGCCCTTTTCCAGAACAACTTCATTCCCAGTAGGATTGTCCTATGTCACTTCCTTATAATCATCCTCACTGTCCTATTGACCACCACTACCCCCACCTCCCTGGCTTCAAATGAATTGGCCCAGGGCATATTATCCTGAGATATGTTTCTGGTTTATGGGCAGACATGCAGTGGTTGTGATCACAACAACTGGAGGCAGAATAGGCATCCATGAACTCAAAGGAACATTTGAATATTTGATCATGACTCTAGACCTGGTATTATTACTACTGGACAGAGTAAGACATTTGTAGGGTCATATTCTCAAAGATCTAGATCTGGAAGGAACCTGAGAGGCCATGTAGGTCCACCAATTCATTTTATAGATGAGGAAAGTGAGACCTAGGCTATTTTACCACCCAGGAAGACTTTTGGGACTCTTGACTAGCATGGAGTTGAGACAGTGTAGTAAGATGGATGCAACTTGGAGACTGGGAGACTCATATTTTGCTCTCACCTCAAATACCACTCAGCTATGCAAGCCTGGGCAAATCACAATTTATCTGGACTCCAGGTTCCTTTTCTGAAAATTGAGGTGTTTAGGCTTGGTAATATCTAAGGGTCTTTCTTGCTCTAAATTAATAAATCAAACAGTTCCTCCTCATCTGAAATCAGCCCTCTTCTGTCCTCTCCTCTGCCCAATTACTTCAGAAAGAGGGATATCATTCTTATGTGGAAGAGTGTTTTATACCCCATCCTTTTCTTTCCCTCTCTTCTCTTTCTCCCCTGTTTCAAGTGTTCCTAGGAAATCTTCATTCAAGTAATTGACCTGGGTTTTGCTCTTAGGGAAGTAAGTAGTGAAAAACACTAGTTGGAGCAGTGGAGAAGGCCCCAAGAGGGAATTCTCCAATCCTGCAGTGTCAGTGTCCTCTTTGAAGACCACTCTGTCTGCCCCAGACAGAATCCCATAGATGCAAATGTAAAGGAATGTAGAATTGCATTTATTCTCTTGATTTATAAATCCCATAATGGCAAAATTCTGCATACAGGGTCACCAGATAAGATGAGATGCCTATGCAAAAACCCAACATGGACACATAAAACAAACTGGCTTTATTTATTTAAAGAATTAGCCTCTCTACCTTGCACAGCTGGAAGTTTCATCAGGCCCACTTAACAGAGGTATTTTATCCCTAATTGTCACATTGCTACACCCAGATGAGACACACAAGCAGATTCCCTCTGTAGCCTCCAGTTGTTTTCAACACAAAAATTGGACCCTCGGCTACTTTTCATTCCATTTAACAAGAATTTGTTAATTTTTCCAATTTGCACCGTTTAAAGAACAGCAGCTCTATTTGTGTAAATCACAAGATTTAATTAGAGAAGAGGAATCCAGAGGATGAAAATAAAAGTCTGTGCATAATAAAATATTAATTGCCTTTAAAAAATACAGCCACGATCCGGCGTTCTATTACACTCCCGCTGAAAATGCTGCAAAAGGCAGATTGCGGTGCCATGGATCGTCGGTAACCATGGGAGCCTTGGAAAACTTCAAGAGAGAGTGGATGATTTTAGAGCAAGGACTTATCTTGTTGCATCACTAATGAGGCTGCCTGAAATCTTGTTGCTGTCAGGAGATGGGACGATTGCCATATACTCCCTAGATAGCTGCCCCCTCTTCCTCCTTCTCTTCCTTCTTGCTCCACAGTAATGAAATCTGGGATACCATGAGGAATTCAGGATTTTTAAGTTTCCAGCATCTAAAAAAGCAGATTGCAAGGAAGAGCCATATATTGGAAAGAACACTGGGACTGGGGTTCTTATCTTTTCTTAACTACCCTTTTGACCTTAACCAGCTACTTAACGTCCCCAGATCCTAATTTAGTACAGTAGAAAGAAAATTGGTTCTGAAATCCGAGGACCTGGGTTGAAATTCCACTGGGTGATCTTGGGCAAGTCACTTAACTAACCCTGCCTGGGCTTTGATTTCTTCATCTGTAAAATGATGGGGTTACAAGTGATGACCTCAGAGGTAGATTAAAGCCCCTAAGTCTACGATCCTATGAATACTACCTTATATTATATATGAATACGATGATCCTGTGAATATTATATCAACCAACAAGTACTTATTAAGTACTGGGGTAGGTACAGAACTAGGTACCAGGGGTTCAATAACAATGCATGGGGAAGTAATGAAAATTTCAAGTTAATGGAAGAAAAACACGTGTGAGTATATGCAGTCGACGACAAGCATTTATTAAGCTGTATGCCAAATACCACATTAAACACTGGGAAAACAAATAAAAGCCAAAAGACAACCCTTCAAGGAGCTTACATTCTAATTTGGGAAGAAAGTAGAAGAAAGGGAACTGAAAAGAGAGACACATTGTAAAGAAAGTACAGAAGGAGAATCAGGAGTGCAGCCTGGAAAGAAAGGAAGACAAGGCTAGTCTGAGCCTTCTTTAAAAAATGGAAATTCTGGGAAGATCCATTCAGTCAGAGGGAGGAACCTGTAGGAGTGTAGGGCACTTCTGGTGTCCAGGACTGTAGTGAATGTCCACAAGAATAAAGAGGTTTTCAGGTCATGGTAGAGACAGTCTAGAAGATTCAGGAGTGCAGCTTGGAGAAGAGTGAAGAACATTATTAAAGGACCCATTTAAATATATAAGTGAACTACAAACAGAGTAGTTAGTTAAATACAAGGTAGTTTGAATGAGCAGAATTTGGGAAGAATTTGAAAAGGGGGAGTCATGTAGAACATGGTAACTGAGCTATATCTTCAAGGAAGTGAGGACTTTTGTGAGACAATTGTGAGGAAGAAGTACATTCCAGGCATGAATACCAGTGGAAAGGCATAAAGAAGACAGAGTGACTTAGAGGAACAAACAGAGGGCCAGTCCTAGGGGATTAGGAAGTATAGGAAAGTACATTATGTACAATGATCTTCGAAGTTGTCTCGAGCTGGAAAATTCTATATACTTTGCTGGAATGCAATTTACAATTAAATCTTACTTGTTTAGGATCATAGATGTAGAGGCAGAAGGAGACTTAAAGGTCTCCTCATCAGGTCAACAACTTGAATTTAAAGATGAAGATATTGAGCCCAAAGAGGAAAATCCCCTTTGTCCAAGATCATCCATCTGCTAAATGGAAGCCATGGGGCAAGAGGGAGGTAAGGGCAGTGCAACCTTGAAAAGTATGTTTTAGAAATTGAATCTACATAATTAAAGGTCAAACTTGTCCCAAAGAAGAGATGAGAAAATGCATCCTCCTCTTGAGTATTGAGTATGGAGGTGACAAACTCTGTTAAATACTGCATATACTGTCAAACTCAGTTGAAAACATTGATTAGCTTTATTGAGTTGCTTTAAAAAAAATTCTGTTTTTTCCTATACTCTGAGGTTTGGCTTGCTGAATAGGGGGCTGGAAAAGGTTTGAGGAATGAAGTTTATATCAGTTAATCCAGTCAATCAACAAGCATTTAATCATTCTTGCTACATGCTAGGCACTGGGTATACCAATGTAAAGAATGAAAAAAACCTATTTTCAAGGACTTTATATTCTGTTGAAGAGACATATATACACATCAGAATATATTAATATACATATATTCACGTATATTCATAACAAGAAAAAAGACTAAATATAAATCAATAGTAGATAGTTAAATGTAAAATAGTTTAAAGAGTAGAGGGCACTAGCAGTCAGGGAACAGGACATACTTAATTTAGAAAGTGATATCTGACAAAGCAAATGCAACCAAAATCAGAAAGAAAGCAAGAAAATAAGGGAAAATTTACAGCGTTTCTCTAATAAAGGCCTCGTTTCTTTATATATGAGTAACTGAGCCTAATTTACAGAAATAAAAGCCAATCCTCAATAGAAAAATTATTAAAAGATATGAACAGGCAGTTTTCAGAAGAAGAAATCAAAGCTATTAGTAGTTATATGAAGAAAACATATTCTAAAGCACTACTGATTAGAGAAATACATGTTCAAACAACTCTCAGGTACCCATCACATTGACTAACATGACAGAAAAGGATAATGATAAATGCTGAAAGGGATGTGCAAAAGCTGGGACACTAATTCACTGATTGTGGAGTTAGAATTAGTCTAACCATTTTGGAGAAATTTAGAACTGTATCCAATGGGCTATAAAACTGTACATACCTTTTATTCCAGCTCGGTCTATATCCCAAAAAGATCAAAGAAAGGGGAAAGATTCTATTTGTGCACAAATATTTATAGCAACTCTTTTTGTCGTAGCAAATAATTGGAAATTGAGGGGGGGCCATCTATAAGGGAATGGCTGAACAAGTTGTGGTATATGAGTTAAGATGGAATACTAATATGCCATATGAAATGACAAACAGGATCTTTTCAGACAAATCTGGCAATACTTATATGAATTGATGCACAGTGAAGCAAGCACAACCATAGTAACAACAATATTGTAATGATGACCAATTTTGAAAAACTTAGCTGCTCTGAAAGATACAATGATCCAAGACAATTGCAAAGGACCCAGAAAAATGCTATCTACCTTCAGAAATAGAACTGATGAACTCTGAGTGGAGATTGAAACATAATTTTTCCATTTACTTTATTTTTCTTGTTCTGTGTTTGTATTTTCTTCCATAATATGGCTAATATGGAAACATGTTTTGTATGACTTCACGTGTATAAATTGATACCGCATTGCTTGACTTCTCAACGTATGGGGACAGGTAGGAGGAAAAGAATATAGAGTTAATTTTTTAAAAATGTAACAGGAAAATCTTTAACAAAATAAATAAAATATATTTTAAAAAATAAAAATAAAATTATATTTGAGCTATGTCTGAAAAAGATGCTCCATTTTTAAAAATTGAGCATTCAGTAACAAACTTTATACATTTCTTCATAAATGAAGTTTATTGTTTTCCAATTGGAATTAAAAATAAAAGGAGTTAATGATTATGGAACTAATGACAAAAATACAGTCTTTCACTTGGTTATCACTCCAGCTTTCAAAGGGCTTCCATAGACTTTCCAGGGAAGACTAGCTCCTCTCATTCTTCCTTGTGATATAGAGATGAGAGACCTTGGGCCCCTGAAGCAACAGTGCTCAGACCTTAAAAGGTCCTGCCATTCTGGAAAGTTTTAGAACTTTATCTGGTGACAGATTGTATGTTCATCCTCTGAGAAAGAGAGAGAAGTTTGTCACTAGGTTGGGAAAAAGATGATAGATTTTTTTGTTGAAATATTGAAAAGCATGAATCAAATTGTGAAGGGAATATAGACTGAACTAGCAAAGGGACTAGGCACACTCATGAAGTTACAGATCCTTGAACTATTGTAGGAGAAAGCTAATACACATTATATGGCTTTGTATATATGTATATTATGTAATATACACACATGTATGTGTAACAAAGATTTTGTGCACATGTACATGCACATACATGTGAGTTATTATTGCTAACTGCTAATAACAGTGATATGTATATGTTATGTATAAGTATACATACATGTATATACATAATCATATATGTGAGCCATCATAGCCAACTGCTAACTGTTATAATATATATACTACATACATGTATATAACATGTAATATACATATAGTTAAGTTATGACCAACTTCTAATAGTGGAATGTATATTTAAGTACATGTATATAAATACACACACAAATACACACGTATATGCATAAATTCTTTTTGTTTTTTGCAGGGGAGAAGGTAGGGCAATTGGGGTTAAGTGACTTGCCCAAGGTCACACAGCTAGTAAGTTTATGTGTCTGAGGCTGGATTTGAACTCAGGTCCTCCTGATTCCAGGGCTGGTGCTCTATTCACTGAACCACCTAGCTGCCCCCTGCATGCATTCTTATGTATTTAAATTTACCTGCAAGTGTCTCTGTGAGTGTATCTCCTTTAATTCTTCATCTGAGCCATGCAAGGTAGGTAGAGTAGCAGTTAGGAATGTTGTGAAAATCATAATTGGCTTGTAGAGGTAACATTGTGTCATTATTTGTGTTAATAGAATTATAATATCATAGGCAAATGTTAGGGCCATTGTGCTTTTTGTTGGTCAGAATAGGCCTGGAATATTACATTCAGTTCTTAATAATAAATGACATTTCTATAGAACTTTTAAGTTTGCACAATGGTTTACTAGAGAGAAAGAAACATCCCTAAAACATAAAAAGTACACAAAATAAAATCCAAAGGTCAGAAGGGGACAGAAACAAATACGGGCATGCTATTACAGCCTTGTAAGAAGTAATATGCATATTAAAACACTGTCCACAAGAGAAGATAGTGGTACCATAATACGGTTATTTTTCTTTTGGTTCATCTTTATATGGTAGAATAGTTTATTGTTCATTATTTCATAGTGAAATGTATAATTTTGAAAAAAATAGGACTTGGACTAAAATAAACACAAAGACAAACCTATTCTACTGTTTTATCCTGTTTGAAACTTATGATAATCATGTGAAATAGGTACTAAGGCTATCATTATCCCCATTTTACAGTCAACAAAACTGAGGCTCAGAGAGGTCAAATAATTTGCTCATAGTTAAACAGCTAATAGATATTAGAGTTAAAACTTTAATCTTTCTGACACCAAGTGAAGGACTCTATCCATTTTACCGCCGAAAGCATCATATTTTAAGCAGGGCATTGATAAACTACTTAAAAGTATGTTTCATGAAGATAGGTATAGAGGGAACTAGCCTTTTTTTAGCCTGGAGAAGACTCTCAATGATGCCCACATTCTGTCCTCTGATACAGCTAGCACCCTGGTAAAGCCCCTCATCACTTCATATCTTAACTATTTCTATCACTTATTTGGTTACTCTGCCCTCCCCAAGTCTCGCCACACTCCAGTTCATCCTCCCTTCAGCTGCCAAAGGGATTTTCCTAAATTGAAAACCCAACCATGTAACCCCAATATTCATAGGTCCAGTGGCCCTCTATGACCTCTGGGATCAAATACAAAATTCTCTGGCATTCAAAACCCTTAATAAGCTAGACCTCCTTCACCTTTCCAGTCTCCTTATACTAACACCTTCCTGTATACCTGGACCTAATGAGACTGTCTTCCTTACTGTTGTCTCTCATCTGTGGACATTTTCTTTTACTGTTCTCCATGCCCACAACGCTCTCAAGAATTCACCATCGGGGGTTTCATTGATCCTTCAAATCCTATCTAAAATCTCACCTTTTATAGGAAGCCTTCCCTGGTCCCCTTAATTTAATGCCTTCCTCCTATTGATTATTCCCTATTCATCCTGTTGTCCTGATCCATATCTTGCCACTGGCCCCAGATGGCTCTGGAGGAGAAAGTGAGGCCAGTGACTTTGCACAGCCCTGCCTCACTTAAATTCAATTTGCTTGCAAGTCACAGCATCACCTTCCTGATCTCATGGTCTTCTCCAAGGACAAACAACAATTCATCCTGTATCTAGGTGATTTGTTTGTCTTGTCTGCTTGAGAGCAGACACTGTCTTGCTTTTCCTAGTATTCCTTTCACTTAGCACAGTACCTGGCATTTAGTAGGTACTTAATAAAAGGTTTTTCACTATTTGACTTAAAAGCATCATGATTAAATCTTTTTATAGTCTTTCAAATTGTATGGAAGAGTATAAAATTATTCTGTGTGACTTGAGACAGTAGAATTCCCTATCACTGGGGCTTTTGCCCTTGTTAAGAATCTTCTAAATGAGATCCCTGTTTACTGCTAGGTCATGCTCTATGAACTCTGAGATCTATTTCAACTATGCTATTTTTGTTGTTCATTTAGGTGGCCTCAGAACTCTTCTATCTATAATTCTAAAATTTTTCGAGATTTATTTTGTAAGAAATTTTAATTTTATAACTAGTTAGAAAAACTAATCGAATTATTTAAATATTAATAGCATAATTAGCAATGTTATTTTTTTATTTTTCTAATGAAACAGACATTGAGGGAATTGATTTATTCTAACTTCTGTTTTCCTTCCCTTTCCTTCTATTCTACTCCCCCTCCTTCTCCTCTTCTTTCTTCTGTCTCTGTCTCTTTCCTTCCATCTACTTTCTCTGCATATAATGTGACTGAATACATTGACAATAGACCTCTCCAACAGACCAGGTCTGAAAGACTTTGAACCTTTAAAAATTATAAATATATATAGCACTATATCTATTATGCCACCTTGCTGTCTGTCCTAGAAAATACCCTATTTTAAATATTTGTGTGGACAAATATTCTGTAATTCTATAATAGTGTAGTAGCATGGATCCAATATGAATCAGAATTCAGGATGACCTTGGGCCAAATCTGGCATCTGAAATTTACTAGCTGTGTGACCATGGAAAAGTCACAACTTCTCTAAACTTCCATTTTCTCGATTGAAAAATATGTGTAATAATAATAATAGTAGCAGTATAGGACCTAAATAAAAAAAAGAATTATCTAGAAATGATAGGGTCCTAAAGATGCTTCTTTTTGGATATAATCTACTGTATATCTTTAATCCAGTCCTGGAATATAGTAGTTCTTCTAAAATGAGGGGCATGCTCACACATTTCAGGGAGGAATTTTCCTCCTGGTGTCTTAGTGCCCTCATGTATATATTTCCTTCCAGTCAAAAAATCATGAACACAAATTTAGGGTACATTGTGTAGGTGGAATTTCTTATCAGTTACTGATTGAGCTGGATGGTCTTTGAATTTCCTCCTAGCGATGGAATTTTGTCATTATGAAATCCAATGAGGAACTGATAGGTAATGTCAACTGAAAATGTATTGCAGTCAGGATCCTAGAAGTGGATGGTTGATTTGGGGATACCTAAGAGCCGGGTTCCAGAGCTGCTGGTTGAAGCTGTGAATAGGGTCATTAGGATGGGTCATTTGGAAGAGTGAGCCCAGGGCCCTCTAAATAATACTCCCTAAATAACAAAAGTACAACTTAAAGTTGGCCCCAATTCCCCAATTTAATTTTTTTAAGGGGACTGTAACATCTCTCACAAATAGCTCAGGTTTAGACTATCTCTTCCTTTAAAATTCTACTCTTTCTTCTGTAGTTCCCTAGTGCCCCAATAGTTCAGAAGCAATATAATCTTCCATTTCTTTCAAAATCATTTACCATCCCTGGGGCACAAGACTCCACAGGGCATGGGTAGCGTGGAACTTTGTTCTCTATGTTATCCACTTGGTTAAAGTTCATGGAGGGAAGAAATTGCCCATAGAGAAGCTACCGTTTCTGTACATGTCGTTGAACATAAAATAACTTGGGCCTCCAGGGTTAATGGTAACATTAGAATCACTTGAGGCTCAGGTAAGAAAATTGTAATTAAAAAGGAAATAGAGTTGGAGATACAGCTGAACTTTATTATATAAAAAGCACAGTGTAGCATTTCCTTCTTAACCTTGAAGCCAAGTCTTGGGAATGTGTCGAAGTTTTCCAGTTCTGTAAAGTGACTTGATGAGATATTCTCTGGAGGGGAGTGGGGCAGGGGGTACAGGAAATGTAATAGATGATTGCAAGAGCTTTGCTCCGAATTTCACAGAATAATTAGGCCTTGCTTGTCACCTAGTTCAGGTCCCTCCAACTTGCGCTTTATCATCTGATTTTCTCTCCTGCCCCACTGTTCAGTCTCTCTTCTAATGTTTCCTTTGCAGTTCCTCTGAAGCCATGCATTCAGCCTGCCCTCCCTGCCTCTCTCATCTGGTACTGTCTGCTGCATACCCTTTCATTTAGGACTTGATGCAATTAGGAAGTCCATCTCTAGTATTTCATTCCATTTACCTTTGCTTAGCAAGTTGGGGTTCTCTCATTCCTCCAGTGAACAATCACAATGAATGCAGCCAAATTGAACAGAGGCTGGTTTTTCTGAGGCAGCAGCCTGCTTCTTGAGCAGAGCATGCCTTGCCAACACATCACCCCACACCTCTTCTCACTCCTATGACAATTTACAATCTCATTAAACCTGTTTCCCTCATCTCCAACACCCAAAAGATTTTCAGGACAAAGTTCCCCTCAGAGATACCCCAATGAAGCTTCCTTCTTATCCCTTTAAAGCACCACCCATACTCAGCAGTTTTTTCTTAACTCTAAAATTAATTTGAAAAAAATACAGATGGGAGATATTTCAGAAATGAAAAACCCTAAAGACTGTTCTTCTTCCTCTGCTTTACCAAAGTCTCCCTATAATACTTCACAATAAGAGAACCAAAAAAATCTCGCTCCCTTCATTGGCTAAGCATTGGAATCCTAAGGTTGTCAGTTACCAGGTTTGCCTTTGCCCACGTTCTTGTGGTTTTAGTAGAGTAGAACCCAAAAGAAGCTGATTTCCCTCTGTTGTCATATGCTCATACATCTCTCTAGTTATGTGGCTATGCTAAGTACTAAGTAATATAGAGATTTTAATAAAAACAAGAGAGCTTTGACTATCCTCCATACAACCAGGGAAAGCAGGAGGCCTCTGATGGATCTGTTTCCCAGTCCTTTTGATCAGTGTACTTTGTAACTCACACCTGCCATAGGTATGAATTTCTCTTTGTGTTGCTGGTCTTTCTTCCCACCCATCCCCAACTTCAGCTGTTCCAGCTACTCACTGGGGCAGAACAGCTTGCCATTTGTATCTCTCTGAGCAGTGTTGAGGGATTAAATAGCAACTCAACAAACGAGTGACAAAAACTGGGAGGAATATGTCCTCATGGATGGCAGCTTTTCCTTTCACTTCAGTATCTGGAAGCAGGACAATCAAAAATTCCTTTATCCCACCCTAGACTCTACGACCACCATGGTAGCTGGCCTCTTTTCTGATTGCTTAGTAACTGATACATAGTGAAATCCCTGACAGAAAAAAAAGTTTTCATGTAGGGAAATTTTGCAGAGCAGTGAAAGGATTTTCTAGCCCTCTCTAAAAGTCCACAGCATTCAGTGAAAATAGAAACTAATCAACCTGTGAAAATTGAAAAACCCCATCGAGTCCACCATTTGATTTGATTTCAAGTATCCTATTTGATCCCCCAGCAATAAAATGAGCAGATCATCTCTCTAGAAGCATCATCTACTTGTCTTCTTATATTTCTTTCTTTTCTACTCTGCATGGGCAGGGCCAGTCTTCTCTGTGGCTATGGGTACTGGTCTTTACCTGTTCCCTCACCTTCACCATGAGGTTTTTACTTTTCCTCTTGCTGGATGCCATGACTTTTTCTTTGTACCTTGAGGTTTCCTGAGAAATAAGAGGAGGATTTCATCAGCATGATTTAGAGAAAAAAAAATTAGTTCTAGCATTTTATCAGGATTTTGTGGAGAAAACACTATTGATTGAAGTACAACAAAAAGATTGTTATTTGGGTATGAATCACTTAGCATGTTTGGTAACTTGCATCTTCCACCTCTCTAAAGCTGTTTTTATCAAATGTATCACGGGGATAATCCCTATTGTGGACCTCTAGAAGGCACAGTGTATAGACCACAGACCATTGAGTCAGGAGGTCCTAAGTTCAAATCCTGCCTCAGAGTCTTACTAGTTGTGTGACCCTGGGAAAGTCACTTAACCCTGTATGCCTCAGTTTCTCATCTGCAAAATGAGCCAGAAAAGGAATTGACAAACCATTCCAGTATCTTTGCCAAGCAAGTCCCAAATGGGATTACAAAGAGTCAGACATGACAGAAACAATTTAACAACAACAACAGCAACACCTATAGTATGAACTCTGTAAAGTATTGATGTAGCAACCACATTGGCATACCCAGCATGGCTGCTAGCACAGGTTCTTAGATTTGCTTTACTAGGAAAGATAGCTGTTTAAGGGGTCAGCAATCTTTTTAAATCATATTCACTAGTTTAGGGGAAAAGTCAGCACCCTGAACTTCAGAGAAGATGCAAACAGAGAAATAAAGACCAACAGACATGGCTCTGACTGCCTGAATCAACTGTATACCTTATATACATCCCTGAATTGAGAGAGCCTTTACAACTGAACAGGCTGGGAGTTCTGAACATACTGCCCCTCAGAATGTTGACCATGGAATCACAAGATCCTTCTCATGAGCCAACTCACCAAAGAAAATACCAACTCAGAGTATATATATACACTTCTCAGAGCCAGAAGGTATCCCAACCCTTGTGACTGAGTGCCTAATTAGAAATTAGCAAAAGGTGTGAAAGGCTTTCTACAAGCAAGCCTCCCCTAAGCAAGCTTCCCTTTATGGGCTCCACCTGAGGCCAATTAATGGACAGGGAAGATCTTAAATCGCATTTACATGACAAATATCTACTCTTGTGGTGGTTGGGAGGATCTAAAGAGATAAAGTAGGTAAAGAAGGTTGCAATCTCCAAAGGGCTATACAAATGTCATCTGCAATGATGATGATGATAATAATGAGGAGAAGTATAGATCATAGGACCCTGGTTTAGCAATGGAAAGAATCCTAGAGTTCATTTAGTCTAATGCCACCTCTCATTTTATGGGTAAAGGCACTGGCTCCCAGTCATATAAGTAATAATACAAGTAGAGAGTGAGGATATGTACCTAGTTCCTCTAATTCCAATTTAAACTCTCTTTCCATTGCCCTAAGATAATACTTCAATAGATGTGTGATACCATCAATGAGGGTATATTATGCATTTAGGAAGACCAAATCTAGGATCAAGAAGTTGGAAGTTGGAAGTTGGACGTAGTCTAGTCCCTTATTTTATAGATGAAGGAAATGAGACCCAAGGAAGTCAAATAGCTCGTCCAAGGTTAAACAAGGAATCATTGTCAGAGGTACTGTTTGAATTCAGGCTTTCTGTCTTCGGAGCCAATTATCTTTCAATTTCAACAAATGGCAGAGCTAACAAAATGTCGTGGCAGGCTGCAGACTCATCTGTGCCTTCTTTACCTATGTGATTCTTGCCTTTTTGAACCCTAGATGCTCAACTAGAGGTTTATTTTTCCTTTGCTAACTTTATATTTGAGAACTATACATATCACATATCTGTGGTAATAAGGATATATTATTGTGGACATCATAGGTAAGTGATGTCTATGAAACATGAACTTTTACCTTAGCAGTTGACTTTCTTTGTACGTGAAGACTGATAGTATGTTAGAGCTGGAAGTGATTTCATTTTTACACATTTGTTTGGAAAGCCTATCATCTCAAACATGCTTCTTCACTGCCCTGTGATAGCTAGCTGCACAACTGAAATTTATTGTTTAGCCATCTTGGCTTCCTTTTCACCAACCTTGTTTTTCTTCTAAAGACAAAGCAATGTGGACAATTTATTTTAAGTTCAATCTTTGGTGTTACTCCCTTGAGGTGGCTCCCTGAGGAAATGACCCAAATTCTGCTCTAAGTCAAGCTCAGCTTAACTAGTTCCTCATAGAAACATTACCCATGACCATAAGCACACCCAGCTGTGACTTTATCCCATTCTCCACCATCCCTACCTGCCCTCTTTAAATTATATAACCTGTTTTCCCTCTGGCTATTGCTTATTAGCATATGCACCTGTATCACATGACTCTGGGTTTAGTTGACTAGGTACAGATGTTATTTATGGCCTGAGATTTAAGATTTTGGGATAAGTCGACTCAGTTTAATATTGGAGAACCTCTCAAAAATCTCTTGGTTAATGCCAAGCTCTTCTCTGGGAACATAAGAATATTGTTCATATTGGGGGGCGGCTAGGTGGCGCAGTAAGTAGAGCGCTGGCCCTGGAGTCAGAAGGACCTGAGTTCGGATCCGGCCTCAGACACTTAACACACACAAACAAAAACCTAGCCGTGTGACCTTGGGCAAGTTACTTAACCCCAATTGCCCTCCAAAAAAAAAAAAAAGGCAAAAAAAAAGGCAAAAAAAAAAAAAAGAATATTGTTCATATTCATGAGTATGCTGGTAAATGTTTAACAAATGGATCTCTGGGGGGAAAATGTACTCATGATACACTTTTAACTTTAATCTGTATTAACGTTTTCTCCATCGCTTTATTAAGTCTAGAAATAAACAAAACAGTAACTCAAGTCCAGATTTGCTGGTTTCTAATGTACAAATATTTACACTGAAAATTTACCTATAAGCCCTCTTAATTTGGTTTGAGTTGGTTCGAGTTGGTTCTTGCAGACTCCTGCTTGGATCTGTGTCTCTATGGAAAAAGTCAAAGTTCTTTCAGCCCTCAAGAAAGCACTAAAATGTGTAGTTCACCAAATATGGGACAAGTTTTATTTTGCTCCATAGAAAATATGAAACATCAAATATTTCAGAAGTTCATAAATTCCTTTTCCTCTCTTCTGAACTCAGGACTATAGAATCCTACCAATTTACAATATCACCCACTGACTGAGATTCATCTAACAGGGGAAAGTACTGGGGGTCAATAGTTTCAACCATTCATGCTTTGGCCTGGTCCTCTTGCCCCAGGGAATTAGAGTCATGACAATGGCAGTGCTATCTTAAGATGTATTCTCTGACTGAAAGGTGTTTTGTTTTGTTTGGTTTGGTTTGGTTTTCACTTAGTGTGGCCTGTCAGTCTCTTCCCCCTGGTATTGTAGTCTGAAGGATTCATTATCTTAGCAGTATAAAAATCCAGCTTTGGATCTCTAACCCACAACTTTATTTCTTAACGTTTCTCTAGAAACTCACTCCTCAATCAAACATCATTTCTTAAGCATTTATTTGTTATTAATTATTAAGTGTCAGACACTATTCTGTGTACTAGAAATAAAATGAAAAAGCAAAAAATATCTCCTGTCCTCAAGGAATAGACATTTCACATCACTGAATAACAATGGAGCATCCAATGTTCATAACTAGCACCTTGTCAGAAAACATGTTTTTAAAAATATTGGTCTCAAGGACAGGGACATCTAGGGGCAGGTTCCCATTGAGAAACAGAGGAGAAGGAGTGCTGGGCAAACACTACATTCAGAAAGGAGCCTAAAGATGCTCCTATCATGGAACATTTATATGACCAAAGCTGAGTATGTAAATTTTGTGACCAAGGGAAGCCTAGTCAACATCATGAAGTTTAAGAAGGAGTTCTTTATCTGAGTTTTGAAGTTATCTTTTGATATAAATTAGGAATATTTGGGACATTATAATTGGGACTTTGATCATGTCTCCTTTATAGGTCACAAGAAGTATCTGAACTATTTGAATCATTTTTATGATTTCTTAAGCTTTTTAAGTATACATATATAGGTCAAAAAGCAAAATCTAGGGGCGGCTAGGTGGTGCAGTGAATAGAGCACTGGCCCTGGAGTCAGAAGGACCTGAGTTCGGATCTGGCCTCAGACACTTAACGCACACACAAACAAAAACCTAGCCGTGTGACCTTGGGCAAGTTACTTAACCCCAATTGCCCTCCAAAAAGCAAAAAAAAAAGCAAAATCTATTTTTAAGCAGACACAATATTATTGTTATGGTTGCTAAGAGATATTAAGTACTGTTGGTTCACTAATAGTGTGTCGAAGATATGCTATCAATTGGTTTTTAGTAATTGAAAATGATTGATTAAGTCATGGCTAGTATCTACATAAGCTTGATACCTGCCAAATAAATGGGGCGGGGGGGGGCGCAATTAGCAATCTGGAGGGATTACAATTATAAAAAAAGGAGGGATATGTTTACTCTTCAGAATAAAAACTACTAGGAGAAGAAAAGGTTTTTGGGAATATGGGGCAGCCCTTAAAACGTGGATTTTTTTGGACTGTCTCCCTGAGGACTCTGGCTTGCTCGAGTGTGCGAAGAATAGCAGGATTTTCTCATTGGTATGGTTACAACAGAAGAATGGACAAGAAGCTTCGGATTGGCGTATTGTTGTTCCTGTGTCTGTATAAGCATTGCTCGGGGTCATAGAACAAAACACATGGCAAAATGAACTCCAGAGTGGAAGAAGGCATTTCATTCTCTCACTTATTATACTCCTTCCAAGGATGCTCTCGTTTGAATGCATTACTGTACACACTCCCTTTACATTATTATAAGCAAGTCATACAAGATTGTAGCAATAGTCCCAAGAATAAAGTACAACAGCGTTTTCAGAGTTGAAAATGGAAGAATGTAGAACTTAAGAATACCTTTAGCTGACACCAGCATAGAAGTGCTTGGAATTTGGTCACTGAGACCCCAGGCTCCTTTAATTCTTTCCAAGACTGGAATCTTTAAGGAAGATCACTTTATGTCATCTTTCCAAAGACAGCCTGCCCCTCCTCGCCAAGCAAGGGTGCCTTCTAGCACTGTGCTGGTGCACTGGTTCAATTATGAATGAAACGGGAGAGCACAAATGAATTGCCAGTAGCACATCCTGCATTGCCTTTCTTCAGCAATCTCCCATCTGTACGCTCACTGTGCTCTGCACTCTTCTGCTTCTAAGCTCTAATGAGATCACAGCCTAAGGTGGTAAAGCAGCGTTTTAGTTTGATCCAGTTGTTAGCTAGAGAGAAAGAGAAGGCGTGGAATGATTTACTCAACTCCAGAAGCATTGTAGTGGGAGAAAATTTGTTGCAACCAGTGGAAATTGACTTCTCTGACCTTCACCTTTTCCTGTTCCTGAAACAAAGCTTTAGTTTTTTTTTTTTGTTTTGTTTTTGTTTTTTTGGGGTTTTTTTGTTTTTTTTTGTATGGCAGTGGTGAAAACTCTTGGAAGGAGACTAATTAAAGATGGGATGTGTGTGTATGTGTGTGTGTGTGTGTGTGTGTGTGTGTGAGAGAGAGAGAGAGAGAGAGAGAGAGAGAAAGAGAGAGAGAGCTGTGTTTGATAACAGAAGACATCCCATTTTGCAAAATGCCAAAATTTATGATTTTGACCCCTAATCATATTCGAAAAAATTTCCCCTGCTCTGCTTGTATGTCCTAGCATATTTGGACTAGGATATTTAGACTATCTGCTAATACAGGGAATAAGAGGTAATTTCCATATTGCTTATCTCTGCTTTAAATACAACATATTGCATGGGAGACATTATATTCACATCATCCCCCCTCCCTTTTTCCCCCAGTCCTGACTATTTCTCATCCCACAGCAAACATCCACTTAAATGGGGTAAGCCATCTGTAGTTTATAAAACACCTTTAAGCTATTGTTTTAAAGTTTCATACCTTTTAATGTTTTCCTATTTATTTCCTGCTGATATCAACATATACCCTGCCAAAAGCAATCTTTGGTGGATACTAACAAATTCATATTGAACATTTGATCCAGAAATTTTGCAGATAATAAGCAGAGTGAACATCTGTGAGAAGTAGATAATTTTTAATATTTATGGATAGCTCATTTCCATGTTGTATCCTTAAGATGGGATCATTTTTTGCAATTCTCAGTAGAATGTGAGTCATTTCTGTGTATTCCATCGTGGTCCAGTAAAGAGGGGAACAAGGGTTTGAAAACTGAGGACAAAATTGTTGATTAATTAGAGTCTCTTATTGGGGAGGAGTATTTTCCCTGTAAGGGTCTCAATTTTATGCAAAATATCTATTGAAAAGGGTAGATTTATGGGGCGGCTAGGTGGCGCAGTGAATAGAGAGCCGGCCCTGGAGTCAGAAGGACCTGAGTTCGGAGCCGGCCTCCAACACTTAATCCGCACAAACAAAAAAAAAAAACCTAGCCGTGTAACCTTGGGCAAGTTACTTAACCCCAATTGCCCTAAAGGGGCGACTAGGTGGAGCAGTGAGTAAGAGCGCCGGCCTCGGAGTTTGGATGACCCGAGATCAGATCCGGCCTCAGAAAAACGAGCACCCACGCATAAATAATGACTAGCGGTGTAACCTTGAGCAAGTTACTTAACCCCAATTGCTTTAAAAAAAAAAAAAAAAAAAAAGGGTAGATTTCATACATTTAAGAATTGTCATATACCAAATGCATTACAGAGATATTTTCCACCATAGAGAATGAAAAAATATTCTGCACAGAATTTACTTCCTGTTGTAGTTCAATTACTACTTTTGATTATGAATAAGGATACCAGTGCTTGGATAATTCTTTGGAAAACAGTAAAAATGAGAAAACGTAACATAAGAGCACATATCCTTAGAGCATTCCCTTTCCAAAGAGCTTTATTGCCTGGAAACCATTAGTTATGGGTTCAAGTTTCATCTTGACGTTTTCTATGGGACAAGGATCTGGACTAATGATAGAAAAAAATAATGCATTAATATATTTCCTAAGCTATGGCCTAGGAAGTTTCCTTATTGAAAGAAATTGTAGAAGAGCTGATGAAGGTGAAAACATATCTAAGGGTCGAGAGAGGGGCCCTTCTTGACAAATGGAACATGGGAATGTGAAATTCAATTCAGGCTGATTAATAATTGAAACATAATTGTTTGGTTCTTACATGTGGACACTGTGATCATTGCTTGGGATACTCAATGCACCTTACTTTATAGAACAAAAACAAGGAATAGTAGATGGAATATGGACTACAGAGTCAGGAAGATTTGATTTTACACTTATATTGCTTGTCATTAAACCTCTCCAGGTCTCAGTTTTCTCATCTGTAGAATGAAGGAAATAATACAAAAATACGTATTTTACTAAATTATTGACAAACTCCAATGAGATTAACACCAAGGAAGCATTTGGTGAAGTGTTCTAATCCCTACATAAATGTCTGTCATAGTCATCATCATCGTCACTCACATAGCTCTGCAATATCACCAGTGTGGGCATTCCCTATATTATGTTAGGTTGCTACTCATATCAGCCTGGTCATTCTGTGTTCTGCTGGTCCATGTCATCTTATAACTTTGCCATAAGGAGTCTCCCCAAAAGACTGAAGACTCCCTCACTTTTTGGAACACATGAATTGTCTATAGATGATCTCTCACTCTTGCCATAAGACTTCTCTCCCTTCCTGCCCCACACACCTTTTTTTTTTTTTGCTTTCAGATATTTCTTTGATGACACCCTTTATACCACCTGCACCTTAAAATGAAAACTTTGTACTATATTGCAATCTATTTACAATCCCATGTGTCTTAACATTGCTCATTTGGGGAATAACTAATTTTGATTCTTTGGAGTCTGTGGTATTCCATGACTGAGATGACAGAACAACATTGGATGCAAAGGTAAGGAAGGAAGGATGGATGGAAGGAAAAAAGGAAGGAAATTAGTATTTATTAAGTTCTTACTATGCACCAGGTGCTATGCTAAGCACTTAACAAATATGTCATTTGATCCTAGGAAGTGCTTGCTATCATTATCCTCATTTTATAGTTGAGGAAACTGAGTCACACAGAGGTTAAATAACTCATTTAACATCATCACAGCTAGTAAGTGCCTATGGCTAAAATAAAAGAGCATCTGCCTTCAAGTATCTTATTTTTCTACTTGGGAATACAACAAATATAAATAAATGCAATATAATCTGAGAGAAAAAAAGAGATAGAGACAGAGAGGCACTGAAAGAGGAGAGACAAAAAGGGGAGAGAGGGAGAGGGAGGGGGGAGACACAGAGAGAGAGAGAGAGAGAGGGAGGGAGGGAGGGAGGGAAACAGGGGTGGGAGAGAGAGAGAGAGAGAGAGAGAGAGAGAGAGAGAGAGAGAGAGAGAGAGAGTAGACCCTTGAATTGGATCTAAATGGACATCAAGGATTTCTCAAGATGGAGTTGAGGAAGGAGTATATTCTGAACCCCGGGAATGTCCAAAGGGGCATGTTGTTATCTTGGCAATTACTTTTGCTGTTGCTTAGTGTCACTTTAATATAATTAGACTCTTAGAAAAGGAAAGGAACTTCAAGTCCTACTCTCTCATTTTTAGAGGAAGAAACTGAAGCCCAGAGGAATTATGATTTGCCAAAGTTTATACAGACTGAACCAGTGGTATGTTAGAATTGAGACCAGAAAAAAAGGACTCATGGCCCTAAATCTGGGTTTGGGAAAAAAATCCTGAGACATGGACACATTTTCCTCACAAGGCTCAATTCTGGAGGCAGCTCTTCTGCAAAGTCTTCCACGATGCCCCTAACTCAAAATTTCTGCCTCCTCAAATTTTCTTCAAACATTTTGGTTCAGTCTTTAAGATTCTAATCTCATCTGTCTCTGTATAGTATCTACTGGTAGCCTGCAAGTTCAATGACATCAAGGACTATGAAATTTTCATCTTTGTATTCCTCAACATTTAGCACAGGACCTTGCACCAAGTAGGTATTGGAAAGGAAGGTTCATCATATTTAATTGACCAAATGCATTGAAAGGTAAGCCTTGAAGTTGGCCACAAGACCTACTGATGCCTTCCTAATCCTCTGCCATGTATATTTGCAGACTTTGAAGGAAGGGCATGATCCCTAGCAAGAACCATTTAAGTATAGAACAAGGTGGAGAAAAGCTCTGTGGATTTTGATTTATCCCCATTAGCTATGGTGTTAAAATTAGATTCATAAGCTAGGAAAATTCATTCTACAGAGGAAGTAGTCTTCCCATATAGAATAATAAACATTTCATTTTCAAAGGTAGGCATGACTCAGAGGTTCATCACTGGATCCTGACTGTGTCCTTGAATCAACTATCTCTTTATCTGCTTAATCTTCACAAATTGAACTAGAAATATGACAATTTCCCTTTTAACAAGACCAGTGATCAATCTCTAGCCAACTTAGACAATTCAGATGCCAACATCTATTTCTTTTTGTACCCAACTGTACATTAATTGGAAAAATGTCTGATGCTTTCATTTTTCTTTGAGGACCCAACCTTGTCTAAGATTCTTGTAGAATTTGTAGTTATAAATATTGCCTAGATATTGTGGGTTTTCAGAGACCTTATTAATACCACCTAGGTGTTGTGAATTTCCAGAGAAAAAGTATTCTTCACTCTATAATTCCTATTCTTGTTTCCCTTTCCTTTGCTACTTAATCATTAAAAAAAATACATCCACTACTTGTAAATATATATATATATATATATATATATATATATATATATATATATATATATGTTAAGCATGTAGTCTTCTTATCTCAGTGGGTGTGTGTAATATACCCTATAGTCACACCAAGAAATAATTCAAGAACCTTTCATGCTCAATTGATATTGGATAATATAGCAAAAGATAAGGGAGCAAGATCTGGAGAATTACTGAATCACATAGATGAAAGAAAGGTAGAAGATGTTATATAGTACTGCCGTGATTAATGCAGCCTCACATGTCTATGGATTCCAAATTGCTTTTATGAAAGAAAAATCTTAATCATCTTCTGGAGTATGGAATATTTTGCTATAAGAAATGATTGGAATGTCTATAGTTTTCTTAATCAGGCTATGATATATACCCTTAGCATCCCAATCATATTTACTCATGCCCTGAAACAATATCTTGTAAGCCTTTTGAGAGTAGGCATTATTTTACCCTTTATATTAACATTCCAAGTGTGTAGCATACTGCCCAAAATATAGCAGTCACTTAATAAATGCATGTTGATTGAATGATTGAGTAATTGGTGAGTACTGACCCAGAGTAAAAAAAAAAACAGTAAAAATAGCAACAGTAATTATAAAGTTACCTTATTAATTTTGTAATAATTTATTAGTGCTTTTATAAGTAATGATATTTATCATTTATAATGACATCTAAACATGACAGTTTTTAAAAGTGACTATCTGGTATAACCATCATGAATGAACATATTTTTCTATACAGAATCACATAATTAAAGACTTTAAGAATTGGATGGAAACAACCATCTAATCTAACTCGCATGACTTGACAGAAAAATGTAAAAACACTTCAGGACCCGTACACAGCAGTATATACATCACTTGTGACCATGAGAAAAATCACAGAGCCATAGGTGGCACTATCAAAATTCCCAAGGACAGGCAACAAATGTTAAAGTAGTGGTTTTCGGGAGTTATCAGAAATCTGCAGAAAAAATATTGCACTGTTACATCAATAGTTATCCTATGTATGTGGTTGAAAATGTGAATGCAATATTGCCAAGTCGTAAGTAACTAAAAAGAGTTATTAAATAACATAGAAAGGAGTTTATGCAACAAGGGCATGTCACAAATTCTAGACCCGGGGCGGAGCCAAGATGGCGGAGTAGAAACAGCTCCTCCAAGCCTCTCTGCCCCCAGATTCTCCACAAACTATGTAAAAAAGGACTCTGAAAAACTTCTGGAGCCCCAGCACCCACAGAATGACACAGAGAAGCTAACCTCCCGCTGAGGACAGCCCAGCACCCTGCAGGAAGGACCAGCGCAGTGGTCTGGGAGCCAGCAGCGCGCAGAGCACAGGAGCTGAGCCGAGCCCAGGTCCACGTGAGCCGAGGTTTTAGCCCCAGGGCGGCAGGGCCAGCAGCCGGCTGGAGGAACCCCAGAACACCAGGAACTGTGGAGATTCCAGAATTATCAACATAGACTTGCCTAGGACAAAGTAAGAGGTTAGTGTCCTATGGACTTTGGGACCTGTATTTGGGAATGCGTCAGCTCCCTCCCCTGGGGGCTAGAAGCCACTGAGGAGACACGCCATTTTGTAGTTTTCAGAGGCAGCTCGGGCTCCCAGCCTACAAATCGTGGGGAGATCCAGCGATCAGTCTTGGGGGTAATCGCTCTTGCTTTAACCTCCCTGGATCTGAATTGTGATCTAGGGTGGAAGTTGTGGGTGGGTTTACAGCTTGCCAGAAACAGAAGTTGCCCCCCACACGTTCGGGACGAAAATTCCTCTATCTGGCCTTAAAGCCATAGTGTGGCAACAAGCCCAAAAGTCAAGCAATTAAGCAGCAACATGCCAAGGCAAAGGAAACAGAAAAATGCAACCCTAGACTCCTATTTTGGGGGCATAGAGCAGGAAAAGGACTGTGAGGTCAGAAGTCCTGCTCCAAAAGCCCCAGGGGAAAACATGAGCGGGTTGCAGGCCATAGAAGACCTTAAGAAGGACTTTAAAATCAAATAAGAGAAGTGGAGGAAAAATTGGAAAGAGAAATGAGAAGGATGCAGGAAAAGTATGAAATGAGGGTCAACAGCCTGAATGAGGAAAACAACACCTTAAAAAATAGACTAACTCAAATGGCAAAGGAGGCGCAAAAGGGCAATGAGGAGAAGAATGCCTTAAAAAGTCGAATTTGCCAGATGGAAAAAGAATCTCAAAAGTTCACTGAGGAGATTCATTCCTTCAGAGTTAGACTGGAGCAAATGGAAGCTAGTGACTTTATGAGAAATAAAGATGCTGTTAAGCAGATCAAACAAACGAAAGATTAGAAGGCAATGTGAAATATCTCATGGGAAAAACCACTGACCTGGAGAATAGATCCAGGAGAGACAATTTAAAAATTATTGGACTGCCTGAAAGCCATGATCAAGGAAAGAACCTAGAAATCACCCTTCAAGAAATTCTCAAGGAAAACTGCCCTGATGTTTTAGATCCAGAGGGCAAAATAGAGGTTGAAAGAATCCACCGATCACCTCTGAAAAAAGATCCCCAAAAGAAAACTCCCAGGAATATTATAGCCAGGTTCCAGAATCCCCAGATCAAGGAGAAAATACTACAAGCAGCCAGGAAGAAACAATTTCAATATTGTGGAAACACAATCAGGATAGCCCAGGACCTGGCAGCTTCTACACTGAGGGATCAAAGGGCATGGAATATGATATTCCAGAGGGCAAAAGAACTGGGAATGAACCCAAGGGTCACCTACCCAGCAAAACTGAGTATTTTGTTTCAGGGGAAAATATGGTCATTCAGTGGAATAGGGGACTTTCAAGCATTCTTGAGGAAAAAACCAGAGTTGAATAGAAAATTTGACATCCAGACACAAGAAGTAAGAGATGCCTGAGAAGGTAATCAGGAAAAAGAAATCAAAAGGAACTTATCAAAGTTGAACTATTTACATTCTTATATGGAAAAGCAATATCTGTGACTGATGATATCTTTCTCACTATGAAAATAATGGAAGAAGGGGGTGTGGTCATATGAATACATATGTGAATGTGTGTGTATATGGTTAGAGTTATATATGGATAGAGGGCATAGGTTGAATTTATTGGGAAGGGAGAGTACTCAAGGGATGAAATTATGAGGTGAGAGAGGAAAGTGGCAAGAGGAGATGGGGAGAGACATGGTAGGGTAAACTATCTCATGTAGGGGAAGTGGGTGCAAAGGAGCTAGAGAATAAGGAAGGCTAAAAAGGCAAAACCACATTCACATTGAATTTGGTTCAGGGAGAAAATGACATACATACTAAATGGGATATTTCAACCTACAGCAGGATAGGGGGAAGGGGGATGAGAGGAGGGATGATGGATGGGAGGGCATCCTTGGGGTGAGGGGAGGTTGGAAGTACCCACTATAGAAGAGGGACAGGATCATGTAGGGAATGGACCAGGTGGGGGTGGGATGAGTGGGAGAGAATTATAAGCAGCCTTGTACAATATATCTACTATGATAATGTTTTGCATAGCTAGACATGTACAACATATACTGAATTACTTATCTCCCCAGAGGGAATGGGTGACAAGGAGGAAGGAAATGGATCTGAAATTCGAGGTCTTAACATTAAATGTTTCAAATATATATAATTACTATTATTAATACTCTTTTGCTTGTAATAGGGAGATAAGATGTGCAGGCATTGGGACACAAGATTCATCTTCCTCCAATGGAAAAGTCGAAGGGGGTATGGGAGAAGGTATGGGAGAGAGCAAATTGGAGGAAGCGATATCTTGTGGGACTGCTATTCTGGGAGGTTGGGTAGGGGAATAATGGGGGGAAAATGATTGTAACTCAAAATCTGGTGGAAATGAATGATGTAAAACAGAAGTTAATAAAGTATTTTAAAATAAAAAAAATAAAAATAAAATAAAAAAAAATAAAAAAAATAAAAAAAAAACAAATTCTAGACCCCATAAATCAGCAGTGGAAGCAAAAAATAAGGCAATAGAAGAAATCAAAGCAGTACAAATAACACAAATGATTATGAGTCAAAAACTTTATTATATATAGAAGCTTGAGAAGAAAAGTCATTATAGGTGAGAGAGAACCTCAAAAAAAGGAGGATACAGAATATTTCTGGTCATCTATAATCTCAAGATGTCCAACACAAGGAAAAAAGTTTGTTTTTGTTTTTTTTAAACTAGTAAATAAGAAACAGAATGATGCAACAATATCATAGATGAAAGAACAGATACAAGTCAAATGACTGAAACCAACTTCTTTGTAAAACTGGAACAAGACTTGACCCAGTAAGGTTTGGAATTATGGTCCAAATACTTTACACTGTGACATGAGCACTTTGCTGGATTCATTCCAGTTATCAGCACAATCCTACCACTCTTAATTGAAGGCATCATCCCTGGAAAACGAAAACAAAAACAAAACCAAAAAACACCAGTGGTCTCTCCAAATAGAGGTGCTATGTATTTAGCTCTCACAAGTTTTAATACTTTAAAAATAATACTTAATTGCAAAAGAATATAATTGAAGAGCCAAAAGGATGTGCCAAAAAGTCTCAGGAATATTAACAATATTAAGTATTCAGCAAGCAGCTCGAAAATTATCATCATATTGTCATCCTCTTCCTCATTGCCATCATCATCATAATCATCATCATACAAGTAAAATTCATCATATGCCAAGGAAATATAGAAACAGGTTATTAATTTGAACCTATAGATTAACCCTAAGCAGTCAGTACAGTATATATATTTATAAATAGTTGTAATACTTATAAATCACATGGTCCTCTCCAAGAAGACAAATCAAATATAAAACTGTCAAGCAAAGGTTGTGACTGAGACTTACTGGCAACTTAAAATTAAATCTAAATGGGAAAAGTACTTTTAAAGCAATTAACACTTATGCAATACCAGCCTTAATACATACTTTCAGAACTATAAAATTTACCATAACAGGTTTTGTAAGTCTCTTAACAAAAACTCATAAATATTAATGAAACACAGAGTCTCACCCTAAGAAAACTATGGAAAAACTTACACTTCTTAATCAAAAGTAAGGAAGAGGATTGATAAAGATTCTTCAGAGCACATCAAAAACATGGTAAATATGAGGGAAATACTTTTGAAATAATTAGAAATCCCTTCACTGAGCAATAGTGAAGGCTCACATAAAAAAGAAAATAGATGCTTGTCAACTGAAAAATAAAATAAAAAGTTTGAAAGGTAGGTAGACTTCTTTGTCTTCATTGATTATAACTAAAAATATTGCTTTTTGCATGGAGTCTATAAAATATCTAATATGCAAGAATAGGTATTAAAAAGCCCTCAATGGGCAAAATCTGAATGAACTTAGCCAGCAATATGTTTATAAAGGATTATCAAACAAAGATAAGTCATGCTGCTTTGTTTATAGAAATGCAGGAGTTTATGATGGCAATTCAGAGTATGGTTATCTTCAAGAGAAAATATAGATTGGCTATCTTTAAGGAACTCAGACTTATTGTCAATATAGATGATTCAAGGAAATAACAGAATTTGGGAAATATCACTGCAGGTTGTGAAAATTTATCACCTACTATATAACAAGCAAAAAAACGCCTTGGGCACTAGAATTCTAAATCAGAAACAGAATATAGTGGAAAGATTATTGTACTTGAATTCAAAAGATCTAACCTGCAAACCTCCTTCTGATATTTATTACCTGAGAAACGTTGGCAAGTCTCTCAAGCTCCCTTAATTTTCTTCATCTCTAGAATGCAGGAGTTTGGTTAGCTCTAAATCTATGATGTCCTTTCTTTCAGAAACCATAACAGACATTAAAGTCACCCTGTATAAGTTTGGATAGGAAATAGATCCATGATTTCATTAGAATATGAGGAAATCTCCTTTATCAATGTAATTTGGTATGCACTCTGTAATTTATACTCTTAGAGACTTGTCCAGAGTATTGAGAGATTAAGTGATTTGTTATGGTCACACAGCTAGTATGTGCCAGGGAAAGGATTCTAGACCATATCTTCTCAACTTCAAGATGAACTCTGTATGTACCTAGACACTTTACCTCTCATAATTCTACACAGAGGCACTTTTAAAATTTCTTTGATGGTTCAAAAAAGTAACCAAACTGGAATTAAATCATTCTTATAGCCAGAACTGCTGCTCAGAATTGCCCAGCTATAATGTTGAAGCCCAAACACTTGGGCAGATTTTAATTTGATGTCACTAAACCAAACATTAACAGTCTCCAAGTCACATAGAATGAATCATTTTCAACATACTAAGACCTTGTGGTAGGAAGTACCCACTAAACTAAGTGTTAACAAATAAAATCTAATCTGATCCTCACATTGACCATGGGGGAGGAGGGATAGATAGAACACTTTAATATCATCATCATTTGACAGATGGGGAAATAATGGTAGATAGAGGTTAAGTGATCTGCCCAGTGTCAAACAGCCTTTCAGTGTCTGGATGTGCTTTTGAACCTAGATCTATCCTGACTCCAGGCCCAATATTCTATCCACTGAATCACCAGTCTGCCTCTAGGAAAGGAGAAATAAAACGTATGTTGTCCTGTCTGCTACTGAACTGTTGCAAAGATGCCTTTAGTGAGACTACAGAAGATATGCTTACATCCCAATATGTTTATTCAATTATTTAAAAAGCAGTCATTTGTTTCACCTTTGCAGTGATCTTCAAAGGATTAAGTATAAAAGAATAAATGCAGGAGAACGACTTATCTCATCTTTCTCTATTGAAAAAAATATGAGAAGATAACAACTCTGACTTATACAGCTCTTTAAATGTGCAAAAAGGCATTACATCCATTATCTCATGTGAAGCTTATAATAGCCTTGTGAAGTCGACTATTTATGTGAAGATGCCTCCAGTTTATAGATGAAGAAGACCACATGAAGGCCAAACTGAAAATCAGAAAGATACGCCTACCCAAGGCAATCCAGCTAAGTAAGTATCTAATGTGGAATAGTGGATAGTCAGCAAACCCAGGTGGTGGTCAACAAGTATTTATTATGTACCTACTATGTACTAGGCACTGGGATTGGAGTCAGGGAGACTTATGTAAAAATCCAAAGCTGGAGTTTTAACCTGAATTTATAAAATCCCCAGACAGAGATCTCAGCAGGTTCTGTGGTCCTGATGGTACAGAAACAGGGTGACAAGGAGATGGCTATGGTTGTGAATTAAATTGTACTTGAAACGTAATAGTAAAAGGAAAATGCTTTACAAACTTGATAGTACAATGAAGACATAAGTTCTTGTCATCATTTATGCAATGTTGAGGTTTTGCCAGACAAAGTGAGACTGATGGGAATCTGAAGGTATAGAGGGGATAATTCCATCCAAAAAGCACTTCTTATGTGTCCCAGTATTTTAAAAGAAAGTTTTTAATATATTGTGAAGACAAAATACTTCATTTACCATTGTTGACTCGGCTAAGAAGTGTCAAGCATGATATCTTTCTAAATTAAGTTCATGGGAGTAGATTACATATCTAGCTAAAATTCTCAAGATAAAGTGTTAATGGGATTTGGCTAAGAACCTGGGTTTAATGATACTCTGAAACAAAATGTCAAGAAAATATCAATTTAGTGGAATTGAACCTTTTCAGGCATTGGTACCTCTAGGATCATATTGCATATGGAAACACTTTGTCCAAGATGACTGCACAATAGACCAAGAGTGTCCACAATTATTGAGGTTTTAATCTTTTCACTCTGTGTTCATTGAAACTAAGCTAAACTTTTAAATTAAAAAGCCTTTCTAAAATGAGTTGTATACTTCCCTGCCTCCTTATAAGTTGTTGAACATAATTTAAATTTTCATTTATGTCTCAAAACTATCTTTGTGAATATCAATGATTGTATTATGCAGATGTAGATGTAACTGTACATAAAGGGGACTTGATGGCTGGGTCACTTTGCATGCATTCACTACATGTCACTGGCCCTCTGGCTATTTCTCTTACATGATATTTCATTTCCCAACTCCCTGCCTTTACAATGGCTATCTAGCATTCCTAGAGTACCTTCTCTCTCATCTCTGCTTCCTTCAAGATTCAATTCATCCACTGAGGGATTTTTTTTTTTTTTGATTAACAATATACATTTGTTATAAGGATTTTTTTTCCCTAATGGAATGGGGGTGAGTGGGTGAGAAAATACATTTCTCCTAATTTTTTTAGAGAGGCTAGCTGCTATATATGTGGAATTGTACATATATTTTCAAATGAGCTCCCTGTATTATGAGTTTTATTTAATCATTTTACTTGGTAATGAGACCTCTCAGGGAGTGAGAGTAATCTGTAAATGTTTGCTAGGTAAAAACAAAACGCATTTAAACATTAAAAACAAGAGACAACTCAAACCCCGTCTTTTGCAGGAGGCTCTTCTTCTTTCAACATTAAAACCAAAAATCACCTCAAATCCCATCTTTTCCTCTACCTCACCCCCACAGTACTCACCTGCAGCCTCCACATTTGTATATGCATTTATGTTTTTTTATGCCATCTCCACAATTGGACTATGAGATCCTTGAGAGCAGGGGCTTTTTCCCTCTTTGTATCTTTAGTACTAAGCACAATGCTTGGCACATAGCAGACACTTCAACAATGCTTTTTGATGATGATGATGGTAATGATGATGATGATGATGAGACAACCATGGTGCAAGGATGGCCTCAAGGTGTAATGAGACACCAGACAACACATATACACACGTTCACACCAGAGATACCCTCTGCTTGTGACTCCTAGAAGGCCCCTACTAAAGAACCAACGGTTGTTTCTCTATCCTCCCTACCCACACCCCTTCTGACATGCCAGAGAACTGTTTTATCTCCTTCCTAATCACTGTTTCCTTCTTTTTTCTGCTCTCAAAGCATTTGGTGCTCCCATCCATGCCATTGCTGCTAATCTCTGTCACCAATCATTGCTATCATTGTTGTTTCCAATCTCTACCACTTTTGTCCATTTCTGTGTTTTTCTGCCTTCTTCTTGCTTTTACTACTCACTCACTAAATCAACATTTATTAAAGGCTTACTAGGTGCCAGGCCATGTGCTAAGCACTGGGGGTGCAAAAAAGAGATGAAAGATAGTCTCTGACCTCAAAGAGCTTACAATCTAATGGGTGAGACAACATGGAAATAAATATATAAAAAAACAAGCAATGTATAAATGTATCAATGGATAAAGAGGAGATAATTAACAGAGGGAAGGCTCTAGAATTTAGAGGTATTGGGAAAGGTTTCTAGTAAAAGGTGGGATTTTATTTGGGACCAAAGAAGCCAGAGAGGTCAGTAGCTAGAATGGGGGACTTATCCCATAGGGCACAACTTGCTTGTGATAGAGACTGGTGGATTCCTTTATTCACAAACCAACCATAAAATTTTCCTCATCATAGCAAAATCAGTAAATTATGATTTCTTATGTGTAAAAATAATAATATTTAGCATTTAAATAGCAAAATACTGCACATTATCTGATCCTGATAACAATCCTGTGAGGTAGGTACTATCCCTGTTTTACAGAGAAGGAAACTTAAGCTGAGGGAAGGTAAGAGACTTGCCCAAGGTCATCCAGCAAGTATCCGAGGCTAGATTGAAATCGGATTCTCCTGATTCTGAGCCCAATGGTCTATCCATTGTACCACCTACTATCAAATAGGGATCTTGAAATCTTCTGAGCTGATTTTATTGTCCTTTCTGAGTGCTTGTTTATTCACCCACAAATACATTCTTGTGGGCCAAATATAAATGTTTACATGCTTGAAGAGGGCAGCTAGGTGATGTAGTGGACAGAGCACTGGGCCTGGGGCCAGGATGACTAATTTTCCTAAATTCTAATCTGGCCTCAGAAACTTACTAGATATGTGACCCTGGCCAAATCACTTCACCCTGTTTTCCTCAGTTTCCTCAACTATAAAATGAACGGGAGAAGAAAATGGCAAACAATTCAATATTTCTTTCAAAAAATCCATGGGGTCAGGAAGAGTTGGACAGAATTGAAATTACTGAACAAAGAGTTGGACAGAATTGAAATTACTGAACAAAGAATAAACATGCTTGAAGCACCTAGAAACCTGGATTGGGTTCAGAATCAAGTCAGAATTTTGGTTTAAAAAATGCAAAAAAAATGCATTTAGGATGCCTAATATTGTACTTATTTGTATTGGTATCCTAACTTCTCTGGCCAAAAGATCACTAAAACAATTCATCAATTAAAAAATATGAAGTACTTATTTTGTTCCAAGCACTCTGTTGGGATAGGGAGTGACAATAAGAATGGACAAAAATAGGAATTCAAAGAATTTATAATATAGGTAGGAGAGACCCAGCAATAACAATAATGACAACAGCAGCACCACCATCATCAAGGACGGTGATAATGATGAGAAAGCTAGCATCTATAGTGTGCTCTAAGGTTTACAAATCACTTTATGCGTATTATCTCATTTGATCACTTGGTGGGAGGAGTTATTACCTTCTCCATTTTATAGATGAATGGAATACGGTTTTCTAGAGTCAAAGAGCTAGTGGAATATCTGAGGCAGAATTTGAACTCACGCATTTCTGGCTCCAAATCTAACATTTCAGCCACCATACATACAAATAGGCAAATACACTAGAGATAAAGGTAGGGCACTGGTAGCTGGTGGCATCAGGAAAGTTCTCATGCTCAAGTTGATGATTTGGCTGAGCTTTGAAGGAAATTAACCTGTTGAGTGGTGGAAGTGAGATGGAATGCATTCTAAGCATGGAAGTGTGGCCACTGTAAAGGTGTAGAAATTGAAGTTGGATGTCTACAGATGAAGACTAGGAAGAAATTCAGTTTCTCTGTACCACAGTGTGCATAGAGAGAATACTATACAAAAGAGTGAAAAGGTTGTTTGGGGCCAGTTTGCAAAGGGCTTTCATGGCCAAACAGAATAGTTTATATTGGATTGTAGAGATAATAGAGAACCATTGAAGTTTACTGAGTAAGGGAGAAACTTGGTCAAATTAGTAGTTTACAGAATCACATTGGCTTGATGAAAGATGTATTTTAGGGAATAGATTTCAGGAAGGACTACCATTTCAGAGGACATTCCAACAGTCCAGGTCAATGGTAAGGACTTGAGCTAGTGTGATTGTTCTGTTATCTATGATAAAAGGAAAGAAACAAGGGTGGCTAGGTGGCACAGTGAATAGAGCACTGGCCCTGGAGTCAGGAGGACCTGAGTTCAAATCCAACATCAGACACTTAACACTTACTAGTCATGTGACCTTGGACAAGTCACTTAATGCCAATTGCCCTGCCCTCCACCCTAAAAAAAAATAAGGAATGAGCATTTATATAGTACCTACTATATTCCAGGCACTGTCCTAAGCACTTCACAAATATCTCATTTTATGCTCACAACTCTGGGATGTAGATGTCATTATGGTCCCTATTTTACAGGTGACAGAAATGATAAATGTGAAAATAGAAATAACAACAAAAAAAGATTTAACACCTGAGTGGATATTAGGGTTTGAAGTTGAATGAGGAGGTGAAGATAAGAGAGAGACTGTAAGCCTGCAGTCTCTTAACAGAAACAGGGAAGTTCATCATATAGTTGTGTTCTTTGGGGAAAAATAATGGTGCGAGGTTGGATATATTTAATTTAAGATGCATATGTGACTTCCAATTTGAAATATATAGACAGTTGGTTATGTGGGTCTGCAACTCAGGAAGGAGACATAGGCTAGGAAAATCATCAGCATAGTAATGATTAGTCCCATAAATACTGAGGAGGTCACCAAGGGAGGGAGTATGGAAAGAGAAGAGAAGAAGGTCCAGGACAGAGTCCTGGAACATCCTCACAGTTAGGGGGCATGGAGTAAATGATGATTCATATAAAGTCACTGAGGAGTGATCAAAGAGCTAAGACGGTACAGGGTCATGGAGAGAGAAGAGGCCATCGAGGAGGAAAATGTAGTCAACAATGCTAAGAGCTGAAGAGAGATAAAGAGGGATGAGAACTGAGAAAAGATCATCAACGTGGACGATTCAGAGGAGATATGATCTTGTAGAAGCCAGTTTCAGATGGGAGATGGGACAGAAACCATATTGAAGAGGGTTAGAAGGGAATAAAAGAAGTGAGGAAGATGAGGGTTATTTTAAGGAGTATAAAAAAAGAGAAATGGCAGATAATCTGTGGGCATGATACTCTCTGATGTTTACATATAGAGACAGAATCACGGTGGGGGATGACAGTGGAGGTCATCTGCTAAAGAGGATGGGAAGCAATGGGATCCATGTGTATTAGAGGGGTTAACCTTGGCAATCAGAAAGGCCACTTCTTCCTCAGAGACTAGAGAGGAGTAGGAAATCGAGGGTGGAGGGAGGCAGGATGACATGGTTGGAAGAGTATGGTAAGAGCCTTCTTGGATTTGGAAGATGTGAGTTCTATGCATTGTGCCACTTAACTGCTTCAAAGTCATAGTAGGAGCGATCTAGAGTTAGGTTCTGGCAAGGGATGTGTTTGATAAGAAAAGGAGCCAGGGATTTAAATAGGGCAGGATAAGACAGAGTTTATCTGGTTCAGTAAAGGGTTGATCCTGGAAAAGGAAGAGAGTGAGGCCAAAGCAGGAATTTTAACCTGAGAATGTACTAGTCGGGGGGGGGGGGGGAAGGAAGAGGAGAGGTCAAAGATAAAGAATGACTTTGGGAAGAGTAATAGGGAAATATGGAATGAACTGTAAGGCATAACCTGATCACAATGTTACATGGCTATATTGTATACATGAGGAAGGGAAATAGCTCATAGAATGTCTACCCCATGTGTGCAAATATATATCTTTAGATAATGCTTTACTTTATTCCTTCACTTTGGTCTCAATTAGAGTTCTCACAGTGTGTTTCAATACTTTCATACTTCAACAGCTCCTTTGTCAATTTCCATATTGTCCTGGTTCCAGAAGACATACTGTATTGAGTCTGTAGAAAACGATTCTGACCCCAACCATCAGGAAAAAAAAAGGAAATTAGAAAGAACTGTTACAGACATATTCAGAACATCTATTTAATCAATGATATGGAAACATGCAATTAACACAAAAGGAAAACAGTGAGATAACAGTGTCTGTTTGAGGGTAAATCTCTCTTTGTATCTCTAGTGAGGCTCCAGTCAAGTTAAACACCTACATGCATCCCGGAAATAAAATACCATCTGTGATGGTAAAGGTGTTTGGAGGTGGGGGGAGGATGGGAAAGTCTTGGAGAAGAGAAAAAAGGGAAGAATCATGTTTAAGAGAACCACATGTGGCAGACATCAGCATAAGCCAAGGCTGTTAAAAAAGTAATGCTTAACCGCAAGTCATATGGTAAAAACAGCAATAACATTAACAATTACCAGAACAGAATGAGCATAAAAGAATCTTTCCATAGACACGGCACACAAAAAACGTACTCAACCAAACCTGCTTCTCGATAGTGTCTGGAATAGCAGACATGTTTAGTGTTGCTGAAATGATAACAAGGACCATTTCCCCAGGAATAGGAAGGGTAGTTTTTTGTTTTCTCAGGTTATTACAAAATGCACATTAGTTACTAACGACAGTGCCTTAGGTAAACACCAATGTTATCTTTTGTGTGCAAACATATATTTAGACATTTTAAAAATACATTTATAACTCAGTTAAATAGAAGTCTTACTGTGCATGGCATTCAATGTAGCTGGAAGTAGACAATAGGTATTCTATGAGGATGCTGCATGGATAGAATGAATAGTTCCAAAGTGCTTTATTTTAATGTAGGCATTAGAGAGGAGCATTAAGAGGCAGGATGACATGGTTGTAAGAGTATGGTAAGAGCCTTCTTGGATTTGGAAGATTTGAGTTCAAAATCTATCTCAGACCCTAGCTATGTGACCCCGGACAAGTCACTTATCCTCTCTCAAGCTCAATTTCCTCACCTGTAAAATGGAAGCAATAATAGACTCTAACTTCCAGGATTGTTGTAAAGATTAAATTAGATATTTGTAAAGCCCTTTGCAAATTTTAAGGTACTATATATAAATGCTAGCTATTGGAAATAGGGAGGCAGTCCTGGAGTCAAGAAATCCTAGGTTCAAGTTTGGCCTCTAACATGATACTGACTATATGACCCTGAGCAAGTCATTTAACCTCTATGCCAAAAAACACTCATCTTGCTCATAGAGTATAGCAAAATGGAGGATAATGGGAGATGGTTAAGAAGGAGGTGTGTTTTAACTATACCATAAGGTAAAAGGAGGAACTTTTAACTATACCATAAGGTAAAAGGAGGAACTCATGGCAGATGGCCTCTATTTTCTCATTAAAGTAGGAAGCAATTTCCAATTCGGAGAAAGGGAAGAGATAACATAGATGGTTTGAGGAAAAGCATTTTGAAATATGTTATTGTCAATTAGGGAGGAAAAAAGATAGTGAATGGTTGGCATAGTTCAGTACTGAGGTTTGGTAAGAGGGAGGAGGCAACCCATTATAGTTCAAAGAACATTACTTATGGAGTCAGAGAATTTGGGTTCAAATCTTACCTTTGGTTCTTAATACCTGTGGATACTAGAACACCATCAAGTAACCTCTCTAGAAAAAGAAAAACTAGGGGGCTAGACTAAAAGGTCTCTGTTGTCATTTCCAGCTTTAAAATATATGTGATGGGGGCGGCTAGGTGGCGCAGTGAATAGAGCACCGGCCCTGGAATCAGAAGGTCCTGAGTTCGGAGCCGGCCTCCGACACTTAATCCGCACAAACAAAAAAAAAAACCTAGCCGTGTAACCTTGGGCAAGTTACTTAACCCCAATTGCCCTAAAGGGGCGGCTAGGTGGCGCAGTGAGCAAGAGCGCCGGCCTCGGAGTTGGGATGACCCGAGATCAGATCCGGCCTCAGAAAATGAGCACCCACGCATAAATAATGACTAGCCGTGTAACCTTGAGCAAGTTACTTAACCCCAATTGCTTAAAAAAAAAATATATATGTGATGTGATAATGATATATTATATTATTGTAGAATAGGTGGTGATTGGCATTGGTGTTGAAAGACTTCTCACAAGGGGTTAATGGATTGGACCAGATGGCCACTGAAACCATTCCAACCCTCACATTCTGTGATTCCAAGATTTTTTGAAATATTTTTGGCCTAAAATTGCTTGTTGTCTTGGTGAACTTTAGCATACTCCTTTGCCTTAGCACTGACCTGAATTTGATTTCTGGCTCCATTATCCTCATTTTCTAAGTTGGTAATAAGATAGACTTTATAATACTACATTAGGAGTAGGCATTATCCTTATGAGCAAGCAGTGCTTTTTATTATATAGGGAGAGGTGCATCTGGCTAATTGACATTCAACATTAAAAAGATGCAGAGCTTCACTATGCTCACCTTGGACCAAAGGAATGATGACATTAAGGAAAAAAGCCCCCTAGGGATGAAAATGAAAGGCAGCAATGAGAGTAAGGCTGCCAGTTACAGGAGGCCCTCAGGGGAAGGATAAGGAAAGAGGGTCAAGACCTTGGGTGGCTTCTCTTGGTGGAAGGTCTGCCAAGGGTTTTGGCATTGGATGGGGGCACAGGGGAAATAGAGCATGGTGATTATATCATATAAGGGGACTTCTGAAACCTTGATGAAATGCCTGGCGTCTTGAGTCCTGCTAGTGTTCCTCACTCTCCCTACCCTGACCCCTTTGAATATGCTCATAATAAAGGCTGCTGGTCCCTCAGACAAATAGACACGCAAAGGGTTCCATTATAAGAAGAAATACCAAACTCCTCATTTTAGCAGTCACACAGCCTGACACACTGAGGACAACACTGCTTGAAGCCCATTAACAGATCATAATAACAACCACCTGATGTAATGAAAACAAATGAATTCCAAAGAAACAGAGAATGTAAGATTGGGCTATTATCATAGAAGCTAATGAGGAACAGACTTTACCTGGTTTCTTTGGTTCCAAGAAAATTTCTTAGTCCACTGAGGGTCTTTTGCACCAGGAAATATTTCATTCTGTTTTGGAATTTTATCTTGGAACGTGTTGCAGTAAGGATTTCTTGAGCCTTCTTGTAGTTCAGCCAATGCTGCAATACTTTCCTGCTGCTGGTTTCTTCATTTATTTTAAGAAGACAGAAAAAAAAAAAACAACAACAAGGAAAGTTTGTCATTTCAGTAAACAAAATGGTTTGTTGCTAGGGTTTCAAGTTACCTGAAAAGAAAGTCAAACATAGAACATAGACATGCCTAGGACAAAGTAAGAGGTTAGTGTCCTATGGACTTTGGGACCGGTATTTGGGGAATGCATCGGCTCCCTCCCCAGGGAGCTAGAAGCCACTGAGGAGACACGCCATTTTGTAGTTTTCAGAGGCAGCTCCAGCTCTTGGCCTGCGAATTGTAGGGAGATCCAGTGATCAGTCTTGGGGGGTAATCGCTCTTGCTTTAACCTCCCTGGATCTGGATTGTGATCTAGGGTGAAAGTCGTGGGTGGGTTTACAGCTTGCCAGAAACGGAAGTTGCCCCCCACACATTCGGGACGAAAATCCCTCTATCTGGCCTTAAAGCCATAGTGTGGCAACAAGCCCAAAAGTCAAGTAATTAAGTGGCAACATGCCAAGGCAAAGGAAACAGAAAAATGCAACCCTAGACTCCTATTTTGGGGGTATAGAGCGGGAAAAGGACTGTGAGGTCAGAAGTCCTGCTCCAAAAGCCCCAGGGAAAACATGAGTGGGTTGCAGGCCATAGAGGACCTTAAGAAGGACTTTAAAAATCAAATAAGAGAAGTGGAGGAAAAATTGGAAAGAGAAATGAGAAGGATGCAGGAAAAGTATGAAATGAGGTCAACAGCCTGACTGAGGAAAACAACACCTTAAAAAATAGACTAACTCAAATGGCAAAGGAGTCCCAAAAGGGCAATGAGGAGAAGAATGCCTTAAAAAGTTGAATTTGCCAGATGGAAAAGAATCTCAAAAGTTCACTGAGGAGATTCATTCCTTCAGAGTTAGACTGGAGCAAATGGAAGCTAATGACTTTATGAGAAATCAAGATGCTGTTAAGCAGAGCAAAACAAACGAAAGATTAGAAGGCAATGTGAAATATCTCATGGGAAAAACCACTGACCTGGAAAATAGATCCAGGAGAGACAATTTAGACATTATTGGACTACCTGAAAGCCATGATCAAAGAAAGAACCTAGAAATCACCCTTCAAGAAATTCTCTTTTTTTTTTTTTTTAACAAATACTTTATTAACTTCTGTTTTACATCATTCATTTCCACCAGATTTTGAGTTACAATCATTTTCCCCCCATTATTCCCCTACCCAACCTCCCAGAATAGCAGTCCCACAAGATATCGCTTCCTCCAATCTGCTCTCTCCCATACCTTCTCCCATACCCCCATCGACTTTTCCATGAGAGGAAGATGAATCTTTGTGTCCCAATGCCTGCACATCTTATCTCCCAATTATAGGCAAAAGAGTATTAATAATAGTATTTATATATATATTTGAAACATTTAATGTTACGACCTTGAATTTCAGATCCATTTCCTTCCTCCCTTGTCACCCATTCCTTCTTGGGATAGAAGTAATTCAGTATATATTGTACATGTCTAGCGATGCAAAACATTATCATAGTAGATATATTGTGCAAGGCTGCTTATAATTCCCTCCCACTCATCCCACCCCCCAACTGGTCCATTCCCTACATGATCCTGTCCCTCTTCTATAGTGGGTACTTCCAACCTCCCCTCACCCCAAGGATGCCCTCCCATCCATCATCCCTCCTCTCATCCCCCTTCCCCTATCCTGCTGCAGGTTGAGATATCCCATTTAGTATGTATGTCATTTTCTCCCTGAACCAAATTCAATGTGAATGTGGTTTTGCCTTTTTAGCCTTCCTATTCTCCCCCTCCTTTGCAACCACTTCCCCTTGCTTCTTCTACATGGGATAGTTTACCCTACCCTGTCTCTCCCCATCTCCTCTTGCCACTTTCCTCTCTCACCTCATAATTTCATCCCTTGAGTATTCTCCCTTCCCAACAAATTCAACCTATGCCCTCTATCCATATATAACTGTAACCATATACACACACATTCACATATGTATTCATATGACCACACCCCCTTCTTCCATTATTTTCATAGTGAGAAAGATATCATCAGTCACAGTTATTGCTTTTCCATATAGGAATGTAAATAGTTCAACTTTGATAAGTTCCTTTTGATTTCTTTTCCCTAATTACCTTCTCAGGCATCTCTTACTTCTTGCGTCTGGATGTCAAATTTTCTATTCAACTCTGGTTTTTTCCTCAAGAATGCTTGAAAGTCCTCTATTCCACTGAATGACCATATTTTCCCCTGAAACAAAATACTCAGTTTTGCTGGGTAGGTGACCCTTGGGTTCATTCCCAGTTCTTTTGCCCTCTGGAATATCATATTCCATGCCCTTCGATCCCTCAGTGTAGAAGCTGCCAGGTCCTGGGCTATTCTGATTGTGTTTCCACAATATTGAAATTGTTTCTTCCTGGCTGCTTGTAGTATTTTCTCCTTGATCTGGGGATTCTGGAACCTGGCTATAATATTTCTGGGAGTTTTCTTTTGGGATCTTTTTCAGGAGGTGATCGGTGGATTCTTTCAACCTCTATTTTGCCCTCTGGATCTAAAACATCAGGGCAATTTTCCTTGAGAATTTCTTGAAGGGTGATTTCTAGGTTCTTTCCTTGATCGTGGCTTTCAGGTAGTCCAATAATTTTTAAATTGTCTCTCCTGGATCTATTCTCCAGGTCAGTGGTTTTTCCCATGAGATATTTCACATTGCCTTCTAATCTTTCATTTGTTTGGATCTGCTTAACAGCATCTTGATTTCTCATAAAGTCATTAGCTTCCATTTGCTCCAGTCTAACTCTGAAGGAATGAATCTCCTCAGTGAACTTTTGAGATTCTTTTTCCATCTGGTAAATTCGACTTTTAAGGCATTCTTCTCCTCATTGCCCTTTTGGGCCTCCTTTGCCATTTGAGTTAGTCTATTTTTTAAGGTGTTGTTTTCCTCAGTCAGGCTGTTGACCCTCATTTCATACTTTTCCTGCATCCTTCTCATTTCTCTTTCCAATTTTTCCTCCACTTCTCTTATTTGATTTTTAAAGTCCTTCTTAAGGTCCTCTATGGCCTGCAACCCGCTCATGTTTTCCCCTGGGGCTTTTGGAGCAGGACTTCTGACCTCACAGTCCTTTTCCCGCTCTATGCCCCCAAAATAGGAGTCTAGGGTTGCATTTTCTGTTTCCTTTGCCTTGGCATGTTGCCACTTAATTACTTGACTTTTGGGCTTGTTGCCACACTATGGCTTTAAGGCCAGATAGAGGGATTTTCGTCCCGAACGTGTGGGGGGCAACTTCCGTTTCTGGCAAGCTGTAAACCCACCCACAACTTCCACCCTAGATCACAATCCAGATCCAGGGAGGTTAAAGCAAGAGCGATTACCCCCCAAGACTGATCGCTGGATGTCCCCACGATTTGTAGGCTGGGAGCCGGAAATGCCTCTGAAAACTACACAGTGGCATGTCTCCTCAGCAGCTTCTAGCCCCCAGGGGAGGGAGCTGACGCATTCCCCAAATACAGGTCCCAAAGTCCATAGGACACTAACCTCTTACTTTGTCCTAGGCAAGTCTATGTTGATAATTCTGGCGTCTCCACAGTTTCTGGTGTTCTGGGGTTCCTCCAGCCGGCTGCTGGCCCTGCCGCCCTGGGGCTAAAACCTCGGCTTACGTGGACCTGGGCTCGGCTCGGCTCCTGCGCTCTGCGCGCGCTGCCGGCTCCCAGACCGCTGCGCTGGTCCTTCCTGCAGGGTGCTGGGCTGTCCTCAGCGGGAGGTTAGCTTCTCTGTGTCGTTCTGTGGGTGCTGGGGCTCCAGAAGATTTTCAGAGTCTTTTTTCACATAGTTTGTGGAGAATCTGGGGGCAGAGAGGCTTGGAGGAGCTGTTTCTACTCCGCCATCTTGGCTCCGCCCCCATCTCAAGAAATTCTCAAGGAAAATTGCCCTGATGTTTTAGATCCAGAGGGCAAAATAGAGGTTGAAAGAATTCACAGATCACCTCCTGAAAAAGATCCCAAAAAGAAAACTCCCAGGAATATTATAGCCAGGTTCCAGAATCCCCAGATCAAGGAGAAAATACTACAAGCAGCCAGGAAGAAACAATTTCAATATTGTGGAAACACAATCAGAATAGCCCAGGACCTGGCAGCTTCTACACTGAGGGACTGAAGGGCATGGGATATGATATTCCAGAGGGCAAAGGAACTGGGAATGAACCCAAGGGTCACCTACCCAGCAAAACTGAGTATTTTGTTTCAGGGGAAAATATGGTCATTCAGTGGAATGGAGGACTTTCAAGCATTCTTGAGGAAAAAACCAGAATTGAATAGAAAATTTGACATCCAGACACAAGAAGGAAGAGATGCCTGAGAAGGTAATCAGGGAAAAGAAATCAAAAGGAACTTATCAAAGTTGAACTATTTATATTCCTATATGGAAAAGCAATAACTGTGACTGATGATATCTTTCTCACTATGAAAACAATGGAAGAAGGGGGTGTGGTCATATGAATACATATATGAATGTGTGTATATGGTTACAGTTATATATGGATAGAGGGCATACGTTGTATTTGTTGGGAAGGGAGAATACTCAAGGGATGAAATTATGAGGTGAGAGAGGAAAGTGGCAAGAGGAGATGGGGAGAGACAGGGTAGGGTAAATTATCTCATGTAGAAGAAGGAAGGGGAAGTGGTTGCAAGGGAGGAGGAGAATAGGAAGGCAAAAAAGGCAAAACCACATTCTCATTGAATTAGGTTCAGGGAGAGAATGACATACATACTAAATGGGATATCTCAACCTGCAGCAGAATAGGGGGAAGGGGGATGAGAGGAGGGATGATGGATGGGAGGGTATCCTTGGGGGGAGGGGAGGTTGGAAGTACCCACTATAGAAGAGGGACAGGATCATGTAGGGAATGGACCAGGTGGGGGGTGGGATGAGTGGGAGGGAATTATAAGCAGCCTTGTACAATATATCTACTATGATAATGTTTTGCATAGCTAGACATGTACAACATATACTGAATTACTTATCTCCCCAGAGGGAATGGGTGACAAGGGAGGAAGGAAATGGATCTGAAATTTGAGGTCTTAACATTAAATGTTTCAAATATATATAAATACTATTATTAATACTCTTTTGCTTGTAATTGGGAGATAAGATGTGCAGGCATTGGGACACAAAGATTCACCTTCCTCTAATGGAAAAGTCGAAGGGGGTATGGGAGAAGGTATGGGAGATAGCAGATTCGAGGAAATGATATCTTGTGGGACTGCTATTCTGGGAGGCTGGGTAGGGAATAATGGGGGGAAAATGATTGTAACTCAAAATCTGGCGGAAATGAATGATGTAAAACAGAAGTTAATAAAGCATTTGTTTAAAAATTAAAAAAAAAAGAAAGTCAAACATAGAAATTTAATTTCCCCTCTTTCACACATTTTATTTATAATTAAGTGTAATTTATTTAGGAAAAATGCTTTTAAACTTGGGCCCTAAAAATCAGTCTTACAAGGAGAGTTGAGGGATAGATGGCTAGATTCCAGTTCTTAGGGGGAAAAATTGGAGATCTGAGCACATTGCAAATCTCCAATGAGGCAACAGTGTGATATGGTAGCCCCAAATATTAATATATAACCTTAAGCTGCTTGAATAGGGCAATAATATTCTGAATAAGGGAGGTGATGGTTCATCTATAATCTGCTATGGTCAGACTTCATTCAGGGGATTGTGTTCAGTTATGGGTACCACCTAATAGAGAGAATATTGGCAAAGTGTAATGTGTTTGGAGAAGAGTGACCGTCATGGTGGGAGGACAGAAGAGCTCATCTTTTAAGGATAGGTTGAATGAATGGAGGAAAAGAAAACCTAGGAGGAGAAGGAGATAGAAATCAACGTGTATTTGAATATCTATTAAGTAGACTAAAGTTCATTTGTTTTATTTGGCTCCAGAAGTCATTAAGAAAAGAACAAGATTTTCTAAAATTTAACAATTAATGCTCTACAGAAGTATAATGGGCTGTCTCAGACAATGGAGAAATTACCATTAATGGAAATCTTTAAGCAGAGGTTTCAGGCCTTCTTGCTGAGCATATGAACTTGTCAGAGGCAGGGACAGATTATGATATTTTTTCCCTTTGGGTCCTATTTATTGAAGTGAATTTTTTTAACTGAGTTATCAATATTTCTGAAATTTCCACCATATGTCATAGTAGCCCTCTAGAAAATACAATATACTCTCTGGAGTTGAGACATATTTAGTAGTAATGGAAATTATATTATTGGGCTAATTTTCAGTGACAGAGATATGGTTAGACATTTTAGAATGACAGGCACATTTTTATGGGGGTGGCAATGGTGGAGGAACAAAGAAACAAGGTATGGTTTTATGAAAGAGGAAGGAAAAAAGGTCTGAAATGGGGTGTTTATTGGGTCAGGAACTGATGCTGTGATCTCTGGGCAGAGAGGGAGGCATCATGGGAATAGGAACCTGGAATAGGTTGAAAGAAATCAAAACCATAAAAGGTGAAATGAGAAAATGCTTTGCCCAAATCTATCTGTTCCTCAATTTTGTTCAGGTTCAACACAGTATAAGGAAGAGTGTGGTGTGCAGCATGGTGAAGTAGATAGTGTTTGGACTTCGATTCATAAGTTAAATCTGCCCCCCGACACTTGCTAGCTGTGTGGTCTTGGATGAGTTACCTAATCTCCCTCAAACTCAGTTTCCTCATCAGTAAAATGAGTATTAAAAAGCAGCTACCTCACAAGGTTGCTGTGAGGATTAAATGGAAAAATACACATAAAATGCTTTGCAAACTCAAAAGTGCTATATAAGTCTCTGTTAGCATCATTATTATATCTCATGAAAACCCACAATCGGAGACTTTGGTTTATAAGTTACCCATTTAACACATGCTCTCTTTGTTCATAGATGTCACTATCAACCTTTGGATGTGTGTATATGTACTATTTTGGATCTCCCTTTGCTTTTAATGTCCAGATCAATTTAATGCAAAATGTCTTGACTTTGGCATGGCGGCTGAGAGCACAGAAAGATAATATAAAATTGAAACTCATTCTTGGACCAATAGTTGTAATTTTGCTCCAAAATTGACATTTCCCCCTGGAAGCCCATTTTTTGGGATAGACTTTAATTGATAGAGTATTGATGATACCGATCCTCAGGTGAGCTCAAATGAGAAAATAGATGGGGGGCTGAAGGGTGGTAGCACAGGAAATATTTTGAGATTTAGCCTTAGAAACCTGTAGAGATTCCTTAAAGTGGTCCCTTGTCATATGTCTTTAGTATACCCATATCCAAAACTGGGGTTCAATAATTTTTGGACATACACACTTTCTAATTCCTTCTAATCTATCTCTCTATTATCTCTCTATGTATCTATGTATCTATCTTACATTAAATTACAAGCTCCTTGAAGACAGGGGCTGTCTTATACCTCTTTTTGTGTCCTTAGCACTCACCAAAGAGTATGGCACAACATAGGTGCTTAATAAATGTTTATTAATATCTATCCATTCTATCTATCTATCTTCTATCTGCCTTTCTGTATCTTTGTTTTTGTATCTAATCTCAAGATCTAATTTCAGAGGTAACTCCGTAGGTAACTCCAAGTGTGGAAACTCCCTCCACCAATACAAATTATCAACTCCTCTGCAGTTTTTATTCTTGGAGAGTTGTGAAGGGAACTCTAAGGTGAAATGACTTGAACATGGTTGTTCAGTTTGTATGTGTTGTTAAGACTTAAATCCAGATATTCCATGGTCAACCATGACTCTATGATGCCACACTGGCTTTCATCTCTTTATTTATTATGTACTAAATAGAAGAAGCAGAGCTCTGCTAGCAGAGGAAAAAAAAAATCACCTTACAGTCTTATCCCAACAGGATCTTTGGAAGGAGGAAATTCTTTATGTCATCTACATAATATTGGATACTAGATAATGAGAGCTATACTATCATACCTAACACACAAAAAAGGGGTTGAGAAGGAAAATTTGGAACCAGAATTCAGGGTGCTTACTAAAATATACACAAATTCAGATTCTAAGTACATTGAAACTACATATCATTTAAGTTCAAAATAACTTAGTTTCAATTCTGTTCTTAATTGTTATAAAAAAGTGTGTGTGTGTGTGTGTGTGTGTGTGTGTGTGTGTGTCTGTGTGTGTCTGTGTCTGTGTCTGTGTAGTTATTGACTTCTTCACTCTATGGGAAATCCCAGTGTTTAAATTCCCTTCTTGCTATGGACTGAAAATCATCTGAATCTTTTTATATTAGAATGTTCCCTGGGGATACTGAGATAGTAAGTGATTTGCTCAGAATCACAGGGTGAGGTCAGAGGCAGGACTAGAACTCATGTTCTTTCCTCCAAGACTGCCCATCTTCTTTATTATGCCATATTGGCCTTCAATAATACCTATGATTACCATATCACAGACAAGGGAGATGAAAAACCCTTTTGTTTCCAGTAAAATACTTGGTCACTACAAATCAGGTAAAATAAATTTCATTACCTTCACTGAAAACCTTTGCTAGGATGAGCCCTAGAGGTGAGGAGGGAGCTTATGAAAAATAGGGACTTATCCAGTTTTTACTGTGTCCTGGGTAGGTGTTTGAGAATTGTCATTTTTTCCATAACTATAATCTTGTCATGATTCTTGACTGATTCTTCACAGTTATAACTCCTCACACTGTATTATGTTGGTCATGCTACATCATGGAGCATGGTCAACTCCATATTGAGAATTGGGTGTTAGAGTATTGGCACCCCTCCAGTATTAACATGATCAGGGAAGCTGTGCTAACTCCTTCTGCTGAATAAAATGTCTTTAACAGGCATTTAATTTATTCATTGCAACAGTTGTGCTATGTTGAATAAATACTAACTGCTTATTAGAAACCTATTTATTGAAGATGAGCAGCTATATAACAGATACATATCAAATTTATGGCTACTAAATCTCACTTAATATGCTTTGAATATTCATTTGGTCTTTAACTTATACTGTACTAAGATTGCTGTTTTTATTCCAACCTGTCAGATAAAACTCCTGATATTAAATAAGCAAAGACATTTTCCCCCAATTTTATTTACCAAAGACTAAAAAAAAGTGTGTGTTACCTACTTTATCTTATTCATACCAGTTAAAATTTCAATAAATGTGGCTTTAATATTCAATTGGTTTGTAATCAGCAGAGATTCACTATCTTATTAAAACTAAATTAAAAGAGTAATATATTTATGACACTTATAATGGGTTACCCCAAATTCTTCTTCACATCTTAACATCATTCCTCGGGAGAGCTAATTCTTACTCACTTTGAAGGAGGGTTATCTAATTTCCTGGAGAGCCAAGACATTTAAAGAACTGGGGTAGATGACTAGGGTATCCATTGTCAAATAAACTGGGTTTCATGGGCCCCCCAAAGAGTGAGGGGGAAGCTTGCTCTCTCATCACTGAAAATCTAAATTCAAGACTCTTCCTATTCATGAAGCTAACACAAAACATTTCATTTCTCTAGTATATTGGTGAATAATGGAATTAGGGCACTTTCAGGACATGACTTTTGTAATTTTTTTTACTTTGTACTATTGATTCCATGAAGATGATAGTCTCTCTATAGTAAAGGTAGATATACTCAATTTTCAATTCTCATTTTGGTCTCTCCTTTCTGAAAAACCTGAAAGGGTGTTTTTGAAAATTGGGATTTCTTCTTAAAATGTTGATGTTTCTAGACAGAAACCTGAATCATTTTCTTTTTTTTTTAATTCTAAACTGTATTTTTATTTATTTATTTTTTCTTTTCAACAAATGCTTTATTAACTTCTGGTTTACATCATTCATTTCCATGATATTTTGAGTTACAATTTTTTCCCCATTTTCCCCCTACCCACCATCCCAGAATAGCAGTCCCACAAGATATCCCCTCATCCAATCTGCTCTCTCCCATATCTTCTCCCATACCCCCTTTGACTTTTCCATTAGAGCAAGGTGGATCTCTATGTCCCAATGCCTGCACATCTTATCTCCCAATTACATGCAAAATAGTATTAACAATAGTATTTGTATATATTTGAAACATTTAATTTTAAGACCTCAAATTTCAGATCCATTCCCTTCCTCCCTTGTCACCCATTCCCTCTGGGAAGATAAGTAATTCAGTATGTATAGTACATGTATAGCTATGCAAAACATTACCATAGTAGATATATTGTAAAAGGCTGCTTATAATTCCTTCCCACTCATCCCACCCCCCACCTGGTCCATTCCCTACATGATCCTGTCCCTCTTCTATAGTGGGTACTTCTAACCTCCCCTGCCCCCAAGGATACCCTCCCATCCATCATCCCTCCTCTCATCCCCCTTCCCCCTACTCTGCTTCAGCTTGGGATATAACATTTATTATGTATGTCATTCTCTCCCTGAGCCAAATTTAATGAGAATATGGTTTTTCCTTTTTGCCATCCTGTTCTTCCCCTCCCCTGTAGCCACTTCCCCTTGCTTCTTCTACATAAGATAGTTTACCCTACCCTGTCTCTCCCCATATCCTCTTGCCACTTTCCTCTCTCACCTCATAATTTCACCCCTTAAGTATCATCCTTTCCCAACAAATTCAACCTATGCCCTCTATCCATGTATAACTGTAAACATATATACACACATTCACATAGGTATTCATATGTCCATATACCTTTCATCAATTATTTTCATACTGAGAAAGGTTTCATTAGTCACAGTTATTGTTTTTCCATGTAGGAATTTAAATAGTTCAACTTTGATAATTTCCTTTTGATTTCTTTTCCCTGATTACCTTCTCAGGCATCTCTTGCTTCTTGTGTCTGGATGTCAAATTTTCTATTCAACTCTGGTTTTTTCCTCAGGAATGCTTGAAAGTCCTCTATTCCACTGAATGACCATATTTTCCCCTGAAACAAAATACTCAGTTTTGCTGGGTAAGTGACCCTTGGCATCTATTCCAGCTCTTTTGCCCTCTGGAATATCATGTTCCATGCCCTTCGATCCCTCAGTGTAGAAGCTGCCAGGTCCTGGGCTATTCTGATTGTGTTTCCACAATATTGAAATTATTTCTTCCTGGCTGCTTGTAGTATTTTTCTCCTTGACCTGGGAATTCTGGAACCTGGCTATAATATTCCTGGGAGTTTTCTTTTGGGCATCTTTTTCAGGAGGCGATCTGTGGATTCTTTCAACTTCTATTTTGCCCTCTGGGTCTAAAACATCAGGGCAATTTTCTTTGAGAATTTCTTGAAGCGTGATTTCTAGGTTCTTTCTTTGATCATGGCTTTCAGGTAGTCCAATACTTTTTAAATTATCTCTTCTGGATCTATTTTCCAGGTCAGTGGTTTTTCCCATGAGATATTTCACATTGCCTTCTAATCTTTCAATTCCTTGGATCTGTTTAACAGCATCTTCATTTCTCATAAAGTCACTAGCTTCCATTTGCTCCAGTCTAACTCTGAAGGAATGAATCTCCTCAGTGAGCTTTTGAGATTCTTTTTCCATCTGAAAAATTCAGCTTTTTAAGGCATTATTCTCCTCATTGCCCTTTTGAGCCTCCTTTGCCATTTGAGTTAGTCTATTTTTTTAAGGTGTTATTTTCCTCAGTCAGGCTGTTGACTCTTATTTCATACTTTTCCTGCATCCTTCTCATTTCTCTTCCCAGTTTTTCCTCCAATTCTCTTATTTGATTTTTAAACTCCTTCTTAAGATCCTCTATGGCCTGTAACCTGCTCATATTTTCCTTTGGGGCTTTTGGAGCAGGATTTCTGCCCTCACATTCCTCCTCTTGTTCTATGCTTCGATCCTCTTTGCCCCCCAAATAGGAGTCTAATGTTGCATTTTTCTGTTTATTTTTTCCCTTTGCCTCGGCATGTTGCCACTTAATTACTTGGCTTTTGCTCTTATTGCCACAGCAGGCCTCTGCCACCAGACAGGGGAGCTTCCATCCCAATGTTGGGGTCTTCACAACTTCAGGTTCTGGCAAGCTGGATACCCACCCTACGCCCTCCACCCCAAACCATAATCCAGATCCAGGGAGGTTAAAGCAAGAGTAATTACCCCCAAGACTGATCACTAGATCTCCCTACAGTTCGCAGGCCTGGAGCTGGAGCTGCCACTTAAATTGCAAAATGGTGTGTCTCCTCAGTGGCTTCTAGCCCCTAGGGGAGGAATCCGACTTGTTCCCCAAATACTGGTCCCAAAGTCCATAAGCCATTAACCTCTCACTTTGTCCTAGGCATATCTGTGTTGATCATTCTGGAATCGCCACAGCTGCTGGTGTTCTGGGGTCCCTCAGGCCGGCTGCTGGCCCTGCTGCCCTGGGGCTAAAACCTTGGCTCATGGGGAACTAGGCTCGGCTCCCCTGGTGCTTTGGGTTGTTGGCTCCCAGAGTGCTGCGTTGGCCCTTCCTGCAGGGCTACTGGGCTGTCCTCAGCAGGAGGTTAGCTTCTCTGTGTTATTCTGTGGGTGCTGGGGTTCCAGAAGTTGTTCAGAGTCCCCTTTTACATGGTTTGGAGGTAATCTGGGGGGAGAGCACCTTGGAAGTGCTGTTTCTACTCCTCCATCTTGGCTCCGCCCCGCAAAATCAAAACCTGAACCATTTTCCTTTGTATTTATTGAATATATTGATTGAAAAAAATCTGGAGATTTGTTTTTCATTCAATCCAACTTGTCCACTTCTGTTTGAGAAGGAAGATGCATAGGCAGGAATCCAGTTTGCAGAAATGAGAAAAGATTTGGAAGTCAATTGTTGGCAAACCTACAGAGGGGACCTGCTAGAAGATTTGTATTTTAAAATACAATTCGGGATTTAAGGACAAATAGTAAATTTAGATATTTTGAAGAGAGATACATGGATGTTTCGCGAAGTTTATGCATTTGCCATGGTCACTATAGTAATAACTTTAGATAACATCATTGATATACAACATATTCCATTGTATCTTTTTTTTTACACAATACAGATTCTTACTCTATTCCTCTTCCAAACTTTCTTAAAAAGCCACCCCTTATATAATAATTTTAAGAAGAAAGGATGAACAGAAGGTAAGGGGGTCAGACAACTTGTCAGAAGGAGATTATAGGGGCCCCTTTGCTGGTACTAGGTGAAGGACTTTGTTGCATTAACCATACTTGGATACAGGTCATAGTACTGAGTGACAGTCCAAGGGCCAGGAGGTGTATTATTACATAAGAGCTTGCAATCTTAGGAAAATGGGGGTCCTGGACTGTTATGGGGATTCTGTCATAGGGCAGAAAAGAGTTCTTGTCATCACTCACAGACAAGAGCACAGGCCAGAAGAGTAGTAAGCATATCTTTTCTTAAATTACACTAACTTGGAAGAACTAAAAGCTTACAAACCCCCAGAATTAGTTCTGTAAACAGAAGTACTAAAAACCCTGAAGCTTGGAACAGGACCCCCTCCAACCCAGGAGTAGAGTTCAACTTTGATACATAAACCTAAAAGTCAATAAATAGGCTGGAAAAAAAAAAGAGCAAACAACATCAAGAAAAAAGATCCTCGTCATAGAAAGTTACTATGGTGACAGGAAAGATCAAAACACAAACTCAAGAAAACAAAAAAGTCAAAATGGTTACATCCAAAGCCTCATAAAAATGTAAATTGATCTCAGAACCTCATCCCCCCAAAAAAATTCCTGGAAGAGCTCAAAAATGATTTTAAAACTCAAATAAGAAAGGTAGAGAGAACATTGGGAAAAGAAATGAGACCAAGAACATCATGAAAAAAGAGTCAACTGATTGGTAAAAAAAATACAGAAAACTACCATAGAAAATAATACCTTAAAGAACAGAACAAGCCAATTGGTAAAACAGGCATATGAATCCAAGTAAGAGAAGAACACCTTAAAAAGCAGAATTGGCCAAATGGAAAAAAAATACAAAAATACACTGAAAAGAACTCCTTATAAAGTACAATTGTTCACATGACAAAGGAGGTACAAATGCTCACTGAAGAAAATAATTCCTTAAAATATCAGAATTGGACAAACGGAAGCTATTGACTCCATAAGACATTAAGAAACAATTTAAAAAGTCAAAAGATTGAAAAATTAGAAAACAAAGTAAAAATCTCATTAAAAAATGACAAGTGAGCTGGAAAACAAATGAAGTAGAGGTAATTTAAGAATAATTAGATGACCTGAAAAATATGATTAAAAAAAAAAGCCTAGACATCAACTTTCAAGAAATTATCAAGGAAAACTGCCCTGGTATTCTAGAACCGGGGGGTAAAATAAAAATGAAAAGAATTCACAGATCAGCTCCTGAAAGAGATCCAAAATGAAAATTCCCAGAGATATTATAGTTAAATTCTAGAGCTCCTAGGCCAAGGAGAGAATATTGCAAGCAGTCAAAAAGAAACAATTCAGATATCATGAAACTAGAGTCAGAATAAGATAATATTTAGCAGCTTCTGCATTAAAGGATGTGAGGACATGGGATATGATATTCCAGAGGGCAAAGCAACTAAGACTACAATACAAAATTATATACCTAGAAAAACTGACCATAATTTTTCAGGGAAAATAGATATTTAATGAAATAGAGGACTTTCAAGGATTTCTTATGAAAAGACCAGAGCTGAACAGAAAATTTGACCTTCAGATACAAGACTCAAGAGAAGCATAAAAAGGCAAAAATGAAGGAGAAATCATAAGAGAATCAAAAAGTTAAATTGTTTATATTCCTACATGGGAAGATGATAATTGTAATTCTAAGAACTTTCTCATTATTAGGTCAATTAGAAGATAGGTAGATAGATAGATAGATAGATAGATAGATAGATAGATAGATAGATAGATAGAGGTTACAGCTATGGTTTGAATATGATGGTATGATTTCTAAAAATATATAATTTAAGGGGTGAGAAAGAGAAATCCACTGGGATAAGGGGAAATAGATAAGTGGAATGGGTCAAATTATCTTATATAAAGGATAAATGAAAGAACTTCTACAGTGGAAGGGAATATGGGAGATTTGGTTGAGAGTCCTGGAATCTTACGCTCAGAAGAATTGACTCAAAGAGGGAATAGCATAAACATTCAGATGGGTATAGAAATCTATTTTATCCTATAGGAAAGTAGGAGGGGAAGGGAGTAAGCAAAGAGGGGTTTGCAGAGGGGAGAGAAGATTGGGGGTGGCAGTAGTAGGAAGCAAAATACCTTTGAGGATAGAAAGAAGAGATATAAAAGGGAAAATGGGGGAGAAATAGGAGGGAGGTAAATAAAATTGTTCATTAAAACTGTGAAAAAAATTCATAACAAGTATCTCTAATAAAGTTCTCATTTTTTCAGATATATAGAGAACTGAGTCAAATTTATTTAAAAAATTTTTAAAAGTAAGAACAAGTCATTCCCCAACTGATAAATACTAAAAGGATATGAACAGGAAGTTTTCAGAAAAAGTATTCAAAGCTATCTATATGAAAAATTGCTCTAAATCACTATTGATTAGAGGAACACATATTAAAACAACTCTGAGGTAATACTCCTAACCTATCAGATTAGCTAATATGACAGAAAAGGAAAATGACAAATTTGAGAGGTTATATGGGGAAATAAAGACACCAGTGCACTGTTGGTGGCATTGTGAAGTGATCCAACCATTCTGGAGAGCAATTTGGAACTATGACAAAAGGGCTAAAAATCATGGATACCCTTTGATCCAGCGATACTACCATTAGGTCTATATCCCAGAGGTTAAAAAAAATGCAAAGTACCTATACTTACAAAATATTTATAGCAGCTTCTTCAGTGGTGGCAAAGAATTGGAAATTGAGGGGATACCCATCAACTGGGGAATGAACAAGTTATAGTAAGTGATTGTGATGGGACACTATTGTGTTATTATAAGAAAGGGTGAGCAGGATGCTCTCAGAAAAAAAAAAAACAACCTAGAAAGACCTACATGAATTGATACAAAACACGGTGACTAGAAGCAGGAGAACAGTGTACGCAGTAACAGCAACATTGTAAGATAATTTACTGAGAATAACTTAGGTATTCTCAGCAATACAATGACCAAGGACAATTTCACAGGATTTAGAATGAAAAATTATATCCATTTCCATAAAATGAACTGATGGAGACTGAAGCATATTTTTAAACTTTCTCTTCTTTATTTTTTGGACTGTTTTTTTTCTTTCACAACATGGCTAATATGGAAATATGTTTTGCATGACTGCATATGTATAAACTATATCAAATTGCCTTCTCAATGAGAGGCAGGGGAGGGAGGAAGATGGAGAATTTGGAACTCATTTTTTAAAAAGAATTTCAAAGTTATTTTTATATGTAATTGGAGGAAAATACATATTATTTTTTTAAAGGTGAGAGAAAAAAGTCCACAAAACTTTTTTGTTGTTGTTCAGTTGTTTTCAATGTTGTCTAATGCTTTCTGACACCATTTGGGATTTTTCTTGGCAAAGGTAGTTTATTGGCTTGCCTTTTTCTTCTCTAGCTCATTTTATAGAAGAGGAAACTGAGGCAACATGGTTAAGTGACTTACCCAGGGTCAAACAGCTAGTAATTATCTGAGGCTGGATTTGAACTCAGGTCTTCCTGAACTCCAGGCTTGGCACCCTATCCATTATATTACCTAGCGGCCCATTCAACAAAATTAAACATATTAAAAAATCTAATGTATTCAATATTCCATACCAACAAAATTTAAGAGATTTTCTTAAGGTAATTCAACAGTGGAGAGTAGCCCCAATTTGTTACATACTTTAAAATTACTTCACAAATATTTAAATTCCAAAATTTTACATTTAAGGTATTGAAAGTTTTTGTTTGCAGTCATTGCACATAAAATTCTAAAGAAGCTCATTAGGAGGGTGTTTTCCCTTGCTGACTTATTTGCTTATCTTTCCCAGACTACAGCCAAATGATGCAGTGAATTCTGCCTGTGAGTGCTGGCATTTTTCAGGCAAACCATATTTAAAGAGATCATTAGGCCAAGAGATTACCCATGATCAGTTAAATAGGACCCTCTCTATGAAGATCTCATGAGCTTAAAAATATATTCTAGGACCTAATTATAATCAATCAGATTTAAAGTATATATACCTATTTAGTCATGTGCCCTTGTATTTAAATTAGTATTGATTTAAACCATTAAGGGTTTTAATATATTTAAAAACATTGTGTTAGATCTAGTTGTTTTTTTTTTGATGAATTCATTAAACAAATGGAAAGTCAACACTCTTCTGTACCTCAATTTTCTCAAAAAGTCAAAGAGGAATTTTGAATTAGATTACCTCTAAAAACCCTTTCTACTCAAAATCTTATCGTCCCAAAAAGGTTTGTTTTCCTACAGTGTTTTTTTCCCCTTTCATGGGATTAAAGATAATTTCATGATTATGTATATCTGTATGGTATGTATATTATATGCATACAGCATCACATAAAATCACATGACATAAAGTAACCTAACAGTGCAGTGTTAGTATAATGTAACAATACAGTATAATATAAATCTCTAAATACTTAGGCATTTCAATGGGTGTTTGTCCTTATTAATATGGAAATTCCTTCTGATGGTGTAGATCTCAACTTCTCCATGCCACCCTTGTTCATTTGTTCCCCTGAGTGATCCCCTAGCAGATCCAACCAAGTTACTGAAGATACTTTATTAGATCACTTGACACAGTATAAATACCCATGAGACAAATGTCCTTGTCCAACTGTCAATACATGAATGACCTTCATCCTTTTCTGTTCATACATTTCTCTGAAAATATATTTTATTCTGCTTCTCTTGTGCTATTTTCCCTTGGCAATGTGCTTCAGCTGACTTTCCATTGCCCTATTGGTGACCTGCAATTTACATTTTTTAGACACCGTGCTATTCCATATTTCAATGAAATTTAGCCATCATTGGAGCAGTGTTGCTGTTAAAAACATAAACTTGTTTTGCAAAGAGAAGATTGGATTTATTAAGAATTGTGTCATTCCTGAACTGTAATCAAGCCCGTTCTTTTTGTTGTTGTTGTTGCTGTTGTTGTTGAGTACTAAATAGAGTATTTCTTAAGCACTTGCAATGTGCTGAACATTGTCTTGAGTGCTGGGCAAACAACTGCAAGTTAACAAAGTCCTCAAGGAGCTTACACTCTGCTATGGGAAGAGAACACATGCAGCAAAGTTAAAAAGCATGGGGGGAGGGGAAGGGAAAGAAGGATTCTGGAGAAGCAGTTATAGTGTCAGCAAGGGGATTCACAGATAGAGTCTTTCTTTAAAAGGCAGTCCTGGGGAGGAAATCACAAGTCAATAAAGGAAGGCCCCAAGTCAGTTTCCTCAGGCTAGTGACATATAACAGGTAAGGAAAAAAAGAAGGCTTCTTGGGAGAAAGCCCAGAGGTGAGTGACCCAGTTAAATATCCATCTGCTATCCTTGTACCAGTTATATGTTCTGATGGACAACATTTATGAACTATCCATCCAAATGGATATCATAGTCTGGGCAATAGGACTTTATCTTCTATTTGTATTTTTCCTTCATGGAAAATTAGGTTGAAGTTTGTTGAGTGTTAACAGTCTTATTTAGGAGGTTGTACAGTATTTCTGGGATTGATGCAATGAGAACAGTGTCATTTATAAAGAAGAAAAAAATCAGAGGATATCTCCATCTGTAAGCAATCCCTCTTCCATTAGGATTCTGCACTGAACTCCCTTCATTACCATGGCAAATATTTTGGTGAGCATGTTTCTTCCTGTTTTAAATGAATGGCACTCCTATTTTCTATGGATAGCACTCCATATTTATATAAATAACAATTGATTTAATGATGGTATGAACAAATTTTGGGATTGAGTACCATCAACTTTGACCTTCCCAGAAGAGATGGACAAGTGCTAGAGATGAATTTCTCTACCAGTACAAATTACAGGATACAAAGTCTTCCTTGATTCATTGACAAATAGCTAAGGAATTTGGTTAAAGATGATCATTCTGCCTCTTTGCTCTTCACTTCAGAGAAAATTTTCTTATCTGCAACATTATTGGATATAATGAGAGTTAGAATGAACCACTAGTAATGTTTGTTAACCTCGATTTCTATGTAACAGAATAATAAGTTTTTCAAAGTACTTTAATATGTCTCATTTTAGCCTCACAGTTTAGCCTAATCCTGATAGCTGGGAAACTGATACTGAGAGAGATTAGGAACTTGCCCAGAGTCAAACAGCTGGTAATTATCTGAAGTGATATTTGAATTTAGACCTTTCTGGTTCAAAGGTCAACGCCCTATCAACTATGCTACCTAACTGCCTGATAGCATGCTAAGCAATTGCACTGGAGGATTTCTCAGAGCTCTTAGAACTAAAGAGATCAAATGATATAACACATAAATACTCTGCAAACATGAAGGCACTATATGCATGTTCTTCTTATTATTTTTATATTGTCATCTATGTGTGTGATCGGAGTGACCAGAAGCAATGTGTTTGGAGGAAGTTTTACTGGAAAGACCTTTCAAAATAATGTATTCCTTCATTCCAGACATATCTTTTGATCATTCAGAGAAACAAATTCAGCTGTAATTTATTTTAATTGAATATGTAATCTTTTGGTGCCTGCCCTTCTCCTCCTAGGCCTAGAGAGATAAGAGTGAAATAAGCAGTTCTGTTACTGGAAAACCCAAACAAGGTAAAATTCCAGAAAGATACTGAAATCCACTTTCAGGGAATGGGTGAAGGTATAAAGGAGCAAGAGAAATGGTCAACTACCTAAGAATAGAGTTTGCCTCAAGGAGAGGAGGGTTTAAAGCAAAAGGTCAATTAGGAATTAGGCAATGTCCTGTTGGTTCTGTAGCAAGAATCAATGTTGAATGACTTAGATGGACAAAATGGAGAGAGGGAAGTTTCTTCAAAAGTACATTTTAAATCTGAGAGTTTTACAATAAATGGCTTTACTAGATTTATAATGCATGCAGGTGGCTTTTTTTGTTGTTTTTTTTCCCCCTTAATCCTGAACCAGATGGCCCCTCCTTAATTAAAATGAATATGTAGCACCAAAGGACTCCTTGTTGGTCCCCATAGTGCATCTGCACAGCCAGAGATCCTCACATGGGGGAGAACTCATTGTCTTCCTGCTGTAACCAGCACTGGCGGAACAACCTTCAGAGCAACTCTGTTTTCTCTTTTTCTTCTTTTTTTTTCTTAGTCTAATTATCTTTCAAAAATAATCAGAATTGTAATTTAAATATTACAGCACATAATTAACCACTCTGGTTGACAGTGAATGAGAAGCTTTGGCTCTAGGCTAGCATCAAAATTAATATATGCATCAGGGAATACATCTTGTCATGTAGAAGTGTCTTCAGCAGGTGCCCTGAGCAGGGCCAAGCTAAGCAGCTTGGCCCCTTTGAGAAAGCACTGGAGGCCTCTGGGAAGAGGTGGAATGAGTATACACATAGCTCCTTCTTGCTGTATAATGAACGCTTGTTTTAGGTGGGAATTAACTGCTGCTCCCCTAGGATCATCCCTTTCTTTCATTCTATTAGAACTCTGGCCCTTTTGAAGGGATAGTCATCTTGGGTAAACTATTTTTGTTTTGAAACTCCATGGCCAGTGACCAAAACTTAAATTTATTCTCACCTCCATGACACTGGCCAGAGAGTTGTATCCAGCTGTGGACTCCTTTTCCCCATGTGTCAAGAAGGAGGCAGAGTCTTTCATGCTGTAATGAGGTCCTACTGATGCCTTAGGCTCCAATGTCTATGACTGGCAAGTGTACTGTGGTGTTATAGAGTTTTAGTCTTTGTGCCTGTCAATATAGGAAAGAAATAGGGGACAAATGAGCAAGGAAGGTCAGTCTTCTCTTTGATAATTTGCATAACAATGTACTTTTTGAATATTATTTCATTTAGATCTTACAACCTTGGGAGGTAGGTGTTATTATTATCCCATTTAACAGATAGGGAAACTGAAACAGAAAGTTGTTTTAGTGACTTGATCAGAGTCATACAGTTAGCAGGAATCTGAGGCTGGATTCAAACTCAGGTCTTTCAGGTCCAGCACATCTGTGTTCTACCATCTAGCTGCCTCTAGATGTGTGTGCATTTTTTTTTTAACCCTGCTATTACAGAAGTCACTGGACAGACTGGACAGACAAGTTGAGCACTGGGGTTGTCATTCCTCCATCATAAATGCTAGTATTTCATTGTAAAATTAAATGGGAAAGGAGGAAAAGGGAAATTCTTTTTTCTCCCAGTTATTCATATAAATTCAACCAAGATTATACATATAAAATACTTTCTAAGTGTTAAAGCACCTTATTACTTTCAGGCCATCCCCCATATCTAAAATGAGCTCCTTCATTACCTTCGCCTTAGAGTCCTCTTTCTTTGAGATGCAGTTTAACTCTCCCTTTCTGGCAGCAGCCCTTCCTCATCACTCCCCATTTAGAACCTTTGCCCCCAAACTACCTTATGTTATATTTTGTATACAGATGAATTCATTTACTTCATCTTCATGTTGTTTATATTTATATATGTACTTGTTATTTCCATTATAAGGTAAGCTTCTTATAAGTAGGAATGAATTCATTCTTTTCATCTATATGCCAAGGACCAGAGAAGATCATCTCCATGGTTCTTCCCACAAAGAAACATAATGTAATGATCCATACAGTCGATTTTTTAATTGGGTCCATTGCTTCTGCCATGAAAGTAGGGCTGAAGGGCTAGCATTTTTCATTTGAGGCCAGCACACCTTTGTTGAAAGTGAAAGAGAGAAGGTAAACTACTTGTGAATATGGATAGTTTAATTCTTTTCACCTGTATGCCCAAGACTAGAAGGGATCTTAGTGTAATCTACTTCAAATTAGTCATCATATAGACAAGGAAACAGAAGCCCACAGGGGAAAACTTACCAACCCATTTTGAAACAGCTGGGACCCAAACAGCATTCTTTCCTGTGTACTGAGTTTGTTCTGCCACAGAGTTCTCTGAAAATGGAGGGATAAAAAAGGAATTAGCACTAATAAAAAGAGAAAGTAAAAGATATAAAGTTAGTGATGATTTGATGACCTAGTAAAGCTTTCTGGTTGGCCTTATTGCTAACATTGTGAACTTTATAATAACCCTTTGGTCACATTTGTAGCTCCCCTGCTGATGCAGCATTTTCTAACGCTTTCTAAATTCTATGCTTTTTAAAAAAAGTTATTTTAATTCATTTTATTTTGCTATTCCCATGCGTTCCACGGTTCTTCCCAAAAAGAAACATAATGTAATGGATCCATAGAGTGGATTTTTTAATTGGGTCCATTGCTTCTGCCATGAAAGTAGGGCTGAAGGCTGGCATTTTTCATTTGAGGCTAGTGCACCTTTATTGAAAGTGAAAGAGAGATAATGGCCCCAGCAGCTGTTTTCTAATCAGGACTCCCACTTAATGCCCTTAGAAAATAAATTAGAGAACATGGCTACAGTTGGTGTTTCTTGATCAGGCCCATTTTTCTTGCCTTGAGGATGTAGATGCTGGCCAGCATTGCTCAATTACAATCCACCTTTGTCTGTAGAGAAAGAATTCTTTTATGTGACTTTCCTTTAAACCACATAGGAATGTGGATGGCAGGATACAACTCTCCCCTTGTCTGATAATTAGCTGAGCTGATAATGGAAAAGGCCATTTGTTACATGTGCCTTTGATTGTAAGTGGCATTAAATAGCTCCTTTCTTCTAATATTTTCTCAAAATTAGGATTTATTTGCTTAACACTCAGAGGAAATTCATTCATTCCTGCATTCTAAAGGAGACAATTATAATAGATGACCATTTTTTTCTAGTATTTAGCAGCCAATTTTACAGACAATTAAATTACACTAACAAGAAGATTAATCAACTTTTAATGTGAAACTGTATAGTTGTTTTGATTGTATATGTATTTTTGCTGCGGTAGAATATGCCAACTCAATGTTTATGTACAGTATAATACCTATACCCACTTGTACCCATGGCTATTAAACAATTAACCCACTTTTCATGGGTAATCAACCCACAATAATTTGGTTTGGGTGTTCATTACCCAGATTAATTCAAATTAAAAAAAGAGACACAGTGAGGCAGAAATTGGATAAGTGGATACTATCTAATCCCAACTGTCTTCATTTTCCACAGGGATGACTGAATTGGGTTTTGACAAAATACATCTCCTTACCCCATCCCTCCCAATTAGATAGTTTTTTTTGCCACAAGTAAAGACCTTAAAGTGTCCACTTTCTATGATTTATTGGATTTGGTTCAATGACTCATTATTTAGGGTTCTCAAGGACTGAAAGGAGCAAGAAAAAAAAGAGTAAGCACTATTTTGTACTAATAAAGAATATTTCCATAATTTAATGGATATGATCTTAGGCAAATTATCCAATGCCTCAGTTTCTTCATCTGTAAGATGAGGGGGTCAGTTTAGATAACCTCCAAGGTTCCTTCCAGCTCTAGAACAATGAGCCTGTGATCTTACACCAGTATGATTTGTGCTATTCCCTCCAATGATGCTGAGAAAAAAAAAATTCTATCCATGCCTATCCCTCATGTATAACTCTTGTCACCCAGTCATGCACCTCTCTGAAGATATCCTTTAGGCTACATTACTTGTGAAAATATTCCTTTGTTTTTGTAATGACCTACTCAAAGCCACCAACCCTCCTCTGCCCTCTCCCACTCCATATAGCATGCATATCTTCTTTGTCAGGTGTCAATCCATTAAAAATTTGGTGATGAAATTAATCAACACTCTCCTAATACATATATATGAACACACATACATACATACATTTGTGTGTGTATTCTCTCCATCCTTAGGTTTACTGGTCCCTGCAAAGCAGATACTTCTTTTCCCCAGGCTCTGTACATTCTAATCAAACTGCTAGCCTTACATGACATTTCATCTCCCACATCTTTTACTAAGCCCTCACTGACCCTCATACCTTAAATACTCACCTTTCTAATTCTCACCTCTTATATTCCTCAGATTCTTTTAAAGTTTAGCTCAGTACTAGATGTTACCTACTAAAAAAAGACCATTTTAAATTCTCCCATTTGTTAATATTCTCCCTCATCTCCCCCAAACATTTTTATCTACTTCTTAGAGCATTTTTATGTACTTACTGAGTGCCATGGCCTGTACTGGGCAAAAGGATATAAATATAAATAAATAACATAGTCTTCAACAATTTTACAATCTAATAAAAAAGACAATGAATAAAGGGAAACTGATAGGGACATGGTCAGAAAGTTGCATGCAGGTCTGGATTTAAGCCAGACGAAGTGAAATTGAACCTACTGGGGCCCAGATACCTAGGGATGGAGAACTTAAGACTTAAAGTTCTGGTGGAGGGAAAGCTAGGGATGATGCCTGGGGTGGGGGCAACATAGTGGAAAGTAGAGTAGAAGCCTTTCTGTGACAAAGATAAGGTGAAAACACACCTATAAAAGGCCAATATTTCAGGGGCCACAAGGTGATGTAGTGAAGTCATTGTGAGAACCAGAGTCAGGAAGACCTGAGTTCAAAACCTAGTAGCAGCATAATTCTAGGTAAGCCATTTAACTTCCTTTAGTATCCTTTTTTTTTTTTCATCTCTACAATGAGGGTAATAACAGTACCTATCTCACAGGGTAGTTTCAAAGAGCAAATGAGTTATTAGATGTCAAGCTCTTTGCAAACCTTAAAGTGCCATGTAAGTGCAAGCCCTTATGATCATAATTAACAAATTAATAATTTACTTAATTAGTAACAACAAAAATAACAAGTATTTTTTTTCTGAATGAACTGAGTGCTCAGAGCTTTCTAAAAATAGTGAAAATTGTCAGAGCTTATGCTTTTCTGGGATAGAACTCAAGAACCCAGGCTCACATCTAGGCAATGATGAGGTATTTGAGAAATACTGTGGAAGAGGCCTCTGTCTGGGTGTTTTTATGGGAAAGACGGGCACACAGGTCATAATCAGCCTCATTGGAAGTAAGGCCCACATAGATGAGATTTAAGATCTATTTTAGACTCTTGATTTATTATTTGTTTGGGTCTAGATGAAATGCTTACAACATACCCAAACTTGTATTACACATCTGTGTATATTTTATAAGGTTGGTAAAGGCACAGATGATGTCAATAAAAAAAAAAAAAGCTTCCATATCCACATTTCTAGCACTAGGCCTTGCATGTAATTGGTACTTAATGGGTATTTGTTGAATAAATAAATTAATTAAGCAATTAATCCCAGGTGGTAGAATTATTATGAAATGCTGATGAAAATTTGGGTATAACTAAGTTATTCAAATCTTTAAAAAAATGACTATATCTGATATCTATTTAATCCTAAATTCTAACCCAAGCATAAGAGCTAAATATAAAATCATGCTTTTAGAGTTGGAAGGGACCAAGCAAAACTTTATGTCCAACTGCCTCATTTTCCAAATGATTAAACCTAGACTAAGAAAGATGAAAAGAAAAAAAAAGAAAGATGAAAAGGCTTGTCCAAAGGTACATGTAGTAAATCCTCTGACTCCAATGTCAATTTTCATTTCATTATGTTACAACTGTTCTTTTCCTACTGGTTTTTGCTATAGATGTTTGCTTCTTTTGAACAAATACTCTCCATACATACATGCATATATACATACATACATACATACACACACACACATATATATATATATATATATACACACTTTTTTTTTTCTTTTTGGAGGGGCGATTGGGGTTAAGTGATTTGCCCAAAGTCACATGGCTAGTTAAGTGTTAAGTGTCAGGGTCATATTTGGACTCAGGTCCTCCTGACTCCGGGGCCAGTGCTCTATTCACTGCTCCACCTAGCTGCCCCCTTTTATATTTTTCACAGATACTACATACACACCCCTCTGACACAGTGTTCTGTTTAATTCCATTTTAGATACTTTAGTTTTTTAGAATTTTTCCACCATTACATTTGGAAATAGTTCTATATATACCTGAATGCCTTACTTTTATACATGGAAGCTGGAATTTTATGCAAAAGGGTAGCTACAGTATGTTAAGGATATCAATTCATTAAATACTGGTATAAAATAAATAAGAAATTAGATGCGAATATAATTTTTCAACACTGCTTTCTATGTTAAGATGAAAATAGAATTTTAATGTTATGGCTACACAACACTTTGTTCATTTTTGTATTGTTTAAATCTTTAATTACTTCTCACAATATTGCTTTAAATGATTGATAAATATGACAAAACACTGAAATTGGAGTATAAGGAAATTGATTCCATCCCTAAAAACTACATCAGGATATCATGCTCTTTATTTTACTTGGCAAATTTGGTCAGACTCAAAGCTTGCAGAGGAAACGTCATTGTGAAACCATGTGTTATAATTGTGAAAATTCAAGTAAAACTTCTAATGAAAAAAACTCACTCTTCTATAATATATAAAACATGATGTTCAACCACAAAACTGTTCTTTTAAGTATTGAAAAACAAACATAAACACCCAATTTTGGTCTCATTTCAGAGCAGGCAAAGTCTGTGAAAATACATACAGGGAATTGGATAACCAGTCAGTGTTGATTTTCTCATAGTAGTTTCTTAGTGTATCTTGTTAAGAGCTCTGAAAGCCTAATGCTAAGATGAGCAGAAAGAACTGCCTGGCAGCATTTTTGAACAACTGGCATATCTTCCATGTGGGTTCTTCAGATTTGCCTCCAACAATAAAACTCAGACTCCAGTTGTTTCATCGAAAGGCCCTGGCTTCAAAAGTACACCTGCTTTACAGACATGAGGATGGTCAGCCTAAAATATATATAAACATGAAACAGGTTCTGAAGATTTGATATTGTCTTTTGGTAACCATGGAGGGAGTGTTGAAATGTTTTCCAAGTTCCCAAAGCCTGTGTAAAATTATAATATATTACCTTGAGCCAAGCCATCCTCCAAGTAGAGCAGTATCTGTTGGAATATTTTAAAATGCACTTGAAAGATTTATAAAAAGCACTAGTTATTTTTTCAAAATATTTTTCTGTTCAAAGGGTGATCACTTTGGTTATATTTATTAACTCTGGAAAATCAATATGAGTATAGAAATTGGTATTGGATTTTTTTAAAGTTTTTCCAATTGTTTATGAATTCTTAATGAAAAACAATTGACGAGACAACTCAATTAGGCTGACTTGAATTATTTGTAAACAATTATGCCATTGTCTAAAATTGTGAAATAGTTTTTTTTACATTCATTTAAATACCATATTTTCTGGCAATAGTGAAAGCTTGGAAATTGAAAGTTCTCTACTGGTACCTTTTTACTATCTGCTATGCATATCTTTTCATAATAGGAAAATGACTTTTTTCCTGCATATTAAGTGTAGCTATAAACAACTACAAGCACTAATAGATGTTAAGGATGAGGGGGATAGATGGGGAAAAGTCAGTTAATAGCCATTTATTGAAGGCCTCTCACTGCTAGGCACTGTGCTAAACATTAAGGGTGCAAAGAAAGACAGTCCCTGCTCTCAAGGAGCTCACAATCTAATGGGGAGGAAAGCATGAAAACAACTATTCCCAAATAAGATATCTACAGGATAAATTGGAGATTATTAGAGATGAAAAGAATAAACATTGCGGGAGATCAGAAAAGGCTTCTTGCAGATTGTAAGATTTTAGTTGGGATGCTAATAAAGCCAGGAGATAGAGAAGAGGAAGAAAACTATTCCAGGCATTGGAGAATAGAGAGTGAAAATGCCCATAGTCAAAATAATTGGTGTTTTCATGTGTAAGGAACAGCATGGAGGCCAGTGTCTCTGGGTTACAAAGTACATGGAGTAGAGGGAGTAAAGTGTAAGATTAGAAAGGTAGGGGGGTTGGGAAGAAGGTTCTGTAGGGCTTTGAATGATAAAGATAATTTTATATTTGATCCTGGAGGTGATGAGGAAACACTGGATTTTTATTGAATTGGTGTGTGTGTGTGTGTGTTTGTGTGTGTGTGTGTGTGTGTGTGTGTGAGAGAGAGAGAGAGAGAGAGAGAGAGAGAGAGAGAGAGAGAGAGAGAGAGAGAGAGTGGCAGAGGGAGGGAGAGGGAAAGAGCAAGGGATTTCCATCTCTTCATTTTAGTAAGATTGGTTTGATAGCTGAGTCAATGGATGGCAATTGGCAAAGACTTGGGTCAGGGAGAACAACCAGCAGACTATTGCATAGTCAAGGCTTAAGACTGCCTACACCAGGGTGGTCTAAGTGTCATAGGAAATAAGGGAATATATACTAGAAATAGTTATGGAGGTAAGATTGACAGGACTTGGCCATAGGTTGAATATGGAGGATGAGAAGGTGATGAGTTCAGGATGACATTTAGTTTTCAGTATTGATGGCTGGGAGTATAGTGGTGCCTTGAAAGTAATAGGGATGTTTGGAAAGGGAGAACATTTGTTAGGAAAGATAATGAGCTTAGATTTGGACATGTTGAGTTTCAGATGTTTATGGGATATTCAGATAGAGATGTCTAATAGGCATTTAGAGATTTGAGCCTGGAGATTAGGAGAGTCTAAGATTTGATAAATAAAGCTAAGAATTATTCAGATAGATATGCTAATTGAACCCGAGTTAATGTGATCACTAAGTGAAATAATGTAGAGGGAGAAGAGAAGAGGACTCAAAATAAAGCACTGAGAGGAACAATGAGTTAGTGGGGAAAGAGTTATGTCAGGGAGACCTCGAGATAAGAAGGTATCATAGAGAAGAAGGTGATCTAGTGTCAAAGACCTCAGAAGGACCAAGAAAAGTGGGAATTGAAAGCAGGCCAATAGATTTGGCTATCAAGAGATGACTGGTAACTTTGGATAGAGTAGTATTGATGATAGTGAAGTCATATGTCATTCTGTAGAGAGTTAAGATAGTGAGAGGAAAGGAAGATGTGCCCATTGCCAATGGGAGTTTAGCCACAGAAAGGGAGAGTAGATATGTTATAATAGGTGGTGGAGTTAGAAGGAAGAAGTGGAACCATTATAAGATTGACTATAGCTCAGAATTTCAAAACATCAAGTCAGATAATAAAGGTATATTTTTTTAATCTGAAAGGTGTAAGACAAATAAGGACAAATGAATATCCTTTATTGAAATTATAGTTCTCAATAGATACTGTGGAATATGTCTGAACTCAATCAATGTTAATGCTCAATGACGTTCTTAATGCAGGATAATGGGATTTTAGAGATATTAAAGTACTTAGACATCATTTCATCCAAACTGCTTATTTTACACAGAGATAACAGCTTTCCTAAGATCAATAAAGGGCAAAACTGAAAACTGTATGCCAGTCTTATGGCTGAATCCTATTACACTGCCAGAGGATGGATTGTGGGTAATTTTGTATTATGGAAGGCACCAGCATATTTTCCAGGCTAGAAAGCCATAGAATGGAGGTCTGCAGTGGCCTCTTTGCCTATTTTCATAATATTAACCTTAGTAAATAAGAAGCCAGAAATTTGGCCAGCACTTAATTATTATTATTATTTTTAGATTATTGCAGCCCATGAGAAAAAAATGCATTAGGCTGGCAATTAAGCCATCATTGAAAACTTTGGAGAGAGCCATTTCAATTGAATGACAGATTTGGAAACCAGGCTTTAGAGTTAAGAAGAGAGTGAGAAGGAATGAAATGAAAGCATTCATTGTAAAAGGCATTCTCAAGGACTTTAGCCTTGAAAGGGAAGGGAGACTTAGGATAACTAGAATGGATTAATTGATCAAGTAAGGGGCTTTTTGATAGTAGGAAAGACATGGGCCTCTTTGTAGCCAGTAGGAAAGCAGTCAGCAGACAGAGAGATTGAAGATAAGTGAGAGCTTAGGTTTACAGAGGGGACAAAATGCCAAGAAAGATACAATGGAATGAGGTCACTTGCACATGTTCATGGGGATTTGCCTTGGTAAACTCTCCATGTCAGATAAGGATGAAGGAGAAGATAGTGTCAGAAGTCATCTGGGTGATGTGGGATGAGGACGCAGGGAGGAGAAGGAGCTCTTGTGGAATGGCCTCTTTTTCTGATAAAATATAAACCCCTTTTCTCAGCTGTAAAGGTGATGGAGAGGAGGATGGGAGGCTTGAGGAGCTAGAAATAATTAAAATTTACATAGAGCTTTGAGGTTTGCAAAGTACTTTACAAACTTTGTCTCATTTTAACCTTACAGAGATCTTTTGATGTAGGTGCTACTATCCTCATTTTTGGGAAGAAGAAACTGAATTAGAGGTTAGGTGACTTGTTCAGTCACACAGTTGCTAAGTTTCTTGGGTCTGATTTGAAATTAGACCTTACTGACTCCAGGTCTAGTATTCTATGAATTTGACTGTCTGCCTCAAAAAGGGATTTAAATAAGAGATTTGGAAAAGTCATTGTGGTGAGTGGGATAGTGAACTAACTAGGGAAGTATAAAAGTATTGCTTTGTCATTAACAAAGGCCCATTTGAGATGATGTAACATAAATTTGTCAATGGACCCAGTCCGCATGGCTTCATGATATTCTCAAGTTTGTTCACTAGCATCTGAATAGGATTGAAGGCAGCAGATATGGGAAAAATCCAAGACTAGGGTTTGTCATAACAAGATCTGCAACAGGCAAATTTACAAAGCTATCCTGATGGGGAAGCTAGGACAGTGTAGCTGATGTAAGAGTAATGGCCTGGTAAAGAACAAAGGGGTTTATGGTTTGGAGGTCATGGAGAGGATAGAGAATAAATTTAAGGGATGAAAGGCAAGGCAAAGATGGAAGACCAACAGAATATGATCAGGTACAGAAATTTCAGAACTAATGGAAATGGAAATGTGAATTTTCAAGTACTTGTGAAGGATTGTACAATTAAGAGAGTAACCAGATCATAGGAAATGATTAAGTTGAAGAACTGGGAAATAGAAAAATTAGCTAGGGAAGCAGTCATAAGGAGGCAGCCAAGTTTCAGTAAATGCAAGAAGATATAACAAGAAAGTAAAATTAAAAAAAAAAGTTTCAGACAAAATAAATCATAGGTAGCTTTAGATTAGATTGGGCTGGGGGAGGGGTTAGACTGAGGGGAGTCAGAATAGAGGAGTGGAAGTAGGAAGAAATTGGAGTTTGTTCAATGACAGGCAGGGGGTCAGAAACACTGGTCTAAGAAGGGTATAACTGGTTGGGGATGTTAATCATTCCGGGGATGAATTCAAGGTTATCATTATCCCCAGGGGGCCAGGTTAGAGGTAGAAAAGCCTTGAAATGTAGAGTGAGTAGGCAGGTAGGTGGTATAGTAGATGGACTGCTGGACCTGGAATCAGGAAGACCTCTCTGCCTGAGTTCAAATCCAGTCTCCAACACTTATTAGCTGTGTCACCTTGGGCAAGTTACTTAATCCTGTTTGTCTCAATTTCCTCATCTGTAAAATAAGCGGGAGAAGGAAATGGCAAACCACTCCAGTATATTTGCCAATAAAACACCCAAATGGATCAGTAAGAGTTGGACCCTGAGACTTCTGGTGCCAATAAGGAACCCTCTAAAGCCCTTCCAAATTCCCCCAACCCTGCAGCAGGGCGCTGAGCCTGTCCTCCTGCAAACCAGCAGCCCACTTGACAAGCCAGCAGGTTCTGTAGCACAGCAAGGCCTCACCCTAGGAAACCTATCCCCACCACAAGCCACTGGTCAGGACTTGACCCCTTTGCTGACCAGTGGTCAGGTTCCATCCTAGGGCAGGCCAACAGCAAGACCCTGCCCCTGGAGTCCTCCCCAGGAGAGGCCCTGTTTACATAGGTAATGGAAATGCAAATTTAAAGATCTTCCCTGCCCCTAGGTTAAGTGCACCTGGATCCTGTGGTGGGAGGCTTGTTTTTCAGGAACACCCACACCTTGATACTTTGGGATTGGGCAGTGGGTCAAGAAGGTTGTTACATTCTCTGAGCCAGGAGAAGGCTATACAAACCTTGATGAGAGGCTTTGCTTTGGGGCTCACTTTGAGAAGTGTTGTGTGATTTGACCAGATGAGACTCTGGCCAGCTGTTGAGAGCCCCATGGCTTTGAAAACCCAGATGCTGATGCTTCCCTCTCTGGTAACTGGGTGATTTGGTATGGATGTAATGGTTGGACAGTTTGGAAGCCTGTCTGCTTGATCTGTTTCTCTGTTTTGAAACTTCTGTCTGTATACTCTGAAGTTCAGGGTGCTGACCTTTTCCCCCTGAACTAGGTAAATGATATATGTTTGTTTGATTAAAGTAAGCTTGTTAACCTATTTTGAGTTCCTTTCCTTCAGAAAAGCAGATCTAAGAACCTATGTTGGCAGCCACCCTGGGGATGTTGGGGTGCTTGACGCTACAACATAGCAACCCAGTATCAGGGCCTGACCAGCAACAAGATCCCTCCCCCAGGGACAACCAGAAGAAAGACTATTTTCATAGAAACACAACAGTGCTAGGGGCAGACCAACAGAGAACTACCCCCAGCAATGTCAACAGAGAACCCTACCCCATAGTACAAACCAATAAAAAAACAACAACAACAACAACAACAACAAAATGACTTTAGAAAGTTACTATGGAGGCAGGGAGGATCAAGGCATAAATTTAGAAGAAGAAAACAGTGTCAACATGTCCATGTGTGAAGCCTCCAAGAAAAATGCAATTTGGTCTCTGGCCCAGAAAGAACTCCTGGAAGAGCTTAAAAAGGATTTTATAAAGCAAATGTTTTAGAAATAAAGAAGTAGAAAAAAATTGGAAAAAGAATTGAAAGCATTGCAAGAGAATCATGAAAAGAATCAACAGCATGGAAAAAGATATAAAAATTACTGAAGAAAATAACTCTTTAAAAATTAGAATTGAGAAAGTAGAAGCTAATCATTCCATGAAACATCAAGATACAATAAAACAAAATGTAAAACATAAAAATAAATAGGAGAAATGGTGAAATTTCTTACTTTAAAAACAACTGACCTAGGGGAAAAAAGAGAGATTATTGGACTACCTGAAAGTCATGATAAAAATAAGGGGTCTGGAAAATATCTTTCGAAAAATTATCAAGGAAAACTGCCCTGTTATACTAGAACTAGAAGGCAAAATAGAAATTGAAAGAATTTACGTATCACCACCTGAAAGAGATCCCCAAATGAAAATTCCCAGGAACATCATAGTCAAATTCCAGAGTTCACAGATCAAGGAGAGAGCACTGCAAGCAACGAAAAAGAAACAATTTAAATGTCATAGAGCCACAATCCAGATTACACAGGTTTTGGCAGCTTCCACATTAAAAAAAAAAAAAAAAAACAAAACACCTCAGGACTTGGAATAGGATATACTGGAAGGTAAAGGAGTTAGGATTACAACCAAGAATCACCTATCCAGTGAAACTGAATATAATCTTTCAGGGGACAAAAAAGAATACTTAATGAAATAGAGGACTTTTAAGTATTCCTAATCAAAAAACCAGAGCAGAATAAAAAGAAAAAAAAGATCTCCAAATACAAGACTGAAGGGAAAAAATAAGAGGGTAAAATGAAACAAGAAGGAAAAAAAGAAACCATAAGAAATTCAATAATGTTAAATTTTATATTTCCTTATGGCAATAAGAGATTTATTATTTAAGGGCAATTAGAATGAGTATACATAGATAGTGGGTGTGGATGTAAAGTGACAAATGGGATGATACCTTAAAAAAGAAAATAAAGGGGTGAATAAGAAGATTGCACAGGAAGAGGGAGGGAGAGATAGAATGAGGTAAGTTATCCCACATAAAAGAGGCATGAAAGAGCTATTAAAATGGAAAGGAAGCTGGGGGTGGAGTGGGTCTTACTCTCAGAAGAATTGGCTCAAAGAGGGAATAACATACACATTCAGCTGGATACAGAAACCTATCTTACACTATAAGGAAGTAAAAGGGAGGAGAATAGTAGAGGGGGAGAGGACTAATAAAAGGGAGGGCAGATTGGGGATGTGTTAATCAGAAGTAAAACACTTATGTGAGTAAGGGAAAGAGGGTGATTAAAAAAGGGGGAAACTAGCATAGAGGGAAATATAGAGTCAGTTATAATAACTATAACTGTAAATGGGGTGAACTCACCCAAAAAATGGAAGCAGATAACAGAACGGAATGAAAAAGAGAATCCTACAGTATGTTGTCCACTAGAAGAACATTTGTAATAAAGAGAAACACAAAGGGTAAAGGTAAGGGGTTGGAGCAGAGAAAGCAGGGATATCAATCATGATCTTAGACAAAGAAAAGCAAAAATAGATCTAATTAAAAGATAAAGAAGGAAATGATATCTTTTTGAAAGGTACCATGGACAATGAAATAATATCAATATTAAACCTATATGCACAGAAACTGTGAAACAGTGTGGCAGAAACTAGGTATAGATAAACATCTCACACCATACACCAAAATACGGTCAAAATGGGTACATGATTTAGTCATAAAGGATAATAGCATAAGCAAAGTTGGAGAGCATAGAATAGTTTACCCGTCAGATTTACAAATAAGGGAAGAGAATGTTACAGACCAAATTAAGTTGGAGAGTATAGAATAGTTTACCTGTCAGATCTACAAATAAGGGAAGAGAATGTTACAGACCAAATTAAAGACCAAAGAAGATATAGAGAACATTACAAAGTATAAAATACATAATTTTGATTACATAAAATTAGGAAGTATTTGCACAAACAGAACCAATGCAATCAGAAGTATAAGGAAAGCAGAAAACTGGGGGAAAACTTCAGAAAATATCTCTGATAAAGGCTTTATTTTGCAAATATATAGAGAACAGATTCTAATGTACAAAAATAGAAGTCATTGCCAATTGATAAATGGTCAAAGGATGTGAACAGGAAGTTTTCAAGAAAGAAATCAAAGCCATCTATAGTCATATTAAAAAATACTCTAAATCACTGTTGATTAGAGAAATGCAAATTAAAACAACTCTGTAACACCACCTCACACCTATCAGGTTGACTTATATGACATAAAAGAAAAAAATGTTTGATATTGTATGGGATGTGGAAAAACTGGGATACTAATGCACTGTTGGTAGAGTTGTGAGCTGATCCAACCATTATGGAGAACAATTTGGAACTATGCTCAAAGGGCAATCAAAATGTGCATACCCTTTGATCCAGCAATACCACTACTAGGTCTATATCCCAAAGAAATGAAAAAAAAAAAAGGGAGGAGGAATGACCTATATGTACAAAAGCATTTCTAACAGCTCTTTTTTGTGGTGGCTAAGAATTGGAAATTGAAGGGATGCCCATCAATTGGGGAATGGCTAAACAAGTTGTGGTATATGATTATATTTCAATATCATTGTGCTATTAGAAATGTCAAGTAGGATTACCATTTTTAGGAAAAACTTAGAAAGACACATGAACTGATACAAAGTGAATTAAACAGAACCACAAAAAAGTTGTATACAGTACCAGCAATATTGAAGATGATTAGCTATGAATGACTTAGCTATTATCATCAATTACAACAATCCAAGAAAATCCCAGGGGGCTAATGATTAAACTTACTATTTGCCTCCAGAGAATGAACTGATACTGCTTGAATACAGACTGAAGTTTGCCATTTTTCACTTTCTTTCTTTCATTCTTTTTCTTTTATTTGAATCTTCTTGTGCAAAATGACTAATATGGAACTGTTTTACATAATTGTACATGTATAACCTAAATCTGATTGCTTCCCTGAGGTGGTAAATAGAATTTAGAACTCAAAAATGGGAAATAAGGAAAACAAAAACAAAAAGCAAAAACTATTGCTAAAATTTAAAAAAAAAGAGTTGGGCAGCACTGAAATCCATTGAACAATAGGAATAAGTAGAGTGAGTATAAAGACTAGACCTTCTCATAATATAGAGATTCCATGAAGGTACTCTCTAATAACTGAGTGAGCTTAAGTTGAAGACAACTTAAGGAAGGGTGATAAAAGGATGATGAAATAAATAGCAAGCCCAGGCTAATACTGTCTCTTCCTTCCAGAGCAAGTGAGGAAAGTAGTAACCTCTATGGATCAAGTAAATTCAATCTAATCCAATCATCATTTAATAGTTTTCCTTGTGAATTATCTAGGTGTTATTTTCCCCATCCTTAGCTACCATTAATCTGGTTCACTATCTTCCAACTTACCCCCACCATCATCAATTGGTAAGTGTTCAGGGAAATGCAACCCGATATTGATATTTTCTCAGATAACTATAAATAGGAAGAAAAATCTGCAAAAAGAAATAATACATTCCATAGTCAAGTAGAAATCATGTTTGAATTATTCAATGTTTTGGATTAGCTGCATCACTGCTCTTCTCCATCAGAGTACTTAATTGAGAGCTGACTTTTTAGAGAATATTTAATCCCTGTCCTCAAGGAAATAATCACTTGAGTGAGACAATAGACATGTCTACATGACTTTGGCAAACTGAACATTTCAGTTACAATGTAGTGGTTCAGTGTAGAAGGGAGGGCTCGGAGGGGATAGCGTACCGAGAGGCAAACCAGATTATCTGGAGCAAATTGATTGCTATATGGATGCATGATATAGTCAGAAGAACCTTGCTCTTAGAATGAAGATTTGGGATCAAATTGGTTCATGCCTAACTTTGTAGGTGTTTGACTTTTCATCATTCACTTCACATTCTCTTTCTCCACTTTCTCATTTGTTAAATGGGAATAATATTTAGAATTATACTTTGTAAGTCTGTTGCAAGGAAATCACAATAAACTAACAAAATACTAGAGCTGATGGAGACTGTAAAGATAACCATGGGCCAATTAATTTATTGACTAGATCTACCCCACAGGTGGGCTTGAGTCCTGGCTCCGCAACTTACCATATGTGATGTCTCGGGCAGATCCCTTCAGCTCTCCATGTGCCATTTTGCCCGTCTATTAACTTAGGGTGTTGTCCTAGAATAGACATTTCTGACCTGAGGTTTGTGAACATTTTTTAATATGTTGTTGGCTGTATTTCAATAACATGCTAAGAGCCCCTCCACTAGATGAACCCAAAGGTCATTTTCACCTTTAAGATTTTATAATCTTATGATCCTTTAAACAATTATGAATCACAATTTGTTCCAGATGTCTTAGTTAAGATTTAAGCTTTAATAATTTCAAAAGTATAAATGATACAAACATACAAAGTATTATCTGAAGGTTTATTTACATTTATTTTATATAATTTTTTTTTGTAAATGTTGGGTAGGCAAATGTTAATTTTAACAAGATGGAACACCCTTTCATTCTAAATTACACATGCAGCCGTTTTTCAAGACATTTTCTCAGACTAGTGGATAGTTAGAGGATGTCCTTTTGCTTGATCACCTAGGTCATCTGATCTATCTCCAATAGACTTTTCCTTGTAAGGTCACATCAGAACTGCTGTGTATATATCAAAACCTCATTTTGGGGTGGTCTTTTTTTTTATTTAAAACAAGCTTTTATATAACATAGTATAATAAAAATGATTGCACATGAAACTGCAAATCTATTATTTACAACTTGCTGTTCCATTTAAATATAGAATAAACTTATCATGTACATTTCCTTTTTTTCCTTCCCTTCCCCACCCTAGGGTGATTTGAAAACTAGTATTGTTAATGTAATCCTTTAAGAAATATCTGATGAAAGTTTTTATGAAATTCAAAAATCAGGTAGGATAACACATAGCATCAGACAGTTGTTATGATAAATTTTAATAAGGAAATTATCAATACTTAAAATGTTTAAATAATTAATCTTTCAGATATTTTTATAAGTTTGTAACATTTATACTTCTGAAGTTACAAAAGCTTGAACCTGGTCTAATACTTTTGGGACATGATATCTATCAACCTAGTTAATGAACTCCCTACTGAACCCCTCTGTCTAACAAAGTAACTAATAGAATTTTAACTAGTCCTCAAATGTTGTGTCCCTAATGTTTGACTTCCCAAGGGTGTCTGACCCAGGTCATAATAACTGCTGCCAACCTACTCACACAAAGGTTCCTTATGTCCAAAGTGACAATGACTTCAATGTTTTCAATGTGATGGAACTACGTAGAAAGAAGATTTATTTTTGCTTTGTTATATGGGTCATAGAATGCCATCCTCTCTAAAGAACTGAATAGGAGAAAATGAATATTTGTTACCTGGAAAAATTAACTTAAAAATAGGAGATCCTTGAGGACAAGGATTGTTTAACTTTTATCTATGTATCCCCAGGGCTTAGCTTAGTTCCTGCCACATAGTATTGTCTTTATACAGGCTGGTTGATTGAGTGATCAAAAAAGAAAAGAAAATGGAGATTTTAAAATGAGTATCTCTTAGAAAGCATAAGACTTGAAATCCCACATCTTACCTGTTTGACCTCGGGGAAATAACTTAATTTTATTGAACCTTAGTTTTCTTATTTGTAAAATAATGTAGTTGGTTTGTATTAGTTGGCCTCCAGGGCTCCCATGGGATCTATATGTAATCCTATGATCCTATAATGCACAGGTTCTTTGTTGATGCCACTTAAGAAGCAAAGTTCACTTATGAACAATATTTTTGAGGATAAAGACACCTGTATCTCAGATATTCTATATTTGAATTTTGTTGGAAAATGTATAATTCTATTGCAGTTGTCATTCCATGAAATTGTATGGCTATTAATGCAGCAAACGAAAGGAGAACACTTTAACTCAGTTTTGTTTTATCTTTTGCATAAAAATCCCCTTTATTTGAATCTGAAACAACAGGAACTGAACATTTGTGCACAACAGGTTTCAATCAATTTCAATGATCCTAAGATGAAGAAAGAATACTCTAATACCCCAATGGATTTGGGACCTCTTTAAAATGTGGGTGTTCCCTCCATCCATACAGATCACAATTAGTAGGTGGCTGCCCATCCAGTGAGACTCATGTCCATAACCTACATTTACTATATCCCCCCAAAATCCAACCATTATTTAATGAGAAAATGCTCTTAAAATATCCGGTCTAAGATACAGGTGAATATAAGAATTTGGAGTTTGAATTTATGCTAGAAATTATTAGCTAACAAAGAAATTCTATCTAAACATTTGGGGAAATCGTACTTCAAGAAATGCCTTTGAAACTATGCTCAAATCTGTGCTTGTATCTTTTTTAAATGCTAGTGTTCCAAGAGTAGTTAATAGAGGGATGGGAAAATAAGCTTAACTCTTGGTTTGTTCTCAAAGCTATAGATGATTGCTTATCTAACCCCAATATATATGTTACAGGACTAGATTACAGGATT